>CM076445.1:39142484-39209984 GCA_038419695.1 Scomberomorus guttatus
ATATTTAGTTCACAGTGACAGAAAACAGAAAATCAACTTAAACAATTAAAAGATTTTCTGTGGATGGTCTGATGGTCTTAGCTGTAGCTGGTGTTGTGCTGCACATATAGAGCAAAGAACACGTATGTAAATATGAACACATGATGCAGAGAAAGTTAATAATCAGTTGCTTTACACACAGAAGCTGCTTCATGTTTCAATATAATATGTGGATTTTATATTTATGCAGAACAAAAAAACCACATGTTGCATTAACGTGTTCATATGTGATGATGTCATCTGTTATAATGTCATATGTTATGATGTCATTAAGTAATGATGTCATATGTTATAATGTCATATATAATGAAGTCATATTTGGACAGTTTCAGGATTTGTTTGAGATTTGTTTGTGGCTATAATGAGTCGAGAGACGCTGTGCACGCACACACACACACACATAGTAACATGTCTAACTAAAGTCCCGCCCACCGTGACTCTCAGCGGCTTTGATTGGTTCAAACGGTATGTGATCCTGTGCAAATCACATGTAGGTGTGCAGGTTAAAACAGCAGCTCGTGGTGTTTGGAAAGAGGCTCAACTGCCATGACTCTGTAACCATGGCAACCACAGTTTGGGATTGCATCAGTGTGAGGTCATGTCTCACACATGCACACACACGCACACTGTCTTTATATCGGTGTGAACACCCTCAGACAGACCAGCCAAAATGTCCTCACACTGCAGTAATCAATCAATCAATCAATCAATATAGCACCTTTCATACAAGTCAAATGCAATTCAAAGTGTTTTACAAGTGATTGACAAATGTACAGGATGGTAAATATGGATTTGGAGACTAATGCACAGCAAAATAACTAAAAAAGGCAAAAAACAAAAAGAAAAACTTAAAACAGTTAATTAAATAAAAGATAAATAATAAACAATAATACAAGCAATAAAAATAAAATCATGACAAACTGCACTGCATAAGTAGATTATAATGAAACAGTAAAATGTTAATAGAGTAAAATAAATAATGATTACAGTTACACCGTACAATGAAATTCTTACTTTGCTAGTCCACCTTTTAATGCAAAAATTAAAATAAATTAAAATTTTAAATTTGAAAATTAAAATCACAAAGTATATAAGTCATATATAAGTTACATGTACAGTACAATATTGTGCGAAAAAACAGCGATCCTGACGTGACCGAGCAGCAGGTCATTAAAATACAATATGCATTATTGCAAATATTTCAAATAACAGTGTGGATACTGGTCATAAAAAATGCATTATGCATTATTGAAAATACAGATGACAGTGAAGTGACAGCAGCAGTCAAAATGTATGTGTGTGTGTAGTGTTCAAAGTTCAAACAGTCAGAGTGATAGGAGGGGGAGCCTGATGGCCTGTGGATAGAAGTTGTTTGATTTGACACTCCTGTAGCGTCTGCCTGATGGCAGAAGTGTGACGAGGCTGTGTTGGGGTTGTGTACTGACCCGGATGATGTTGTGTGCCCTCCTGATGACCCTGGTGTTGTAAATATCCTGAAGTGAGGGGAAAGCTGCTCCTGAGATGGACTGTGCAGTTTTAATCTCGCGCTGGAGAGCCTTCCTGTCCTGGGCAGTGCTGTTTCCATACAAGACTGTGATGAAACTGGTAAGGACACTCTCGACCATACAACTGTAGAAGTTGCTGAGAATTTTGGTTGGCATGCCAAATTTCCTCAGCCTTCTTAGAAAGTACAGTCGCTGCTGGGATTTCTTGAATATTTGTTGTGTGTGTGTGAGACCAGGTGAGATCCTCCCTGATGTGGGTGCCAAGGAATTTAAAGGTTTTTACCCTCTCTACCTCTGTCTCACCTATGTGTAGTGGTGTGTGCAGCTCCCTTTTCCTCCTTGAATCAATAATCATCTTCTTGGTCTTGTCTGCATTTAGGGAGAGATTATTGTCACGACACCAGGCCACCAGGTCTCCCACCTCTCTTCTGTACGCCGTCTTGACCCCATCGGTGATCAGTCCAATGACTGTAGTGTCATCTGCAAATTTGATGATGCTGGTGTTGTTCTGGGATGTACAGTCGTACGTGAAGAGTGTGTACAGCAGGGGACTCAGCACACAGCCCCGGTTAGTTAGAAAGTTAGAAAGTTCAGTACCCAGTTACAAAGAAAGGGTGTCAGTCTGAGGGTGAGGAGTTTTTCAGAGAGTTTGTGTGGGATGACCGTGTTGAATGCTGAGCTGTAGCCGATAAATAACATTCTAACACGTGTCCTTGCCCTCTAAGTGTGTGAGAGCTGTGTGGATGATGGTGTTGACTGTGTCGTCAGTGGACCGGTTCTGACGATACACAAACTGCAGAGGGTCCAAGGTTTCTGGGATGGTCTTCTTGATGTGGGTCATGACTATCCTCTCAAAACACTTCATCATGATTGGGGTGAGTGCAACGGGACAATAGTCATTTAAGCAGGTCACAATGCTTTTCTTTGGGAGGGGCACAATGATGGTGGACTTGAAGCAGGTGGGCACAGAAGCTTGTGTGAGTGACAGATTATAAATGTCTGCAAACACATCAGCCAGCTCTGATGAGCAAACCCTGAGTGCACGCCTGGGGATGTTGTCTGGGCCAGCTGCCTTCCGTGGGTTTATTGTCCTCAGAGCCTTACGCACATCCGCTGATGACACAGTGACTGATGTGTTCTGTGTGCACTCCGAGGCCAAAATCCCTTTCTGCCGGTCGGTATTCAGGGTCTCGAAGCGAGCATAGTACTCATTCAGCTCGTTTGGCAGTGTGGCTTGTCTGGTTGTGGCCCCCCTGCTCCTCTGCTGGCAATCTGTGATATGTTGCAGGCCTTGCCACATGCTCCGGGAATCTGCGGTGGAGTAGTATCCCTCCAGCTTCAATCTGCTGCTTCAGCTTCAACTTCGTCGTCAGTCTTATTAACTTCTGTGAAGAAAACAATTAAATAAAATTGTTATTTTTAAAACTGATATTGTTATTAAGATATAAACTTAAGAAATCTCATGAGGATAATGTGTAGACATGAAAACAAGCTGTATTCACAGAGCTTCACTCTCTGCTAAACAGCGTCGTCCTGCATTAGAAAAGTACACAGTTAAAACAACCATAGAGCCAACAGAAAACCACCAAGCGCCTGCGAGAAGAAAGCACTGAATGTATGATAGTTAAAAACTAAAAATACATATAATACAAACATATAATTATATAAAAAGTTCCTAAAAACAGGAAAACTCATCTCTGATCTCCTCAAATATTCATCCAAATTACTAATTTTACACAAACTTCCTGCAGGTATTGCATCACTATTTGGGTTCATTGTACAGCTTATCAGTTGTTCTGTGCTGTTATAGTTATGCATTGAATATAATATGAAATATCCATAAAATATGTCGCTTAAGGAAAAAGGCTGGTGTAGAGGATGAACATAAAGAATAAATGAATAATGAGCGATGTTTTGCTTTGTTGGACCGACTCCAGTCAGAGAGGACTGTGGGTTCATGTTTGAAGATTTTCAAGCTCATTTTCTTTCATATTTGCAAACTGTCTAGAGGAATGAAAACCTTTTAAACCTGTCGACATACAGTACAGGACAGTGGTTTCCAGCCTGTGTGACTTGTGAGCCCATAAACCAAAGTCTACCTGGGAGCCCTTGTTTATTTTGATAACTTTTAGAAGCTTATGGAGAAATACAGTAATTCATGATGAATGAAGCAAAAATTAGAGGAAAGCTTGAAAAAAAACAATTTTGTGTCAGAACTATGTTTTTATCTGTTGTCCTTTCATTTAGTGACCCCTTAGATTAATCCATCGACCCCTTGTGGGGGTTCCAACCCCCAGGTTAGGAACCACTGGTATACAGGATGAACATAATAATGAGAGATATTTTGCTTTGTTGGGCTGACAATCCAAAATCCAAAGATACTCAGGTTGTAGTGATGAGAAAACAGAAGAATTGATACTTTTTGGCATCTTGGCCTTTATTTCATTGATACCACGTTGTTTTATTTCCAACATGTCTTATATATTTATTACTTTTGTAGTTTTATATATATTATACCTTTTGTTTATGTAAAAATTTGAAAACTCATGAAAATTGGCACATATGTCAGAACTGGCAAACATTGCAAAGTTTTGTAGTGATTAGGCTTGGCCAGCGGGCTCCATAGTGCCCCGAAATGTTACTTGGATGTTCATGAAATTTGCTCTCATCATTCTGGTCATAATACATATTTTTAGAATTTTTTTTTGCCAGACAGGAAGTCAGCCATTTTGAATTTCATGCATCAATGTGGCATGACTTGATATTTGATATGGGTCTCGGGTTTGGGTGTGGCAAAGTGGCTCGAGGGCGCCCCCTAGAAAATTTCAAAGTCAAAGCCCCCACCTTTAATTTTGACATATATGTATGAAATTTGATAGGCAGATGTAACATCTCCGGACTTTAAAAAAAGCCTCTTGCAGCCATAACCTACAGGAAGCCCGCCATTTTGAATTTACTGTGAAAATTTTTGCAAAGCCATTGACAGGTGTTGTACTTTAACAAACTCCTCCTGGAGATTTAACTCAAGTGACTTCAATTTTGGTTCTCTGGTGCCACATAGTGGACACAGGATGTGATAGTTATCTACTACATGCAATGTCCAGTATTCATGAAAATGTATATCCATGTCAGTTTCCCTCTGGTAAAAGTATTGCTGCATCATGTTGCTCTGCAATAACAGCCCTTCGACTGCAGTGCGCCCCTACGTACACTGCTTGCAGCTTTAATTGTTTTTTATTTTGTTTCAGTTGTGATTGACTGATTTAACTGCTTGATTGTTGAACTTTAATGTTTTAAGTATGTAAAGCACTTTGTAACTTTGTTTTGAGAAGTGCAGTATAAATAAAGTTTATAATCAATATTATTTATTATTATTGTTTCACATCACATTTTACACAGTTTACATTGATGACAGAGGCGGATTTACCTTTAACATCCACTCATACCATACAGAAGGTTTGTACATCCCTATTGCTGTGATTGGTTCATGTTTGTCTTGTCAGTGATGTCATCTGTCATCTGTCCATGTCGCAGATATTTCCATCATGGCAGAGAGTTCGGACATCGATCAGCTGCTGACAGCATTTAAGAAGTTTGCCGTCCATGGAGACATGAAGGCATCAGGCAACGAGCTGAACGGGAAGAACTGGAACAAACTCTGTAAGGACTGCAAGATCACAGACGGCAAAAACATCTGCAGCACAGACGTCGACATCGTCTTCTCCAAAGTCAAGTAGGTCTACAGGCAGACTACAGGCAGACTACAGACAGTATACAGACAATTAGTCACTCCCTCCAGGATTTCACAGTTCTTTTGTGATTATTGAGGATGAAAATGTTTGAGCGGCAGCAGCTTTTCTCAAAAATTGTGATACAGTATAGTACAGTTTGTGATGTTTTATGTCTTTTTGTGGTAAAATCGCAGGAATTGGAAAAAATTGCAAGCAAAAGAAAATAATGTGATTTATTTAAACTGCTACCAGTGAAGAGTCATATGTAATGACTTCCTTGGATAAAAAGCATTCTGCATATCACAGAAACAACTATATTTCAGGTCTAATGTTTAATGTATTTTCTGGGCTCAAAGTTATATAACAAAGAAAATACTGTACATGAGCTCCATTTATAAGCTTTATTAAATAAACTTTCAGCTCAACATTAGCACCAAATAAAATCAGTCAATAATGTCATTAAAATAAATCCATCAACATAAAAATATAGTTTCATGTTGATGTTTGAGGTAGATTATGTCCATCTTTGCTGTCTGAACGACATCAGCTTGTTTTCTTCTGACTAACTGAATCAAACCTCATTTGGGAACATTTGGGAACATTTGGGAACATTTGGGAACATTTGGGAACATTTGGGAATTGTTTTGTTGGGTCTATGGCATCATTTTGTTGTCAGGTGAGATTTGTCCTGAATCCTTGCTGAATGCTGCGATGACGTCAGTTACCACCACACCAAACGCCACGATTGGTCCAAATCACAAGCGTCTGTTCATTTGGACATTTATGTGGAAAAGTTGCTGCAATTTAGTAAAACTGCAGCTCTCACAGATATTGTGGAGATTTCTTGAATTTGCAAAATCACAATTTCCTGGAGGGAGTGAACAATAAAACGCATATGGGGAGGTGAATACTCTTTTATTGAAAGTGTAGATCTGATTCAGGTTCATATTTTTTTTGTTGTTTTTATTTCTCAAGTGCATTAGTCTCAAATTGTTTTACTGTTGTTCTGTTTTATCAGCTTGTCAGTCGTCTGTGAAGCACTAACCTGTAAGTTTGATTGATTGTAGATGTTTCCTGTGACCTCTGACCTCTCATCAGTGTTGTGTTTTTGTGTGTTTGTGTTTGAAGACAGAAGACATCTCGTGTCATCACCTACGAGGAGTTTCGGAGAGCTCTGGAGGAACTGGCTCCAAAGAGGTTCAAAGGTCAAAGTAAAGAGGAGGCGCTGCAGTCCATCTGCAGTCTGGTGGAGGGACGAGAGCCGAGCAACGTGGGCGTGACAGTGAGGAAACTTCTCTCTGCTGCGTGTTTATAGATCAGCGTCTGTTTTTATCACAGCTCATCATTTTCCTCAGAGTCCCTAAACATGAAGAATGAGACACATTAATAAAAAGACTTACTGACTACAAGGAAATTCAAGAGTTTAATATCTTATTTTAGGATGATTAAACCTTATTTTTAAGGTTTTTAAGGAGGCAAGACAAACACTGCTGTCAGGCACCATCTGCACTGCAGGTTATTAGACTTGTTTCAAGGTAACTGGTCTTTTGTAAAGTATTCAGTCTATTTTTCATCTAAATACTTTTGTGATGAAAAGTTATCAAAATCTTGACTTTTCACAGAACGCCCTTGACATGGCGTGCCGGTAAATTTGGATGTTTCGCCATGAAACAGGATGTTTTTGTAACTGCACTTTATATTGTCCAATCTGCCCCAAATTTCTCATGTTTGATAAGAGTCCAGGCCTGAACACATCTACATGTCAATATTGTGTCATAGTCATAGCGCCACCTACTGACAACAGGAAGTCAGCCTCATATGGCAAATATCTGATTTACATGAAATTTACATAGTGTGGTCTACACATGATATACAGCAACATGACGTATAATTAGTGGGTGTTCTCTAGCGCCACATAGCGGACACAGGAAGTGATAGTTATCTCCTTCGTACAACAATATTCATGACAATACATATGCATGTCAGACGAGCTCCACTAAATGTGTTGCTGCATTAATGACCCACTTTTGTAGCACTGCCTAGTGGCAACAGGAAGTCAGTCTTATGCTATAAAGTTACTTTTAAATTTACATGAAATTTAAAGTGTGTGATCTAAATTTGATATGCAGCAACATAATGTGCATTTAGTGCATGTTTTCTAGCACCACATAGTGGGCCACCTGTGGGGGCGCTGTGGAGCCAGCAGCTGTCAGCAGCAGTGAGCTGAGATGTTTCTGACTTACTTCCTGTCATCTGTGTTTCCATCAGAAAGTGGCGAAGACGGCGGCGGTGGACCGGCTCACTGACACATCCCGTTACACCGGCTCCCACAAGGAGCGCTTCACCGAGAGCGGCAAGGGCAAAGGTCGCGAAGGCCGTGAGGAGATCGTGGAGAACACGGGCTACGTGGGTGCCTACAAGAACGCCGGCACATATGACACCAAGATGAAGGCAGAGAAGTGACAAGGCCACACCCCCTGCCGGAATGGCCATGCCTTCTGCTGGCAGCCGACAGAGTACTTAGGACCAAACCTTGAACTTTGACCCTGTGGGCTTTAGGTCAGGAAGGGGAGCCTGTAAATAAGTCACAAGATCAGGTGTAAACAAGAAGAGGGGATATTTACTGAGGCAGTGATCGGGAAGGGGGTCAACACAGATGGGGGGGTGCAATGCGGGGGTGGGATGGGCAAAAATTTGCGATGTTTTATGTGCTCTTTTTGCAGTAGAATTTGCTGGTATCTGGAAAAATTGCACAGACCTGTAGCAGCGCCCCCTGCAGGCTGTGAAGTTCACTGTGGACCAGCATCCATGAATCCATTTTGAGTTCTTTGCAAATTCTTAGAAACCAGCTTGAAACTGAATTGACTAATTTAGTGAATAATCTGAAAGCTGACAGGTCATCCTGAAGTTTTGACCTGCAGCTGGCGCTAAATGAAAAGTCATTCTGGACATTTTATGAACTAAATGCTGAATTTAAAATAATAATCTGTAAATTAACCAGCATGAAGATCAAGGGCACCAGAAGTAGGGTGTCCAAGGGGCCATTTGCCCCCCCCCCCCCCCCCCCCCACTTTACCCTCCTCCCACTTTCTTTTTAAGTCGCGAATCACTGTATCTCTGCAAATGCTCCTATGTTAAAAAGACATTTCAATCATTACTGTCCACTCTAAGACATTAGGTAAAATAAAGCAAGCAAACCTAAAACGGGAAGAATATTTATATTTTAATCCAATCAAAGAAAACATTGTCACACAAATGAAATGTTTATTCAGGCTTTTGTAGGCTATGAATTACATTTTCACAACAGCTTGGCATGTTGATAATTTGCAAAGGTAAAGCAATAGGAATATGGATTTGGGGAATGGCTGCCCAGCAAACATTGAGATGTTATATGACCGTTGTTTGAACGTCCAATCAAGATGTCCCATTATGGTTCAAAAATAGTTAAAAAATGGAAGTTGTGCCGACATCCGGGACGTTACCTGGCCATCAGCTGGACGTCCTTCCTGGGTGTCCCCGGCAACATCAAAATATGTCGTTACCATCATTACCAGGCCTATTCAGCTATTCTGCTAAAGTTCATGCACACAGTGTTTATTCTGCAGCTTTATACATCCTGTATGTCCAGATTAACATCTTAATATGCTTTATGTTCTAAAATTGTCCAACCAACGTCCTTTCTGACCCGGATGTCTGTTATACATCTTAACAACGTGTCACTTTCAAGATAATCCTGATAAATGATATATAACCAAACACACAGCAAACACATTAAGTATCTTAGTTAATAAAAGACATATGCATCATTTTTACAGAAACACACTGAGTTAATACTGATGTACAACAATATTTTGTTAGGATAAACAAACAGAAAAGGATGATCATCAAAAGTACAGCTTCTTGTAGATCATCTAACAGTTTGAACTCTTCACTCTTTTAATTCCATCTGATGCACTTTTCTCCAGTTTCCATCGTGGCGCTGCAGGCTAATGCTTATGCTAATGCTAACTCCAGGATGTAAAGAGCTGCTCACAATCCTCGTCTGAACTCTGTGAGGAAAGCAGAGGCTCTAAATCACTGAACTCTTCATCAACATACACGCCAACATAAAAGCAAACTGACCCAACAGCATTATTTCTGCTCCATTTCTGTCCTCTTGCTTTTCAAACTCAGCTCATTGATCTCAGGTCTCAACTCTCATGCTGAACTTTATGTATTCTCACAAGACTGAGTGACAGTCTGTTCAGATTAAACATGAATGACAAAAATACGAAGATATGTCACTGAATAATGAAACCTTCGTAACTTTTATTAACCTTGATACATCATTGCTAAACTGTTAAAAATGTATAATGCCCAGTGATGTTGATTGTATGTGCAGAGGACGGCCCTCTCAGACAATCTACTCTCAACCAATTAATGAATAAAGTATTAAGTATTTGAGATGTTTTTGAAGTCAGTCCAGGTGGAGCTTTACTGAACGTGGAAAAGACGAAACCCTGAAACATCTGCTCACGACTGTTTTTAAGTCAACATTGGAGGATACCGGGGAAGCGACGTCACCGTCCGAACAATGTTTGCTGGGCTGCTGACAACACAAAGACAACGTTAACATTCCTATTGGCTGCCTACTGTTACTCAGCCGCAGAAGTGTCATTGTCCTGTAAACTCGTAGTTTTGGGTAATTGAACAATAAAAGTTTGTGTCTAATCCCACAAGCACCAGTTGGCTTCTTTGTGTTTGCAATTATACCGCCCCCCTGTGGTGCAAGCAAGATATAATTGCTCCAGCCTATCTAACACACACACACACACACACACACACACACACACACACACACACACACTTTTTGGCCCCTGAAATGAATCTGAAATGAATCTGAAATGAATCTGGCACTCTGATACAGATTTTTCTTTTTTCACATTATATGGCAAACAAGACATTTGACAATCTTTGGTTATTGATCAGTGATCAGGGGAAAGACAAACCGCTGATAACCTTCTTCATCCTCCTTGCTACTTCTGATGATCTGATGATGACATTTTGTGTGTTTTTAATCTGCAGCAGCTTTTGGATCTATGTTGAACTAAAACACAGAGTCCTGAAAACTGAAGTCATGGTGTGTTTTTTATTGTCCTGCTGTGTCTTTATCTGAACTTTCTCCATGAAATCAACTCTTACTGAAACTGTGACTTTGTTGAATGAATAAAAGTTTAGGTTTCTGATCTCTGTGTGTTCTTTGTTTCCTCCGCAGGAACCTTGTCAGTATCATTACTGTCAGGATGAGGAAGTTTCACAGTTAATGTTTGTTCATTGTTTGTGTTTATTGACATTAAAAAAAGAACACAAGTGAAGGACGAAAATAAAACTGAAATCTCTTCTATGGAGTTTTCTTCACTTTTTTAAACTGAAGCCGACAACATAAAGCTGCTTCACAGGAAATGTACATGACCTGATCTCAGGTCTGTTTACTATGTGAAGTTTCTAGATCTAAACTTTTAGAACATTCAGTCAAAAAAAAAAACCAAAACGCACAAATAGTTCAGTAAAAGTGTTTTCAGTTTATTGAAATATTTATGTCAGAGATTCAGAGGAGTCAGAGTCTGTTAAATAATCTGTAGCCTGAGTGTGTGTGTGTGTGTGTTGTTGTTGTTCTTGTTGCCATAGCGGCCACAGTGTAAACAACAACAGATCCTGGTCTAATCAGAACCAGATCTGAAGTCATGTGACTGTTTCACGTTTTACTTTAAAAGAATTTTCATTTATTTTCCTTAGAATATTTTACTCATATTTTTGTGATTTTTTTCAGATTTTTGGATGTTTTACTCAGAAGTTTTTGGACATTGTTCAGAGTTTTTTCTGATATTCTTTATTTTACTAATATATTTTGGACATTTATTGGACATATCTTTTCTCAATTCTACTGACATTTCTGGATTTTTTACTCATATTTTTTGCAAATTTTGGGGAAATTTACTGAATTTTTTCTGATGTTTATGGACATTTTACTAATATTTTTTAGACATTTTATTTTTTTCTGTTATTGCTTGGAGAAGTTTTCTTTTATACTTTTGGGGAGACATATTGAAGTTGAATCAACCTAACGGTTTGTTTGACACATGAACAAAACATTGTGTTGTGATTCAGTTAAACTCAGAGACAAACACGACAGATTAGAGATAATTTAGTCTTTTATTTTCAGGTAGCTTCATTCCATTTAATCCCTGTCAGCCAAAAGATTTTCATTCAATGGAGACAAAATGGAAATATTGTTTTAAAATGACAAATATACAGTATCCTGATACATTTAAATTCATAATAAAAACATGTTTTATCTGTAATAATCTTTGTTGTGTTGGGGCTGAAATTATTTTAATATTTAATTCAATATATTTCTGCTTTACATATTTTACAAACATCACTACAAACATCTTGCGAGTTTTAAAATCTTTCACAAAACAGTGAAAGTAAAGCATCTGTAATAGACTGAATTCACACTGGAGGCTTCTGTAGTCATCCATCCAAAACTTTAATGATTATGAATCATTAATAGAGGGTTAAATGGTTCACACTTTCTGATAAGCTCTGCAGTTATATCAGAGTAAGTTTTCAAATACGAGGAATTTGTGTTGTTGTGCAGTGGTGCAACAATCAAAAAATAGAAGGTAAGAAAAAAACAAGTATCTATACAAAGTGAGAAAAATACTTTGCTAATAAATACTAATAAATAATATTTAATAAGTCATTAATGAAAATATTTAAAGTCTGCAGTTATAAATGTTCATACATTTTTAATAAATTGATTTCTTTCTTTATGTGCGAGAGCAGCAAGAATTTCATTATGTGACATTCTGAGGTGAAAATAAAACTTGATTGGCTGAATTCTCTCCATTATACACTATAGCAGCTGTGTGTTAGAGACACATACAGTGGGGCAAAAAAGTATTTAGTCAGCCACCAATTGTGCAAGTTCTCCCACTTAAAAGATGAGAGATGCCTGTAATTTTCATCATAGGTACACTTCAGCTATGAGAGAGTGAATGGGGGGAAAGAATCCAGGAAATCACACTGTAGGATTTTTAATGAATTAATTGATAAATTCCTCGGTAAAATAAGTATTTAGTCACTTACAAACAAGCAAGATTTCTGGCTCTCACAGACCTGTAACATCTTCTTTAAGAGGCTCTTCTGTCCTCCACTCGTTACCTGTATTAATGGCACCTGTTTGAACTCGTTATCAGTATAATAGACACCTGTCCACAACCTCAAACAGTCACACTCCAAACTCCACTATGGCCAAGACCAAAAAGCTGTCAAAGGACACCAGAAACAAAATTGTAGACCTGCACCAGCCTGGGAAGACTGAATCTGCAATAGGTAAGCAGCTTGGTGTGAAGAAATCAACTGTGGGAGCAATTATTAGAAAATGGAAGACATACAAGACCACTGATAATCTCCCTCGATCTGGGGCTCCACGCAAGATCTCACCCCGTGGGGTCAAAATGATCACAAGAACGGTGAACAAAAATCCCAGAACCACACGGGGGGACCTAGTGAATGACCTGCAGAGAGCTGGGACCAAAGTAACAAAGGCTACCATCAGTAACACACTACGCCGCCAGGGACTCAAATCCTGCAGTGCCAGACGTGTCCCCCTGCTTAAGCCAGTACATGTCCAGGCCCGTCTGAAGTTTGCTAGAGAGCATTTGGATGATCCAGAAGAGGATTGGGAGAATGTCATATGGTCAGATGAAACCAAAATAGAACTTTTTGGTAAAAACTCAACTTGTCGTGTTTTGGAGGAGAAAGAATGCAGAGTTGCATCCAAAGAACACCATACCTACTGTGAAGCACGGGGGGGGGAAACATCATGTTTTGGGGCTGTTTTTCTGCAAGGGGACCAGGACGACTGATCCGTGTAAAGGAAAGAATGAATGGGGCCATGTATCATGAGATTTTGAATGAAAACCTCCTTCCATCAGCAAGGGCATTGAAGATGAAACGTGGCTGGGTCTTTCAGCATGACAATGATCCCAAACACACCGCCCAGGCAACGAAGGAGTGGCTTCGTAAGAAGCATTTCAAGGTCCTGGAGTGGCCTAGCCAGTCTCCAGATCTCAACCCCATAGAAAATCTTTGGAGGGAGTTGAAAGTCCGTGTTGCCCAGCGACAGCCCCAAAACATCACTGCTCTAGAGGAGATCTGCATGGAGGAATGGGTCAAAATACCAGCAACAGTGTGTGAAACCTTGTGAAGACTTACAGAAAACGTTTGACCTCTGTCATTGCCAACAAAGGGTATATAACAAAGTATTGAGAGATGAACTTTTGTTATTGACCAAATACTTATATTCCACCATAATTTGCAAATAAATTCTTTAAAAATCATTTTGTCTCATAGTTGAAGTGTACCTTCAGAACTTGCACAATTGGTGGCTGCCTAAATACTTTTTTGCCCCACTGTATTAATTTATAGTAAATAATCTTGTTCACACATGATTAAAAAAAAAAAATCATCACTTTGGGGGCTCCGTTGGTTTGGATCCAAACATGAGATTTGTTAAGAAAAATATAGAAAATCAGCAGAATGACTCTTTAAATGTTGTTTCTGAGTCTCTCTTGCTTCTCATCTTTTAGTCTCTGCTGTTCTTCACTTATGAGTTTTCAAACAAACTGTTTAAAACTTGTGTATGTTCTGTGCTTGATTATACTGCTGGGCGTTGGGGCCTTTAGAAATATCTCGAATCTGCGTGAAACAGTGCTATAAGATACTTTCTGGGTGTGCACAAAAATGCACCAAAGATGGCTATAGTGGAGGTCATGTGGTGGGAGCCATGTGAGGCTCGTTGGCAGATTTGTTCAATGTGCTGTCTCAATGATAGAAAATTAGTTCCATTTTATTTTCTGTCCTTTTTATTGGGAATTGCTCAATGCTTTGTTTAATAAGATAAACATATAAATGAGCCAGTTACTCTGAATCCTGGGAGAAGAGAAAAAAGCCCTTTATGAAGATAATCTGTAGATATGTAACACTACTTTATGTGAACAGTTCATTTGGATTTTGTTTTTGTTTGTTTTTTTTTCATTTTTTGTTTCTTTTATTTTTCCACGTACTTCTGTACTTGCTTTGTACAAGTGTTACCAGAAGACACGTTTTGTAAAACAGTGTTGTGTTGTAATCCCATGTGGGATGAGCCAGATGTTTGGCATGAAGCAGCAGGAAGGTCTAAATCCACTGACGGGAGGTTAGAAACCAGATTGCTGATCTGATCTGAAGTCCTGCAGGATCAACAGTCAGAATTTCTGGAGCTGCTCCTGGTCCTGGTCCCGGCCCGCACCCCTGCTGAGGGCTGAGACCAGGTCTGAGACACTGCTGGCGGGTCGGGGCATCCTGGTCTTCCTCGGGTTGGTGTTGAGGCTCTTGGAGCGCAGCGTCGGGTACATCCTGTCCTCCACCGGCAGCTGCTCCTCCTCCTCCCCTCCAGTGCCATGATTACCACCCGCCTCCCCACCCCCCTTGGAGCAAGGCATGCTGGGAGATGCGTCCTGATGGGTGGGGCTGGAAGGCGAGGACAGATACTGTGTGACCTTTGACCTCTCCAGAGGGAAGGACACAGTGGCCTCCAGCCGGGTCTTCTCTGCAGCTGCTCCTGGTTTCTCCTTGCTGGTCTCCATGGTGACAGACTCAGATCTCTGAGCCGGGTCGCAGGGCGAGATCAGGATGTCCACGTTGGACAGAGACTCAGTCCGGTCCCTCGGGCCTCTCACCTCCAGAGTTGAGCCGAACACCTGATCCCCTGCAAACAGGAAGTACATTCTGAGGTCACATGACTCACCTTCACCGTCTGTGTAAACACTGTTCATCTGTTTCACACTACACTGACTGAAGTATTCATCTTTAATGTTCCTCACAAACTGAACTGGTGCATCGTTCCAAATATTTACTAATATTTTTATATATTTACATATTCTCTACAACAAAAAATTGGATCTTACATTTCCCAAAGTGCAACTGGTTAATGTGTGGAGTCTTGTGTCATGTGATGTGAAGACATATATCACATCTTGTGTCCAATTGTGTCTGGACATCATGTAAAGTCTCCTACCTGCTGCTCCCTCGGCGTTGCCACCTCGTCTCTCCGGACTCAGTTGGACCCTCTTGTCTTTGTCCTCGGCGTCTCCAGACACAGAGACTCTGTCCTCATGCTCCAGCTGGTAGCGGCACAGGCTGTATCCATCGGCGCTGTTGATGCTGGCATGTCTCAGCAGAGCAGCTGGCTCGCAGACAGATGATCCTCTGGAGCGCGAGCGGATGAGGTCAGAGCGGTCAACGCCCGCCAGCTTCTCCAGAGCGTTCATCATCCGACCGGAGAACTCCTCCAGCTGAGCCAGACGCAGGTCCACAGTCTGCAGGGACGCCTTCATCGAGTGCTCCCTCTCATTCACCTCCTCCAGACGCATGGACATGTTCTCCACCCTGAGCACACAGACAACACAGCACACACAACATGACATGTAACATACAACACCCAGAGAACACGCCACACAGAACAAACAACATGCAACATACAACACACCAATAACAGGACATACTCAACATACAACACAAAAACATTAAATGTTTGATAGTGAAATGACATGATATGAGATCATGACAAGTCCTGTGATTCTGCTCCACGATGTTTGGGGATGAAGGTGATTTATTGTCACTGATGATGATGTCATCAACCACCACACAGTAAATACTGCAAAGAGAAATGTGATCAATAACAGTTTGATTACAGATATGATATATATATGATTGATAAGCAGCGACAGTCTAAATCTGTTTCCCGACCTCTCTGATGTGACTCTGATTCTCTCATTGTTGGACGACTGTTTCTCGTCATCTTTCTCTCGGAAATATTCCTCCACACACTGCTCCTCAAACTCATGCAGACTCTTCAGCTCTTCTGCGCTCAGCACCAGCTCTGAAGAAACATATTTATTAATCAATGTATTAATCTATGTATTAATCAAACACATATTTAATCTGTATTTCAGCTCTGAATCAAAAATATTTCATCTATATTCAGTAATCAGGATCTCACGCAGTCGCCTCTCGCGGTCATCATGCTCGCCCTCCGGCCGCCGCCTGCAATGGCAGCATAGCCTCTTGAGGACAATGTAGATGTGGGGGAAGACGATGAGGGGAGGGGGCAGGATGGGCCGGTCGTGGAAGGTCATGATCAGCTGATATCGCTGGAACTTCCACACCTGGTTGGAGATGGACTTCACCTCAAAGAAAGTGTTGCTGTGGACAGACAGAGACATACAAGCTTTTAATCTGAAACTCTTCTTCACTGTCAGGGCTTCTATTTTGAAAACATTTTCCTGCAGACAGTAGCCTCATTTATTAAACAGTACGTAGGATCCAAACCAAAAGTGTCTGTGCGCACATAAACCCAAAATGACCTGCGCCACAATAAATCATATTTACAAAACTGTGCACATGCACAAATGCACGTATGTTTCCCTTTATAAACCACAATCAACTTGAAAATATGCACATGTGGAGCAGGACATTTTACTGAATAGATTGACAGACGTGCTGACGTGCTACGGTAAGCGTATTGTGTCACTTCCGGTTGTTGACTGTGTTTACTGATAATGTTTTGCTGCCCTCAGTTTAGCTAAATTTTGCTCCATTCTTCATCACTGTGGATAAAATACCTGCAGTATATTTAAACGTATGCTAGTTCTACACAAGCACTCCTAGCTCTCTCCTTCTTTTAGCGACTTTTCTTGCTAATCCCATAGTAGTTAGTTGTTTTAGCTCTGCTCAGCTTAGCAGCTAACATAGCTAAGCAGTTAACAATGGCTTCTCTCTCTCCCTCCCACTCTCCCACACTCTCTTGCTCGATGTGTCATATGTTTAGCTATTCCTCCGCCTCCTTTAGTGACAATAGTACATGTAATAAATGTAGTTTATTTGCAGTGGTGGAGGCGAGGCTCAGTGAATTGGAAGCGCGGCTCCGCACCATGGAAAACAAATCATTAACTAATGTTAGCCAGCCCCCAGTAGCCGGTGCGGGCCGACCTAGCATAGCTCCTAGCATAGCTCCTACTCCCCCGGTGGTTCCGGAGCAGCCAGGAAGCCAGGGCGGCTGGGTGACTGTCCGAAGGAAGCATAGTCCTAAGCAGAAGCCCGCGGTTCACCTCCAACCAGTTCACGTTTCAAACAGGTTCTCCCCACTCAGTGACGCACCCGCTGAGAAACCAACTCTGGTTATTGGCAGCTCTATAGTGAGAAACGTGAAATTAGAGACACCAGCGACCATAGTCAAATGCATTCCTGGGGCCAGAGCGGGCGACATAGAATCTAATTTAAAACTGCTGGCTAAAGATAATCGTAAATATGGTAAGATTGTTATCCATGTCGGCGTTAATGACTGTCGATTACGCCAATCGGAGGTCACCAAAATTAATGTTGAGTCGGTGTGTACATATGCAAAGACTATGTCGGACTCTGTAGTTTTCTCTGGGCCCCTGCCAAATCTGACCAGTGATGACATGTATAGCCGCATGTCATCATTCAACCGCTGGTTGTCGAGGTGGTGTCCAGAAAACGATGTGGGCTTCATAGACAATTGGCGGACTTTTTGGGGAAGACCTGGTCTGATTAGGAGAGACGGCATACATCCCACTTTGGATGGAGCAGCTCTCATATCTAGAAATATGGCTGAATTTATTAGACCAAAACCATGACAAGCCAGAGTTGAGACCAGGAGGCAGAGCTGCAGTCCTACATGCTTCTCTGCGCTTCCATTAGAGCAGTTACCCACCCAATACTACATAGAAACTGTGTCTGTCCCCCGACCACTCAAATCATTTGAATCAATTAACTCTAAAGTAAACAGAAGAGGATTCTTTCATAAAAATCTAATAGAAATTAACACCACCACTGTCACAGTGCAACAAAATAGGAGAATTAAATGTGGACTCTTAAACATTAGATCTCTGTCTTCCAAAACTGTACTAGTAAACGACCTAATCTCAGATTATCATATTGATCTATTTTGTCTTACTGAAACCTGGCTGTGTCATGAAGAATATGTTAGCCTAAACTAATCCACTCCTCCAAGTCATATTAATACTCACATTCCTCGAGACACCGGCCGAGGAGGTGGAGTTGCAGCCATTTTTAACTCAAGCCTAATAATCAACCCTTGACCTAAACTTAATTATAACTCATTAGAAAGCCTCGTTCTTAGTCTTTCACAACCAAACTGGAAAATTTTACAGCCAATTCTATTTGTTATAGTGTACCGCCCTCCTGGCCCGTACTCTGAATTTTTATCCGAATTTTCAGAGTTTTTATCAAACTTAGTCCTTAGTACAGATAAAGTAATTATAGTAGGTGACTTTAATATCCATGTGGACGTCGATATTGATAGTCTTAGCACTGCGTTTATCTCATTATTAGACTCAATCGGCTTCTCTCAGAGTGTAAATAAACCTACGCACCCTCCACCTTGTTCTGACTTATGGCATTGAAATTGAACATTTAATAGTTTTTCCACAAAATCCTATTTTATCAGACCATTACTTAATAACTTTTGAATTTCTATTAATAGACTACACACCATTAGACAAAAACACCTTTACTAGATGTCTTTCTGATAGTGCTGTAGCTAAAGTTAAAGAAGCGATCCCACTAGTACTAAATTCAGTGCCATGTCTCAATACTACAAAGGAGTCTTATGCTAACTTTAGTCCCTCTGAAACTGATAATCTTGTTGATAGTACCGCAGGCTCCCTGCGAACAACACTCGACTCTATTGCCCCTTTAAAAAGGAAGATAATAAAACATAAGAAGCTGGCTTCACTTCTCTCTGTACTTGTCTTGTTAGATCTTAGTGCTGCATTTGACACCATTGACCATCACATCCTGTTACAGAGACTGGAACATTTAATTTGTATTAAAGGAACTGCATTAAGCTGGTTTAAATCCTATTTATCAGATCGACTTCAGTTTGTTCACGTTAACGATGAATCCTCCATCCACGCAAAAGTTAGACACGGAGTTCCACAAGGTTCTGTGCTTGGACCAATACTGTTCACCTTATATATGATTCCTTTAGGTAATATTATTCGGAACACTCCATAAATTTTCATTGCTACGCTGATGATACCCAATTATATTTATCAATGGAGCCAGATGAATTAAATCAGTTAACTAAATTTTAAGCATGCCTTAAGGACATAAAGACCTGGATGAGCTGCAATTTTCTGCTACTGAACTCAGACAAAAGTGAAGTTATTGTGTTTGGCCCTAAACACCTTAGAAACACATTATCTAATGATATAGCTACTCTGGATGGCATTACCCTGGCCTCCAGCTCCACCGTAAGGAATCTGGGAGTTATCTTTGATCAGGATATGTCCTTTAACTCCCACATAAAACACATTTCAAGGACTGCCTTTTTTCACCTATGTAATATTGCAAAAATCAGGCACATCCTGTCTCAAAAAGACGCAGAAAAACTAGTCCACACATTTGTTACTTCTAGGTTGGATTATTGTAATTCTTTATTATCAGGCTGCCCTAACAAGTCTCTAAAGACTCTCCAACTGGTCCAGAATGCAGCTGCACGTGTACTGACAAAAACTAGGAAAAGAGATGATATTTCTCCCATTTTAGCTTCTCTACATTGGCTTCCTGTAAAATCCAGAATAGAATTTTAAATGCTTCTCCTTACTTATAAAGCTCTTAATGGTCAGACACCATCATATCTTAAAGATCTCATAGTACCCTATTACCCCACTAGAACACTGTGCTCCCAGAATGCAGCTTACTTGTGGTTCCTAGAGTCTCTAAAAGTAGAATGGGATGCAGAGCCTTCAGCTATCAGGCTCCTCTCCTGTGGAACCATCTTCCAGATTCAGTCCGGGGGGCAGACACCCTCTCTACGTTTAAGAGTAGGCTTAAAACTTTCCTTTTTGATAAAGCTTATAGTTAGGGCCGGCCAGGCTCGCCTTGGACCGGCCCTTAGTTATGCTGCTATAGGACTAGACTGCCGGGGGACTTCCCATGATGCACTGAGCTCCTCTCTTCTCCTCCTCCTCTCCCCTTGTATGCTTTCATGTACCATTAATGCATGTTACTAACTTGACTTCTTCCCCGGAGTCTTTGTGCTTTC
Organism: Scomberomorus guttatus; assembly: GCA_038419695.1. Classification (NCBI taxonomy): domain Eukaryota; kingdom Metazoa; phylum Chordata; class Actinopteri; order Scombriformes; family Scombridae; genus Scomberomorus; species Scomberomorus guttatus. The sequence goes on from CM076445.1 coordinate 39,162,941, forward strand.
TCGTCTCACAGGAAGATCCAGTGCCTGAACGGTGGGTCATGGCTGTGGGGACTGTGGCGTGGTCCTGTGGATGTCCTGCTTCCATTTCTGCTACTACTATTATTGCTATTATTATTATAAAGTCATAGCTCTGCTTCTATTATTGTTGTTATGGTTATTGTTGTTGCTGTTATTATGCTTCTCTGTGTCTCTCTCCACCCCCCCCCTCTCCCCTTCCCCCGTCCCTCTCCCTCCTTCTTTCTCTGTAAACCCAACCGGTCAAGGCAGATGGCCGCCCACCTAGAGCTGAGGGTGGTACACTATAACAAATAGAATTGGCTGTAAAGTTTTCCAGTTTGGGTGTGAAAGACTAAAAATGAGGGTTTCTAATGAGTTAGTTGATTTTTAGGCTTGAGTTGAAAATGCTGCAACTCCACCTCCTCGGTCGGTGTCTTGAGAGAAGCATGTAGGACTGCAGCTCTGCCTCCTGGTCTCAACTCTGGGTTGTCATGGTTTTGGTCTAATAAACTCAGCCATATTTCTAGATATGAGAGCAGCTCCATCCAAAGCTGGATGTATGCCATCTCTCCTCATCAGACCAGGTCTTCCCCAGAAAGTCCGCCAACTGTCTATGAAGCCCACATTGTTTGCTTGACACCACCTCGACAGCCAGCGGTTGAATGATGACATGCGGCTATACATGTCATCACTGGTCAGATTTGGCAGGGGCCCAGAGAAAACTACAGAGTCCGACATAGTCTTTGCATATGTACACACCAACTCAACATTCATTTTAGTGACCTCCAATTGGCATAATCGGGAGTCATTACTGCTGACATGAATAACAATTGTACCATATTTACATTTATCCTTGGCCAGTAGTTTTAAATTTGATTCTATGTTGCCCGCTCTGGCCCCAGGAATGCATTTGACTATGGTCGCCGGTGTCGCTAACTTCACGTTTCTCACTATGGAGCTGCCGATAATCAGAGTTGGTTTCTCAGCAGGTGTGTCACTGTGTGGGGAGAACCTGTTAGAAATGTGAACTGGTTGGTGGTGAATTGTGGACTTCTGCTTAGGACTATGCTTCCTTCGGACAGTCACCCAGCCGCCCTGGCTTCCTGGCTGCTTGGAAAATACTGGGGGAGTAAGAGCTATGCTAAGTCTGCCCGCATGGGCTACTGGGGGCCAGCTAACTACAGTAGCTAACGATTGGTTTTCCGTGGTGCAGAGCCATGCAGAGCGAGAGGGAGAGAGAGACAACTTTGCTAACTGCTAAACTAAAGGTGCTAGCAGATGTGAATAGCATGTACACAACTGTGGGAGTGAAAAAAGAGTTATGAGTGCTTAAGCAGAACTACTGTAAGTTTTTAAATGTACCGTGGGTTATTAACAGATCGGTCAGCTGGGGCAACCTGTGGAAGACCCTGCAAGCCAGACTCAGTTTCCTACTAATGGCAACCTGTGATGCTCTGCCATGCCCCAGAAACCTCCATCAGTGGGTTGGCTAGGAGGAGAGCAACCCCTTCTGCAACACCACCAGTGCTAGCCTCAAAAATATGCTGCATCATCATGCCACATCATCCTGCCACGAGCCACATCATCCTGCCACGAGCCACATCATCTTGACACGAGTCACATCATCCTGCCACGAGTCACATCATCCTGCCATGAGCCACATCATCCTGCCACATCATCCTGCCATGAACCACATCATCCTACCACGAGCCACATCATCCTGCCACATCATCCAGCCACATCATCCTGCAACATCATCCTGCCACATCATCCTGCCACGAGCCACAGCATCCTGCAACATCATCCTGCAACATCATCCTGCCACATGATCCTGCCACATCATCCTGCCACGAGCCACATCATCCTGCAACATCATCCTGCAACATCATCCTGCCACATCATCCTGCCACATTATCCTGCCACATCATCCTGCCACGAGCCACATCATCCTGCAACATCATCCTGCCATGAGCCACATCATCTTGCCACGAGTCACATCATCCTGCCACATCATCCTGCCACGAGCCACATCATCCTGCAACATCATCCTGCAACATCATCCTGCCACATCATCCTGCCACATTATCCTGCCACATCATCCTGCCACGAGCCACATCATCCTGCAACATCATCCTGCCATGAGCCACATCATCTTGCCACGAGTCACATCATTCTGCCACATCATCCTGCCACGAGCCACATCATCTTGCCACGAGTCACATCATCCTGCCACATCATCCAGCCACATCCTCCTGCCACATCATCCTGCCACGAGCCACATTACTTGCCACGAGTCACATCATCCTGCCACATCATCCTGCCTCATCATCCTGCCACATCATCCTGCCGCAAACCACATCATCCTGCCATGAGCCACATCATCCTGCCACATCATCCCGCCATTAGCCACATCATCCTGCCACAAACCACCTCATCCTGCCACATCATCCTGCCACGAGCCACATCATCCTACCACATCATCCTGCCACATCATCCTGCCACATCATCCTGCCATGAACCACATCGTCCGGCCACGAACCACATCCTCCTGCCACGAGCCACATCATCCTGCCACATCATCCTGCCACAAGCCACATAATCTTGACACGAGCCACATCATCCTGCCACATCATCCTGCCACGAGCCACATCATCCTGCCACGAGCCACATCATCCTGCCACATCATCCTGCCACAAGCCACATAATCTTGACACGAGCCACATCATCCTGCCACATCATCCTGCCACGAGCCACATCATCCTGCCACATCATCCTGCCACGAGCCACATCATCCTGCCACATCATCATGCCACATCATCCTGCCATGAGCCACATCATCCTGCCACGAGCCACATCATCCTGCCACATCATCCTGCCACGAGCCACATCATCCTGCCACATCATCATGCCACATTCCTGCCACATCATCCTGCCACGAGCCACATCATCCTGCCACATCATCCCGCCATGAGCCACATCATCCTACCACGAGCCACATCATCCTGCCACATCATCCTGCCACATCATCCTGCCATGAGCGACATCATCCTGCCACATCATCCAGCCACATCATCCTGCCACATCATCCTGCCACATTATCCTGCCACGAGCCACATCATCTTGCCACAAGTCACATCATCCTGCCACATCATCCTGCCTCATCATCCTGCCACATCATCCTGCCACAAAACACATCATCCTGCCATGAGCCACATCATCCTGCCACATCATCCCGCCATGAGCCACATCATCCTGCCACAAGCCACATCATCCTGCCACATCATCCTGCTACGAGCCACATCATCTTGCCACGAGCCACACCATCCTGCCACATCATCCTGCCACGAGCCACATCATCCTGCCACGAGCCACATCATCCTACCACATCATCCTGCCACATCAACCTGCCACGAACCACATCATCCTGCCACGAGCCACATCATCCGACCACGAGCCACATCATCCCGCCATGAGCCACATCATCCTGCCACAAACCACATCATCCTGACACATCATCCTGCCACGAGCCACATCATCTTGCCACGAGCCACACCATCCTGCCACATCATCCTGCCACGAGCCACATCATCCTGCCACGAGCCACACCATCCTGCCACATCATCCTGCCACGAGCCACATCATCCTGCCACGAGCCACATCATCCTACCACATCATCCTGCCACATCATCCTGCCACATCATCCTGCCACATCATCCTGCCACGAACCACATCATCCGGCCACGAGCCACATCCTCCTGCCACGAGCCACATCATCCTGCCACATCATCCTGCCACAAGCCACATAATCTTGACACGAGCCACATCATCCTGCCACATCATCCTGCCACGAGCCACATCATCCTGCCACATCATCCTGCCACAAGCCACATAATCTTGACACGAGCCACATCATCCTGCCACATCATCCTGCCACGAGCCACATCATCCTGCCACGAGCCACATCATCCTGCCACATCATCCTGCCACGAGCCACATCATCCTGCCACATCATCATGCCACATCATCCTGCCACGAACCACATCATCCGGCCACGAGCCACATCCTCCTGCCACGAGCCACATCATCCTGCCACATCATCCTGCCACAAGCCACATAATCTTGACACGAGCCACATCATCCTGCCACATCATCCTGCCACGAGCCACATCATCCTGCCACGAGCCACATCATCCTGCCACATCATCCTGCCACAAGCCACATAATCTTGACACGAGCCACATCATCCTGCCACATCATCCTGCCACGAGCCACATCATCCTGCCACGAGCCACATCATCCTGCCACATCATCCTGCCACGAGCCACATCATCCTGCCACATCATCATGCCACATCATCCTGCCATGAGCCACATCATCCTGCCACGAGCCACATCATCCTGCCACATCATCCTGCCACGAGCCACATCATCCTGCCACATCATGCCACATCATCCTGCCATGAGCCACATCATCCTGCCACGAGCCACATCATCTTGACACGAACCACATCATCCTGCCACGAGCCACATCATCCTGCCATGAGCCACATCATCCTGCCACGAGCCACATCATCCTGCCACATCATCCCGCCATGAGCCACATCATCCTACCACGAGCCACATCATCCTGCCACATCATCCTGCCATGAGCGACATCATCCTGCCACATCATCCAGCCACATCATCCTGCCACATCATCCTGCCACATTATCCTGCCACGAGCCACATCATCTTGCCACAAGTCACATCATCCTGCCACATCATCCTGCCTCATCATCCTGCCACATCATCCAGCCACATCATCCTGCCACATCATCCTGCCACATTATCCTGCCACGAGCCACATCATCTTGCCACAAGTCACATCATCCTGCCACAAACCACATCATCCTGCCACATCATCCTGCTACGAGCCACATCATCTTGCCACGAGCCACACCATCCTGCCACATCATCCTGCCACGAGCCACATCATCCTACCACATCATCCTGCCACATCAACCTGCCACGAACCACATCATCCTGCCACGAGCCACATCATCCGACCACGAGCCACATCATCCCACCATGAGCCACATCATCCTGCCACAAACCACATCATCCTGACACATCATCCTGCCACGAGCCACATCATCTTGCCACGAGCCACACCATCCTGCCACATCATCCTGCCACGAGCCACATCATCCTGCCACGAGCCACACCATCCTGCCACATCATCCTGCCACGAGCCACATCATCCTGCCACGAGCCACATCATCCTACCACATCATCCTGCCACATCATCCTGCCACATCATCCTGCCACATCATCCTGCCACGAACCACATCATCCGGCCACGAGCCACATCCTCCTGCCACGAGCCACATCATCCTGCCACATCATCCTGCCACAAGCCACATAATCTTGACACGAGCCACATCATCCTGCCACATCATCCTGCCACGAGCCACATCATCCTGCCACGAGCCACATCATCCTGCCACATCATCCTGCCACAAGCCACATAATCTTGACACGAGCCACATCATCCTGCCACATCATCCTGCCACGAGCCACATCATCCTGCCACGAGCCACATCATCCTGCCACATCATCATGCCACATCATCCTGCCACGAACCACATCATCCGGCCACGAGCCACATCCTCCTGCCACGAGCCACATCATCCTGCCACATCATCCTGCCACAAGCCACATAATCTTGACACGAGCCACATCATCCTGCCACATCATCCTGCCACGAGCCACATCATCCTGCCACGAGCCACATCATCCTGCCACATCATCCTGCCACAAGCCACATAATCTTGAAACGAGCCACATCATCCTGCCACATCATCCTGCCACGAGCCACATCATCCTGCCACATCATCCTGCCACGAGCCACATCATCCTGCCACATCATCATGCCACATCATCCTGCCATGAGCCACATCATCCTGCCACGAGCCACATCATCCTGCCACATCATCCTGCCACGAGCCACATCATCCTGCCACATCATGCCACATCATCCTGCCATGAGCCACATCATCCTGCCACGAGCCACATCATCTTGACACGAACCACATCATCCTGCCACGAGCCACATCATCCTGCCATGAGCCACATCATCCTGCCACGAGCCACATCATCCTGCCACATCATCCCGCCATGAGCCACATCATCCTACCACGAGCCACATCATCCTGCCACATCATCCTGCCATGAGCGACATCATCCTGCCACATCATCCAGCCACATCATCCTGCCACATCATCCTGCCACATTATCCTGCCACGAGCCACATCATCTTGCCACAAGTCACATCATCCTGCCACATCATCCTGCCTCATCATCCTGCCACATCATCCTGCCACAAAACACATCATCCTGCCATGAGCCACATCATCCTGCCACATCATCCCGCCATGAGCCACATCATCCTGCCACAAACCACATCATCCTGCCACATCATCCTGCCACGAGCCACATCATCTTGCCACGAGCCACACCATCCTGCCACATCATCCTGCCACGAGCCACATCATCCTGCCACGAGCCACATCATCCTACCACATCATCCTGCCACATCATCCTGCCACGAACCACATCATCCTGCCACGAGCCACATCATCCGGCCATGAGCCACATCATCCCGCCATGAGCCACATCATCCTGCCACAAACCACATCATCCTGCCACATCATCCTACCACGAGCCACATCATCTTGCCACGAGCCACACCATCCTGCCACATCATCCTGCCACGAGCCACATCATCCTGCCACGAGCCACATCATCCTACCACATCATCCTGCCACATCATCCTGCCACGAACCACATCATCCTGCCACATCATCCTGCCACGAGCCACATCATCCGGCCACGAGCCACATCCTCCTGCCACGAGCCACATCATCCTGCCACATCATCCTGCCACAAGCCACATAATCTTGACACAAGCCACATCATCCTGCCACGAGCCACATCATCCTGCCACATCATCATGCCACATCATCCTGCCACGAGCCACATCATCTTGCCACGAGCCACATCATCTTGCCACATCATCCTGCCACAAGCCACATCATCTTGACACTAGCCACATCATCTTGACACGAGCCACATCCTCCTGCCACATCATCCTGCCACGAGCCACATCATCTTGACACGAGCCACATCCTCCTGCCACATCATCCTGCCTCAAGCCACATCATCTTGACACGAGCCACATCATCCTGCCACAAGCCACATCATCTTGACACGAGTCACATCATCCTGCCACATCATCCAGCCACATCATCCTGCCATGAACCACATCATCCTGCCACATCATCCTGCCTCATCATCCTGCCACATCATCCTGCCACAAACCACATCATCCTGCCATGAGCCACATCATCCTGCCACATCATCCCGCCATGAGGCACATCATCCTGCCACAAATCACATCATCCTGCCACATCATCCTGCCACGAGCCACATCATCTTGCCACGAGCCACACCATCCTGCCACAGCATCCTGCCACGAGCCACATCATCCTGCCACATCATCCTGCCACATCATCCTGCCACATCATCCTGCCACGAACCACATCATCCTGCCACATCATCCTGCCACGAGCCACATCATCCGGCCACGAGCCACATCATCCGGCCACGAGCCACATCCTCCTGCCACAAGCCACATCATCCTGCCAAATCATCCTGCCACAAGCCACATAATCTTGACACGAGCCACATCATCCTGCCACATCATCCTGCCACGAGCCACATCATCCTGCCACAAGCCACATCATCCTGCCACATCATCCTGCCACGAGCCACATCATCCTGCCACATCTTCATGCCACATCATCCTGCCATGAGCCACATCATCCTGCCACGAGCCACATCATCCTGCCATATCATCCTGCCATGAGCCACATCATCCTGCCACATCATCATGCCACATCATCCTGCCATGAACCACATCATCCTGCCACGAGCCACATCATCCTGCCACATCATCATGCCACATCATCCTGCCATGAGCCACATCATCCTGCCACGAGCCACATCATCTTGACACGAGCCACATCATCCTGCCACGAGCCACATCATCCTGCCATGAGCCACATCATCCTGCCACGAGCCACATCATCTTGACACGAGCCACATCATCCTGCCACAAGCCACATCATCCTGCCATGAGCCACATCATCCTGCCACGAGCCACATCATCTTGACATGAGCCACATCATCCTGCCACATCATCCTGCCACGAGCCACATCATCTTGCCACGAGCCACATCATCTTGCCACATCATCCTGCCACGAGCCACATCATCTTGACACTAGCCACATCATCTTGACACGAGCCACATCATCCTGCCACGAGCCACATCATCCTGCCACATCATCCTGCCACAAGCCACATCATCTTGACACGAGCCACATCATCCTGCCACAAGCCACATCATCTTGACACGAGCCACATCATCCTGCCACATCATCCTGCCACGAGCCACATCATCCTGCCACATCATCCTGCCATGAGCCACATCATCCTGCCACGAGCCACATCATCCTGCCACATCATCCTGCCACGAGCGACATCTTCCTGCCACATCATCCAGCCACATCATCCTGCCACATTATCCTGCCACATCATCCTGCCACGAGCCACATCATCTTGCCACGAGCCACATCATCTTGCCACATCATCCTGCCACGAGCCACATCATCTTGACACTAGCCACATCATCTTGACACGAGCCACATCCTCCTGCCACATCATCCTGCCACGAGCCACATCATCCTGCCACATCATCCTGCCTCAAGCCACATCATCTTGACACGAGCCACATCATCCTGCCACAAGCCACATCATCTTGACACGAGTCACATCATCCTGCCACATCATCCAGCCACATCATCCTGCCATGAACCACATCATCCTGCCACATCATCCTGCCTCATCATCCTGCCACATCATCCTGCCACAAACCACATCATCCTGCCATGAGCCACATCATCCTGCCACATCATCCCGCCATGAGGCACATCATCCTGCCACAAATCACATCATCCTGCCACATCATCCTGCCACGAGCCACATCATCTTGCCACGAGCCACACCATCCTGCCACAGCATCCTGCCACGAGCCACATCATCCTGCCACGAGCCACATCATCCTGCCACATCATCCTGCCACATCATCCTGCCACGAACCACATCATCCTGCCACGAGCCACATCATCCGGCCACGAGCCACATCATCCGGCCACGAGCCACATCCTCCTGCCACAAGCCACATCATCCTGCCACATCATCCTGCCACAAGCCACATAATCTTGACACGAGCCACATCATCCTGCCACATCATCCTGCCACGAGCCACATGATCCTGCCACAAGCCACATAATCTTGACACGAGCCACATCATCCTGCCACATCATCCTGCCACGAGCCACATCATCCTGCCACAAGCCACATCATCCTGCCACATCATCCTGCCACGAGCCACATCATCCTGCCACATCTTCATGCCACATCATCCTGCCATGAGCCACATCATCCTGCCACGAGCCACATCATCCTGCCATATCATCCTGCCATGAGCCACATCATCCTGCCACATCATCATGCCACATCATCCTGCCATGAACCACATCATCCTGCCACGAGCCACATCATCCTGCCACATCATCATGCCACATCATCCTGCCATGAGCCACATCATCCTGCCACGAGCCACATCATCTTGACACGAGCCACATCATCCTGCCACGAGCCACATCATCCTGCCATGAGCCACATCATCCTGCCACGAGCCACATCATCTTGACACGAGCCACATCATCCTGCCACAAGCCACATCATCCTGCCATGAGCCACATCATCCTGCCACGAGCCACATCATCTTGACATGAGCCACATCATCCTGCCACATCATCCTGCCACGAGCCACATCATCTTGCCACGAGCCACATCATCTTGCCACATCATCCTGCCACGAGCCACATCATCTTGACACTAGCCACATCATCTTGACACGAGCCACATCATCCTGCCACGAGCCACATCATCCTGCCACATCATCCTGCCACAAGCCACATCATCTTGACACGAGCCACATCATCCTGCCACAAGCCACATCATCTTGACACGAGCCACATCATCCTGCCACATCATCCTGCCACGAGCCACATCATCCTGCCACATCATCCTGCCATGAGCCACATCATCCTGCCACGAGCCACATCATCCTGCCACATCATCCTGCCACGAGCGACATCTTCCTGCCACATCATCCAGCCACATCATCCTGCCACATTATCCTGCCACATCATCCTGCCACGAGCCACATCATCTTGCCACGAGCCACATCATCTTGCCACATCATCCTGCCACGAGCCACATCATCTTGACACTAGCCACATCATCTTGACACGAGCCACATCCTCCTGCCACATCATCCTGCCACGAGCCACATCATCCTGCCACATCATCCTGCCTCAAGCCACATCATCTTGACACGAGCCACATCATCCTGCCACAAGCCACATCATCTTGACACGAGTCACATCATCCTGCCACATCATCCAGCCACATCATCCTGCCATGAACCACATCATCCTGCCACATCATCCTGCCTCATCATCCTGCCACATCATCCTGCCACAAACCACATCATCCTGCCATGAGCCACATCATCCTGCCACATCATCCCGCCATGAGGCACATCATCCTGCCACAAATCACATCATCCTGCCACATCATCCTGCCACGAGCCACATCATCTTGCCACGAGCCACACCATCCTGCCACAGCATCCTGCCACGAGCCACATCATCCTGCCACGAGCCACATCATCCTGCCACATCATCCTGCCACATCATCCTGCCACGAACCACATCATCCTGCCACGAGCCACATCATCCGGCCACGAGCCACATCATCCGGCCACGAGCCACATCCTCCTGCCACAAGCCACATCATCCTGCCACATCATCCTGCCACAAGCCACATAATCTTGACACGAGCCACATCATCCTGCCACATCATCCTGCCACGAGCCACATGATCCTGCCACAAGCCACATAATCTTGACACGAGCCACATCATCCTGCCACATCATCCTGCCACGAGCCACATCATCCTGCCACAAGCCACATCATCCTGCCACATCATCCTGCCACGAGCCACATCATCCTGCCACATCTTCATGCCACATCATCCTGCCATGAGCCACATCATCCTGCCACGAGCCACATCATCCTGCCATATCATCCTGCCACGAGCCACATCATCCTGCCACATCATCATGCCACATCATCCTGCCATGAACCACATCATCCTGCCACGAGCCACATCATCCTGCCACATCATCATGCCACATCATCCTGCCATGAGCCACATCATCCTGCCACGAGCCACATCATCTTGACACGAGCCACATCATCCTGCCACGAGCCACATCATCCTGCCATGAGCCACATCATCCTGCCACGAGCCACATCATCTTGACACGAGCCACATCATCCTGCCACAAGCCACATCATCCTGCCATGAGCCACATCATCCTGCCACGAGCCACATCATCTTGACATGAGCCACATCATCCTGCCACATCATCCTGCCACGAGCCACATCATCTTGCCACGAGCCACATCATCTTGCCACATCATCCTGCCACGAGCCACATCATCTTGACACTAGCCACATCATCTTGACACGAGTCACCATCATAGCGACCACCATCATAAACACCGGGGTCCCGCAAGGATGTGTGCTGTCCCCCCTGCTGTTCACGCTGATGACCCACGACTGCTGTGCCAGATTTGAAACAAATCACATCATCAAATTTGCAGATGACACAACAGTGGTTGGCCTCATCAAAGACAACGATGACTCAGCATACAGAGAGGAGGTACAGCAACTCATCAACTGGTGTGAGAAGAACAATCTGCTTCTCAATGTCAACAAAACAAAAGAGATTACTGTGGACTTCAGGAAAAAACAACCAACACACATCCCACTGATCATCAACGGCAGTGCAGTGGAGTCTGTGAGAAGCACAAAGTTCCTGGGAGTGCACATCACAGATGATCTCTCATGGTCTACCAACACCACCGCCCTGGTCAAGAAGGCGCACACACGACTCCACTTCCTGCGGAGGATGAGAAGAGCCGACCTCCCCACATCTGCACTCACCACATTCTACAGGGGTGCCATTGAGAGCATCCTGACCAGCAGTGTCTCTGTCTGGCATGGCAGCTGTCTAGCTGCAGACAAGAAGGCGCTGCAGAGGGTGGTGAGGACAGCAGAAAAGATCATCAGATCACCACTACCAGCCATTCAGGACCTGTACACTTCACACTGTTCCAAGAAAGCGATGAACATTATCAGAGACCCCACTCACCCAGCGCACAAACTGTTCTCCTTACTACAGTCAGGGAAGCGCTACCGCAGCCTGCGGTGCCGCACAAGTAGACTGGGAAACAGCTTCTTTCCACAAGCTGTCAGACTCCTGAACTCACAGATGAAAAGTACATGATCATCTCAAGAAAACATTCCCTAAATATTTATCATTCCACGAACAATTATAATTATTTATTCACCATGCCGTTGCACTTTACCCTTTGCACCTTATAATGCACTACACTACAGGTCTCAACCTATATGACCACTGATTGTACTCTCTGCTGCTGCTTATGTGTATGTGTGTATGTATGTAAGAGAGAGAGAGAGAGTGTGTGTGTATTTTATTGTTCATGAGATTTTTATTGTGTGTGTGTGTATTGTATTATATTTTATTTTATTTTTAAACTGCACATTGGAGGCTGGTCAAACGCAATTTCAAACTTCTGTGCTAACCCTGTTACATAGATTTTTGACAATAAAGTACACTTGACTTGACTTCACTTGACTCATCCTGCCACGAGCCACATCATCCTGCCACATCATCCTGCCACAAGCCACATCATCTTGACACGAGCCACATCATCCTGCCACAAGCCACATCATCTTGACACGAGCCACATCCTCCTGCCACATCATCCTGCCACGAGCCACATCATCCTGCCACATCATCCTGCCACAAGCCACATCATCTTGACACGAGCCACATCATCCTGCCACAAGCCACATCATCTTGGCACGAGCCACATCCTCCTGCCACATCATCCTGCCACGAGCCACATCATCCTGCCACATCATCCTGCCACAAGCCACATCATCTTGACACGAGCCACATCATCCTGCCACAAGCCACATCATCTTGACACGAGCCACATCCTCCTGCCACATCATCCTGCCACGAGCCACATCATCTTGACACTAGCCACATCATCTTGACACGAGTCACATCATCCTGCCACGAGCCACATCATCCTGCCACATCATCCTGCCACAAGCCACATCATCTTGACACGAGCCACATCATCCTGCCACAAGCCACATCATCTTGACACGAGCCACATCCTCCTGCCACATCATCCTGCCACGAGCCACATCATCCTGCCACATCATCCTGCCACGAGCCACATCATCTTGACACGAGCCACATCATCCTGCCACAAGCCACATCATCTTGGCACGAGCCACATCCTCCTGCCACATCATCCTGCCACGAGCCACATCATCTTGACACAAGCCACATCATCCTGCCACATCATCCTGCCACAAGCCACATCATCTTGACACGAGCCACATCATCCTGCCACAAGCCACATCATCTTGACACGAGCCACATCCTCCTGCCACATCATCCTGCCACAAGCCACATCATCTTGACACAAGCCACATCATCCTGCCACAAGCCACATCATCCTGCCACAAGCCACATCATCTTGACACGAGCCACATCCTCCTGCCACATCATCCTGCCACAAGCCACATCATCCTGCCACATCATCCTGCCACATCATCCTGCCACAAGCCACATCATCTTGACACGAGCCACATCATCCTGCCACATCATTCTGCCATGAGCGACATCATCCTGCCACATCATCCAGCCACATCATCCTGCCACGAGCCACATCATCTTGCCATGAGCCACACCATCCTGCCACATCATCCTGCCACGAGCCACATCATCCTGCCACGAGCCACATCATCCTACCACAACATCCTGCCACATCATCCTGCCAGGAACCACATCATCCTGCCACATCATCCTGCCACGAGCCACATCATCCGGCCACGAGCCACATCATCCGGCCACGAGCCACATCATCCTGCCACAAGCCACATAATCTTGACACAAGCCACATCATCCTGCCACATCATCCTGCCACGAGCCACATCATCCTGCCACGAGCCACATCATCCTGCCACGAGCCACATCATCATGCCACATCATCCTGCCATGAGCCACATCATCCTGCCACGAGCCACATCATCTTGACACGAGCCACATCATCCTGCCACGAGCCACATCATCCTGCCATGAGCCACATCATCCTGCCACGAGCCACATCATCTTGACACGAGCCACATCATCCTGCCACATCATCCCGCCATGAGCCACATCATCCTACCACGAGCCACATCATCCTGCCACATCATCCTGCCACGAGCGACATCATCCTGCCACATCATCCTGCCACATCATCCTGCCACATCATCCTGCCACGAGCCACATCATCTTGCCACGAGCCACATCATCTTGCCACATCATCCTGCCACGAGCCACATCATCTTGACACGAGCCACATCATCCTGCCACGAGCCACATCATCCTGCCATGAGCCACATCATCCTGCCACGAGCCACATCATCTTGACACGAGCCACATCATCCTGCCACATCATCCTGCCACGAGCCACATCATCCTGCCACATCATCCCGCCATGAGCCACATCATCCTACCACGAGCCACATCATCCTGCCACATCATCCTGCCACGAGCGACATCTTCCTGCCACATCATCCAGCCACATCATCCTGCCACATTATCCTGCCACATCATCCTGCCACGAGCCACATCATCTTGCCACGAGCCACATCATCCAGCCACATCATCCTGCCACGAACCACATCATCCTGCCACATCATCCTGCCTCATCATCCTGCCACATCATCCTGCCACAAACCACATCATCCTGCCACATCATCCTGCCACGAGCCACATCATCTTGCCACGAGCCACACCATCCTGCCACAGCATCCTGCCACGAGCCACATCATCCTACCACATCATCCTGCCACATCATCCTGCCACGAACCACATCATCCTGCCACATCATCCTGCCACGAGCCACATCATCCGGCCACGAGCCACATCATCCGGCCACGAGCCACATCCTCCTGCCACAAGCCACATCATCCTGCCACATCATCCTGCCACAAGCCACATAATCTTGACACGAGCCACATCATCCTGCCACATCATCCTGCCACGAGCCACATCATCCTGCCACGAGCCACATCATCCTGCCACATCATCCTGCCACGAGCCACATCATCCTGCCACATCTTCATGCCACATCATCCTGCCATGAGCCACATCATCCTGCCACGAGCCACATCATCCTGCCATATCATCCTGCCACGAGCCACATCATCCTGCCACATCATCATGCCACATCATCCTGCCATGAACCACATCATCCTGCCACGAGCCACATCATCCTGCCACATCATCATGCCACATCATCCTGCCATGAGCCACATCATCCTGCCACGAGCCACATCATCTTGACACGAGCCATATCATCCTGCCACGAGCCACATCATCCTGCCATGAGCCACATCATCCTGCCACGAGCCACATCATCTTGACACGAGCCACATCATCCTGCCACAAGCCACATCATCCTGCCATGAGCCACATCATCCTGCCACGAGCCACATCATCTTGACACGAGCCACATCATCCTGCCACATCATCCTGCCACGAGCCACATCATCTTGCCACGAGCCACATCATCTTGCCACATCATCCTGCCACAAGCCACATCATCTTGACACCAGCCACATCATCTTGACACGAGCCACATCATCCTGCCACGAGCCACATCATCCTGCCACATCATCCTGCCACAAGCCACATCATCTTGACACGAGCCACATCATCCTGCCACAAGCCACATCATCTTGACACGAGCCACATCCTCCTGCCACATCATCCTGCCACGAGCCACATCATCCTGCCACATCATCCTGCCACAAGCCACATCATCTTGACACGAGCCACATCATCCTGCCACAAGCCACATCATCTTGGCATGAGCCACATCCTCCTGCCACATCATCCTGCCACGAGCCACATCATCCTGCCACATCATCCTGCCACAAGCCACATCATCTTGACACGAGCCACATCATCCTGCCACAAGCCACATCATCTTGACACGAGCCACATCCTCCTGCCACATCATCCTGCCACAAGCCACATCATCTTGACACAAGCCACATCATCCTGCCACAAGCCACATCATCCTGCCACAAGCCACATCATCTTGACACGAGCCACATCCTCCTGCCACATCATCCTGCCACAAGCCACATCATCCTGCCACATCATCCTGCCACATCATCCTGCCACATCATCCTGCCACAAGCCACATCATCTTGACACGAGCCACATCATCCTGCCACATCATCCTGCCACAAGCCACATCATCCTGCCACGAGCCACATCATCCTGCCACATCATCCGGCCATGAGTCACATCATCCTACCACAAGCCACATCATCTTGACACGAGCCACATCATCCTGCCACAAGCCACATCATCCTGCCACGAGCCATATCATCCAGCCACATCATCCTGCCACATCATCCTGCCACCAGCCACATCATCCTGCCACAAGCCACATCATCCTGCCACATCATCCTGCCACATCATCCTGCCACAAGCCACATCATCTTGACAAGAGCCACATCATCCTGCCACATCATCCTGCCACAAGCCACATCATCCTGCCACATCATCCTGCCATGAGCCACATCATCCTGCCACAAGCCACATCATCTTGACACGAGCCACATCATCCTGCCACATCATCCTGCCACAAGCCACATCATCCTGCCACGAGCCACATCATCCAGCCACATCATCCAGCCACATTATCCTTCCACGAGCCACATCATCCTGCCACCAGCCACATCCTGGCATTTCAGCAGCACCGTGCTGCTCCACAACTGGCCGCAACCAAGTCTGAGCACCATACAGTCCAATTCTCTCCTCTGCGCTCTGGGGGTTGGGAATGTGATGGTGAGACAGCACATTGCATTCAGTGTTATAATAATACATAAAAATAATAAATTATAGATGTAATTGGTTAAGGTTTGAGTTGACTTGCTTTTAAAACTGAAAGGTGCTTATGGATAATTACGTTTGATATGAAGTGAAATTATATCTGTGAGAGGAATCATTATACAATCTGGCTTCAATTTACCACCTCACCATCTGCATCACCAACTTCTCCTGTCTCCAAAATGTTTGTACGCATGAGTCAGAGTTTACGTACAGGGGTACACATTTTCCTGTCAAGTTAGTTTTTATAAATATAGTATAGCTGGGCTTTTTCATGCAACGGTTATAAATGAGGCCCCAGGTCTGTATCTGGTCTGAGGTCAGTGACTGACTTGAAGACGGCGATCAGCAGGTTGACCAGCAGGATGTTCGCCACCAGCAAGTAACATGCCATGATGGCCGGAGTCAGCCAGGCTCCAGGGATACACGGAGGGAGCTTCTTACCGTCTTCATCATACATGTTGTCCCCACACGGAGCTACACACACACAAACACACACACACACACGCATACAGACACAGACACACACACATACACATACAGAGGTACACACACTAGTTATATAACGCTGATATGTATCAAATCAATAAATTAATAAAACCATTATTATAGTTAGTTATTATACAATTGATACTCACGATTGATCTCCATGGCATAAACTGTACATCAACAGAAAACAGACAGAACAGAATCAATAACAGAAAGAAACAAGAGAAGAAGAAGACTTCCTGTTAGATCATCTGAAACACTTTCACCAAACTAAAACACGACAGAAACTTTAACAACCCTTCATTTTACAAGTCTGAGACACTTCAGGGACAGAATGACATCATCTGATATTGATTATAGATCAGAAAGAGATCAATTAATTCTAATTAATATCTGTGAAACTCCAGTAAATAAATGTCTGTTTGATGGAGCAGCTCATTATAAATGAAAAGGACATAAAAGCATGTAAAAAACATTAATGTAACATAAGATGGAAAATAAAACCCACTTGATAAAATTAAGAAAAACAAGAGAAAATAAAAAGAAAATACAAGACATAGAATGCGTACTTCAGTGGTGGTAATTTGAGACTTAATAAGCGAAAACTTCAGAAAGTATTTCACCATGTGTACACAATCAGGCACAAATCGGCACCTATGTCTCTGAAGCTATAAGCAAACAGAACCTCCCTTTTCCCAACAGACAGAGACTCACCACCGGTCTTGATTAACCGAAATAAGCCTCTTTCAGCTTACCCCAGAATGTCCTCCCACGGGTTTAACCACACTGTGGGTCTTATCTGTGTCAGGTGCAACCCAAAGCTGCCCCGGAAAGAAACCACCCTCAGTGGTACTGTGGGGGTTAAAAACACACACCACAATATTTTCTCAAACCTACCAACCACTGACCTCGGCACCAATGTAACATAAGATGGAACATGAAACCCACTTGATAAAATAAATATAAACTTGATAAAGTGAAACTAAAATACATAGAATGCATACTGAATGAATGATAAATGTCTGTTTGATGGAGCAGCTCATTATAAATGTCTGATGGAGCAGCTCGTTATAAATGTCTGTTTGATGGAGCAGCTCGTTATAAATGTCTGGTGGAGCAGCTTGTTATAAATGTCAGATGGAGCAGCTCGTTATAAATGTCTGTTTGATAGAGCAGCTCATTATAAATGTCTGGTGGAGCAGCTCGTTATAAATGTCTGGTGGAGCAGCTCGTTATAAATGTCAGATGTAGCAGCTCGTTATAAATGTCTGTTTGATAGAGCAGCTCATTAAAAAATGTCTGTTTGATGGAGCAGCTCATTAAAAAATTTCTGTTTGATGGAGCAGCTCGTTATAAATGTCTGTTTGATGGAGCAGCTCGTTATAAATGTCAGATGGAGCAGCTCGTTATAAATGTCTGTTTGATGGAGCAGCTCATTATAAATGTCTGGTGGAGCAGCTCATTATAAATGTCTGTTTGATGGAGCAGCTCATTATAAATGTCTGGTGGAGCAGCTCATTATAAATGTCTGGTGGAGCAGCTCATTATAAATGTCAGATGGAGCAGCTCGTTATAAATGTCTATTTGATGGAGCAGCTTGTTATAAATGTCAGATGGAGCAGCTCATTATAAATGTCTGGTGGAGCAGCTCATTATAAATATCTGTTTGATGGAGCAGCTCGTTATAAATGCCTGTGGAGCAGCTCGTTATAAATGTCTGATAGAGCAGCTCATTATAAATGTCTGGTGGAGCAGTTTGTTATAAATGTCAGATGGAGCAGCTCGTTATAAATGTCTGTTTGATGGAGCAGCTCATTATAAATGTCTGGTGGAGCAGCTCGTTATAAATGTCAGATGGAGCAGCTTGTTATAAATGTCTGGTGGAACAGCTCGTTATAAATGTCAGATGGAGCAGCTCTTTATAAATGTCTGTTTGATGCAGCAGCTCATTATAAATATCTGTTTGATGGAGCAGCTCGTTATAAATGCCTGTGGAGCAGCTCGTTATAAATGTCTGTTTGATAGAGCAGCTCATTATAAATGTCTGGTGGAGCAGCTCGTTATAAATGTGTGATGGAGCGGCTCATTATAAATGTCTGGTGGAGCAGCTCGTTATAAATATCTGTTTGATGGAGCAGCTCGTTATGAATGTCTGTTTGATGGAGCAGTTCGTTATGAATGTCTGTTTGATAGATCAGCTCATTAAAAAATGTCTGTTTGATGGAGCAGCTCATTAAAAATGTCTGGTGGAGCAGCTCGTTATAAATGTGTGATGGAGCGGCTCATTATAAATGTCTGGTGGAGCAGCTCGTTATAAATGTCAGATGGAGCAGCTCGTTATAAATGTCTGTTTGATGGAGCAGCTCATTAAAAAATGTCTGTTTGATGGAGCAGCTCATTAAAAAATGTCTGTTTGATGGAGCAGCTTGTTATAAATGTCTGTTTGATGGAGCAGCTCGTTATAAATGTCAGATGGAGCAGCTCGTTATAAATGTCTATTTGATGGAGCAGCTTGTTATAAATGTCAGATGGAGCAGCTCGTTATAAATGTCTGTTTGATGGAGCAGCTCGTTATAAATGTCTGATGGAGCAACTCATTATAAATGTCTGGTGGAGCAGCTCATTATAAATATCTGTTTGATGGAGCAGCTCGTTATAAATGTCTGTTTGATAGAGCAGCTCATTATAAATGTGTGATGGAGCAGCTCGTTATAAATGTCTGTTTGGTGGAGCAGCTTGTTATAAATGTCTGTTTGATGGAGCAGCTCGTTATGAATGTCTGTTTGATAGAGCAGCTCATTACAAATGTCTGATGGAGCAGCTCGTTATAAATGTCTGTTTGATGGAGCAGCTCGTTATAAATGTCTGGTGGAGCAGCTCGTTATAAATGTCAGATGGAGCAGCTCGTTATAAATGTCTATTTGATGGAGCAGCTTGATATAAATGTCTGGTGGAGCAGCTCGTTATAAATGTCTGTTTGATGGAGCAGCTCATTATAAATGTCCGATGGAGCAGCTCGTTATGAATATCTGTTTGATGGAGCAGCTCATTATGAATGTCTGTTTGATGGAGCAGCTCGTTATGAATGTCTGTTTGATGGAGCAGCTCATTATAAATGTCCGATGGAGCAGCTCGTTATGAATATCTGTTTGATGGAGCAGCTCGTTATAAATGTCCGATGGAGCAGCTCGTTATGAATATCTGTTTGATGGAGCAGCTCGTTATAAATGTCTGTTTGATGGAGCAGCTCATTATAAATGTCCGATGGAGCAGCTCGTTATGAATATCTGTTTGATGGAGCAGCTCATTATAAATGTCTGTTTGATGGAGCAGCTCATTAAAAAATGTCTGTTTGATGGAGCAGCTTGTTATAAATGTCTGATGGAGCAGCTCATTATGAATGCCTGTTTGATGGAGCAGCTCGTTATGAATGTCTGTTTGATGGAGCAGCTCGTTATGAATGTCTGTTTGATGGAGCAGCTCATTAAAAATGTCTGTTTGATGGAGCAGCTCATTAAAAAATGTCTGTTTGATGGAGCAGCTCATTAAAAAATGTCTGTTTGATGGAGCAGCTTGTTATAAATATCTGTTTGAGGGAGCAGCTCGTTATAAATGTCTGATGGAGCAGCTCATTATAAATGTCCGATGGAGCAGCTTGTTATGAATGTCCGATGGAGCAGTTCGTTATAAATGTCTGATGGAGCAGCTCGTTATGAATGTCCGATGGAGCAGCTCGTTATAAATGTCTGATGGAGCAGCTCTTTATAAATGTCTGATTGATCGTTATAAATGTCTACAGTGTACTTTACATTCACATTTGTTGTCTGTCTTTATGCTCCGCAGGTTCACTTCAAGTATTGCAGTAAAAGTACATAAGTATTATGAGCTTGATGTAGTTAAAGTATTGCAGTAAAAGTACATAAGTATTATGAGCTTGATGTAGTTAAAGTATTGCAGTAAAAGTACATAAGTATTATGAGCTTGATGTAGTTAAAGTATTGCAGTAAAAGTAGTGGTTTAGTCCCTCTGACTGATATATTATTATATATGACATCATTAGATTATTAATACCGAAGCATCAGTGTGTAAGCAGCATGTTACTGTTGTAGCTGCTGGAGGTGGAGCTAGTTTCAACTACTTTATATACAGTTAGCTAGTTTAGTCCAGTGGTTCCCAACCTAGGGGTGGGGCCCCTCCAAAGGGTCAGCAGATAAATCTGAGGGGTCGTGAGATGATTAATGGGAGAGGAAAGAAGAAAAAACAAAGTTCTGATACACAAATCTGTTTTCACTTTTTGGACTTTTTCTCTAATCTTTGATTTTTGCTGAAATATTGGATCATTTGAACATTTATTGAAATGAAACCATGTGAGAAGTTTAGAGGGAAAAATCACTATTTGGTGGAGCTGTTAACAACTCATAGACATCTGAAATGTGACCCCGACTACACACTGCTTTTTGTAAGACGTCAAAAGCCAAAAAGGTTGGAAACCACTGGTTTCATCTTTAACAATGTGTTGTATTTTAAAAGCTTGTTATATTATCCATTGTGTCAAATCCTCATCTGAAAAGTAACTAAAGCTGTCAAATAAATGTAGTGGAGTAGAAAGTACAATATTTACCTCTGGAGTGGAAGTATAAAGTAGCATCAAATGGAAATACTCAAGTACAAACTTCAAGGTTGTACTGAAGTACAATACTTGAGTAAATGTACTTAATTACCTTCCACCACTGTTGCTGTCTCTACAGTTTCCAGGTTTTCCAGGAATCCTCAAAATGCACAAATATGAAAATAATCCAGGCTCATGTTCACTTTTTTCAGCACTCTAGAAACTAATAAAGACTTTCCAGGTTTTCCAGGACCCTGTCGTTCCTTTTGCAGCTGTTCAGTGGACAATGAGGATGAGGACAATGAGGATAAACAACTGGATGATGAGAACGATGAAGACAAACAGCTGGACGATAAGGAGATCAAATAAAATAGCTGGACGATGAGGATGATGAAGACAAACAGCTAGATGATGAAGATGAACAGCTGGATGATGAGAACAATGAAGACAAACAGCTGGACGATGAGGATGATGAAGACAAACAGCTGGACGATGAGGATGAACAGCTGGACGACTGACTGATGTCTTACTATGAACTCTAGTCTTACGGTCTATGGAGTCTGCAAACACCTCGCCGTAGATCATCCAGTACGGCATGTAGAAGATGTTGCGAGCCAGACGCCACGTGGGCTCCTCGTCCGGGTGGAGAATGGCCTGCCGTGCCACACCGAAGCTCATCAGTACCACCAGCATGATGACCACAAAGTACAGCATGTCGATCATCTGCAGATACAGTCAGAGTATATCTATAAATCTATAATAATCATAATGAACTTTATAAAGACCTTTCATGCACAAAATGCGGGATGTTCCTTTATGAGTTTCCATTTTAAAACTGTTTTAGCTCATGAACAGTCTTTGGAGATATATGTTTTCTTGCAGTATGATGTCATGGTGTGTCGTCCTACCATCTTGCCAATCATCATGACGTAGGGTCCCAGGTACTTGTTGACCCCAAAGATGTCAAGCACTCGGATGTACCAGAAGATGATGTCGACGCAGTAGATGACGCGTCCATAGCCCATGTAGGGCTCGCTCTGCAGCCGCAGCAGCAGCCCGAGCAGAAACACACAAATCGCCACCAAGTCTGTGATGTTCCAGTAATCCTCCAACCACACATTCACCTTCTGCTTCAGCTTCCCCGGCTCCGACATCAAGATCTGAGGAGGCAACATGTGACACATCTGCATGTGAAGCTGCATGTCAAATATCACATCAGACTGAGTCATGAGACTCAGACTGTAACATGCAATGTCAGCGCCCTCTAGTGGTCAACGGAAGAAATCAGGTGACGCTATTATAGAGCGACAAATGTAGAGAGGAGGTCGTCTACAAAACATCAACACATTAACAGCAGAGATCTCTGTTCACTTCCTTTTTACAACCAAAAGTAAACTCTGATTTTATAAACCACGATCGTCCTCGAACCTTAAAGGAAACATATTCCGCTTTTAGTGGTTTTCTGTTTTTTATATCCTGCTCTGATGTTGGATGTTAACCCTCAAGACTATAGTGCCCCTGAGTCCTGAGCTTTGTTTGTAGATACTCTAACACCTGGGCCACACAGCCTACCTCTACCTGAGCAGCGCGTGTGCGTCGCTGAACTGCTGCGGTTCACAGGCCTGCGGTGTCCACACAAACAGCGTTGCTGCTGCGGCGCTGCTGCTGCCAGCTCTATCATTCTGCATCGAGTTTGACTTTGATAATGGACATCAATAACAGAATGTTTCATATCATTTCATTATAAATTTCATTTATATTTAATTTAGACAATAAAGGTTAAGAAGCGTGTGCTCAATTGTGAAAAATCAATAATTGAGGTGAAAGCGACTTTCTTTCTGACGGGCATGGCGGGGTCTGGTTGGGGATACTTCTGTGTCAGTCACACACACCCCTCACACAGGACGGGTTTTTTTCAATTAATTATATTGATTATTCCGGCAGTTAAACCCCCGCTGTCACTGCTCCAAGTGAGGAAAATCCCCCCAGACGACACCAAGTTCCCCAAACGAGCCAAACACACTCCGACAAACCTCCAAACTGTCAGGAGGGAAACTGACAACAAATAAGGAAAATAACAACGCTAAATCTCCGTCTGGAAGCAGGTGAAACAGCAGGCAGGAGCCCCGGCTTGAGCTAATATCACAGAAAGCGAGCAGGAGTCGAAACAAGAAGCTCCGTGTGTCACCGACTCTCCGTTCCCCGCCAGAGAGGCTCCCTGCCCTGGCGTGCAGCGTGCAGGCTGACTCGCAGTGGTGACACTTCATGTCTGTGACATATTCTACACATATAGACATTGAAACCATAGTGAAAGGTGTTATTGTTGCTGGTATGACGTCAATATGACTGTCAACAGATCATTTTCCCTGTCTATTTTGCTGAGAACCGTGCGCGTCATGCGGAAAAAATAGGCGAGACCTTGAATCTGTCTGAAGCGTGGCTGCTGCGGCTCACGCGGGCTGTGTGGCTGCTCTAATTTGTTAACATGGGCGCCGAAATGAAAAGCAAGAGATTCCACAACACACACGTGCTGCTCACACAGCCAGTGTGGCCCAGGCGTAAGCTGTCATCGATAAACCGGAAATGGAAAATGTTATGATATTAAGATCTTTGATTTTTTAGCAGGTTTCCACTTGTAGATCTAAAAATGGCTCCACTGACTAAGCACCTCAGACATGATGTGGTCCTGCTGATCGGGGCGTCACATCAGAAAACACTTTCGTTCTGAAGTTCATGGACCAACCACAGAGTTTGTCCTTAAATCTGGAGGACTTGTTTGTTGCAGGGCATCAGAAACTCTCAACATTGAGGTGTCCTGGTGACTGAACATCATTCATTAAACATCATTCCCCATCTCCATTGATTGAATATAAATGTACATTTTTACACAGATGACACTCAGATTTATATTTAAATTCAGATTCAGACTCTTTGTACTATACTCTCATGAACTCAGCAGCACAGATCACAGTGCCCAATGCACTTTTGGTAACTTCTGGCAACTTGGGTACAGGGTGAATTTAGGAATACATTCTCATACATAATAAGTGGACATGTTGTAGGCTGTGACGATCGTGGCCAATCACATTCACTACTTCCATCCCCTTGTGTCCCTGCCATGACACACTGACAGTTTGAGTCCTCAGAGGAAACCTGTTGCCAGGTGTTCAGGTGTGTCTCTGTGTTTACCTGTCGGGCTTTCTCCAGTCCCAGAGTGATGATGTAAGAGATGACGATCCACTCCTGCAGAGATGGCCATCGCTCCATCTTGACCAGGATTATGTAATTATACAACATCAGGTAGACCAGGTAGGAGATCTGACAAACACATACACACAGGTGTTTAATGAACATGTGACTTATATAATCTGATCTAATACAGGTCTGTGTCAGTTTTATACTGTTATCACCATTGTCATTATTATTATAATTATTATTATCTTTTTTCTTTTTTTTTAAATTATATCTTCTACATGTTTCGAAACAAAATGAAAGTCTACTTGCCGTGTTGAACCAGAACTTGGTGAAGGGAGCGTTGTAAAACTCATAGATTTTCCTCCCAATGGGAACCCGCCTCCTGTGTTTCTTCTGGTTCTCTTCTTCATCTCCTTTCTTAGACGTTGTGTCAACGTTAGAGACGGCATCCTGAAAACAGACTCTTCATCAGTAATAAACTTCTCTGGTGAAATGAACAGTACTGAAGATGCTCAGGTGTTGGTGTCGTACCTTGCTGGATTTGTTGTCATCATCTTTAGTTTTTCCGTCGTCGTTTTGTTTGGAGGAGTGAAACGAAGATTCATCTCCAATACGAAACTCCAGCAAGAGGATAGCAGGAGGGAAAATGATTCCTAAAATCACCTGCAGACACAAGAAAGGGGAAGAAAGGACAATTTTTCTAATGATGATAAGAGGGCTGTGTGGCAGTAAAACAATGATTATGAAGCTGTTAGATATTCCCTGGTCTCTCTCTCTGTCGATTCATCGTCTTTACATTTCAAACAGCATATCTGTCTTTGTTTACTCTAAGTAAAAGTAAAATAGCACACAACTTGTCATGGCTGGACATTATGTGGGTTTTGTTTTCTTTTTAAGCTTGTTCATCAGTCAGCAAACAGGCTTTAAAGAGCAGTCGAATTTATTTCACCTGACACCCTGAAGGTTTACTGTACATCTAGAAACAGCCTTTCAGATTGATAAATAAGTTTTACACAGTTTTACACAAACAACAATAGAATGAACAGTGCATACAACAAGACAAGGTTTGAGTCCAATCAGCAGCTACCACGACCTGAGGCTGAACCACCTTAACCCTACCTTAAACCTACATAGACAAAGAAGTGCCTGGACATAGTTTTATATTTTTGCCAATTCTGAGCTTATTCTTATTCTTGTTGCAATATTCATTAAGTTTAATGTTACTTGAGTACAATACCTGCCCTGTTAGCACAGTTTAGCTAAAGTCACTGACATGATAAAGTAGCTAACATTAGCCCAAGTGTACAGTGCTCAGTGTTCCCAGTAAGATAGCATTAACATCACACCTCTCTATGTCCATCTGTATATACAGGCTGTTGTTTGAGTCTAATCTGATCTGACCACAGATATTTGCAGGCTCCCCAAACTTTACAGTCACACTTTAGATTACAGCCCATGACATACAGCGTCATTGTTCCCTATTTACAGGGTACTTCTTCTGTACTAACAGAGTATCGGTACAATGAGTCCTGATACGCACATGTACGTACATGGGAACAAGATGAATCTTCCTTTAGTTTCGCTAGAGCTTATTTTTTGTAAAGTTGTTCTTAATCAGACTGAGGGAGCAGAACCTGAAGCAAAGTCAACCAGTGCTTCATTCTCTTTGTGTTTTTTGTGGATTCAGCTATGACAGAAGCCCTTAGAGCTGTTCCTACCTAGAGTCTGTTCCTACCTTCAGGCCATTTCTAACTTCAGTCTGTTCCTACCTTCAGGCTGTTCCTACCTTCAGTCTATTCCTACCTTCAGGCTGTTCCTACCTTCAGTCTGTTCTTAACTTCAGTCTGTTCCTACCTTCAGGCTGTTCCTACCTTCAGTCTATTCCTACCTTCAGGCTGTTCCTACCTTCAGTCTGTTCCTACCTTCAGGTCATTCTTACCTTCAATCTGTTCCTACCTTCAGGCTGTTCCTACCTTCAGGCCATTCTTACCTTCAGTCTGTTCTTACCTTCATGCTGTTCCTACCTTCAGGCCATTCTTACCTTCAGTCTGTTCTTACCTTCAGGCTGTTCCTACCTTCAGGCCATTCTTACCTTCAGTCTGTTCCTACCTAGAGTCTGTTCCTACCTTCAGGCCATTTCTAACTTCAGTCTGTTCCTACCTAGAGTCTGTTCCTACCTTCAGGCCATTTCTAACTTCAGTCTGTTCCTACCTAGAGTCTGGTACTTCCTTCAGGCCATTTCTAACTTCAGTCTGTTCCTACCTTCAGTCTGTTCCTACCTTCAGGCTGTTCCTACCTTCAGGCCGTTCTTAACTTCAGTCTGTTCCTACCTTCAGGCTGTTCCTACCTTCAGTCTGTTCTTAACTTCAGTCTGTTCCTACCTTCAGTCTGTTCTTACCTTTAGGCTGTTCCTACCTTCAGTCTGTTCCTACCTTCAGACTGTTCCTATCTTCAGTCTGTTCCTACCTTCAGGCTGTTCCTACCTTCAGACTGTTCCTATCTTCAGTCTGTTCCTACCTTCAGACTGTTCCTACCTTCAGACTGTTCCTATCTTCAGTCTGTTCCTACCTTCAGTCTGTTCCTACCTTCAGACTGTTCCTATCTTCAGTCTGTTCCTACCTTCAGACTGTTCCTACCTTCAGACTGTTCCTATCTTCAGTCTGTTCCTACCTTCAGTCTGTTCCTACCTTTAGTCTGTTCCTACCTTCAGTCTGTTCCTACCTTTAGTCTGTTCCTACCTTCAGGCTGTTGCTCTTGCCCATCCTCAGACAGCCCATCCACATGTCGGTCAGCAGCATCTGGCTGCAGGTGTGAGCGATGAAATCTCGGTGTTTGGCGGCCACTGCCAGCTTCAGACAGGTGGAGTTACTCCAGTTCTTCAGTTCATATGTCAGCAGCTTCATGGCCACCTGCTCGTCGTGTTTGTATGACTGATCCAGCAGCTCGTAGGCCAACTGACCGAATTCCCTGCACAGGAACAACATAATTATATGACTTATACAGTGGAATAAACTGGAAATAAAACTTTGCTACTCTTCGTGTAGCTTGACATGGAAATGGCTCTCCAGTCTGAACAGAATCTGGACTCACTTGGAGTTGTTCTCCAGGTCCTGGTAGATGTCGTCCACCAGTTCGCTCTGGGATGACTCATGGGCCATGGCCTTGTAGAGTTTACAGGCCACCAGAGCTTTGGCCATGGCCTCCTCCCCCCGCTGCCATAGGAACAATGCCATCTTCTGGCGTTTCATCAGCACAGCCCACACCATTAGCTCATGGAATGGGTACTGAAATCGGCTGACCTCAGGGTCATCCACGTCAATGTCCTCCTCCTCCTCTTTCTTCTTGTTCTTCTTCCCTTTTCCCTTTGGGCGAGGCTCATCGTCCTGGAGTCCAGACGTCAAATAAGAGAACAAGAACACGTCAGGAACTATTATTGTCAAAACAGATGTACAGATTTTAAATAAACAATAACATACCTCCATTCCAAGAAGTTTCAAAGCTTTAGGCTGAAAGAGAAAAAATAAGGTGAGATCAGTTGATTATAGAGGTGCTTCTTTCCAAAAGAGAGAACTGATATTAGAGCTTTGTGAGCCCAAAATGTGCAGAGCTGAATGTAACTTTCTCGAGATGGAAATGGAGAGGTACCAAATGGATGAAGTTAAGCTTGACTTTTACAAAAAGCACCGGCCATGGAGCCAAACTCCTGCACAGGGTTGGGACTCTAGGGGCCTTTCCTGGAGTTGCCCAGAGTGAAAGGTACAGGTATGAGTGCTGCTGTGTTGGAGTTTTTCCCGTAGAGCGAGAGGATTGTCTAAGGCAGAGTTTCCCAAAGTGTTTGCTGTGAGATTGATCGTCATTGTTTATCTATCTATTAGAACTACACTCATTACTATAAGTGCAACAAAACCGTTGCGAGTGAAAAACCAATAAGTACTTTATCAAACTACCTGTTCAACAAGCATAAACATGTAATGTGTATGTAGCCTAACTTTTTATCTGAGTTTGCCGAGTATCTTAAAATTTGGCAAATTCTTGTAAACTTAGCTGCTGCCTGAGACAAACCAGCTCCTCCTCTCTGCAGCAGTGAATGACATCAGCAGCAGAGGGAGGACAACAGAGGACAGGAGGAAAGACTGCCTGTACAGGGAGCAGCTGTCCACATGCCCTTTGAATCAGGCTATGGTGACAGATGAGTTGAAACTCTATGTCGTGTGGTTTGTGTTTCATAGACGATCTGGCAACTTGGGTAATGTCAGACAAACATACGAAACTTATGGATCTGTGTGTATGACAATTATTTATAATAAAGGTTGAGGGCCATGCAAATTACAGGAGTATGGGAGAGGGGGTGAAAATATGGGAGAAACATCTCAACATAGAGACGACTGAATCTGAGATTACTGACAAAACTACTTGACTAACGGCTTAAGGGACAGGTTTTAACTGCTGTAAGATTGATATCCATCATTGTCCGTACATTAACTTGGTGTTACATGTCTGATACATCTTCATAAGTACCAAGGAGTCAGAGTGCAGATTGTCATGAACACCTTGTTCACAAACCAGACCTTCTAATTGGATTCTTGTTCCTCCTTTCAAAACAGAAAAACCATCACACAGACCACGTCACTGTCTACACTGGATCATGTAGATATCCTCTCTGCTCAAACCACTGGACGTTAGCTCACTCTTTTCAGGCCATACAGGTTGTTGTACAGCGTCCTGAAGCTCTTCCTGGTGTATTTGCAGCGGTAAGCTCCCCCCATCAGGAGCTCCAGCACCAGTCCGATGTCAATCAATGTGATCTGGTAATCTGGAGGAAGATTCCCCTGAAAAAGAAGTCCTGTTGTCACTCAGCTGCTGGGAACATCCATGTTCTCATTGATAAACTGTTCAGTCAGGGCTGATTTTAGGATGTGGGGCCACTGCTGGCACTATAATACACATAATACAGTCATACCAACTGACACTGTTTTATAGATCTTTTAGGGAGGTAGGGAGGGAGGTAAATATCTGCAGCAGAAAACTCTTTCTGTTCTGTAAAACAAACTTTTCCTTCAAAGAAAACAGAGTATGTTCTGTCTGAAAGCTCCAACACACCAAACAAATCCACAGCTTCACATCTTTTGGGTCCTTTTTAGACAAAATTAATTAAAATTAAGTGTTTCATACCCTCTCAACTAAAGAAAAGGAGATTTAGATTTCATATTTCCATAATTTGAACTTGTGCGTTCTGTTCTTACCCTTTTATAGTTTAAATGTATATGATATGTTTATGTGCTGTGTTTTTATCCTGTGTTGGTCCTCAACCATGGGGTCAGACAAAGGCAGGCCTACATGTAAAACCTGAAGCCTGACCATGAGGCTTCCTTTGTCCTTTGTCCCCTGAAACAAAGGGAGCAGCACCAAAATGCTGCTCACAGAGCCCTCCTCCCACAATGCTTTGCCAGTTCGCACCTAAGTGAGAAATCACAGCGGGAGCTCAAACCCGGGTCGCGGATTGGCAGAAGTCCACAACCACCACCGGGAGTCATGGCAACACAGCCGTGACGTCACCGCCCCCTTAAGAAGCGGCTGCACGGAGTTGCCGTCGCCTTTCCACAGTAACCGAGCCAGGAGGAAGTTCGCTTTCTTCACCAGCCAGATTTACTAACGGAGGTAACTTTACAAGTGTACCTATTCCCCCTTTTCTTTTTGGAGTTTCTCCCCTCGCTGGACGAGACGAAACCACGACCCGTGTTCATCCCGAACACAATCACCGGATCCACGAGAGAGCGCTGTGTGCAACCCAGCCCTCTCACCCTACCTGCAGAAGGAAGAAAGGACTTTCTTCACGGAGAAGCGGATAACTTCTACGCCCCGCTATCTACCAACCAAGTCGACCACCCTGAAGGAAGAAAGGATTTTCTTCACGGAGAAGCGGATAACTTCTATGCCCCGCTATCTACCGACCAAGTCGACCACCCTGAAGGAAGAAGGATTTTCTTCACGGAGAAGCGGATAACTTCTATGCCCCGCTATCTACCGACCAAGTCGACCACCCTGAAGAAGGAAGGATGTTCTTCGTGGAGAAGCGGATAACTTCTACGCCCCGCTATCTACCGACCAAGTCGGCCACCCTGAAGGAAGAAAGGATTTTCTTCGCGGAGAAGCGGATAACTTCTATGCCCCGCTATCTACCAACCAAGTCGACCACCCTGAAGGAAGAAGGATTTTCTTCACGGAGAAGCGGATAACTTCTATGCCCCGCTATCTACCGACCAAGTCGACCACCCTGAAGGAAGAAGGATGTTCTTCGTGGAGAAGCGGATAACTTCTACGCCCCGCTATCTACCGACCAAGTCGGCCACCCTGAAGGAAGAAAGGATTTTCTTCGCGGAGAAGCGGATAACTTCTATGCCCCGCTATCTACCGACCAAGTCGACCACCCTGAGTTTCCTCGCTGCCCCACCGAGAAACCAGCCGCCGTTATCCTCGAGGAATTAAAACGGCACCGCCAGTACCGCGCTTTGGAGGCCCCCGTGGTGTATACTGACGGACTAACACACATCAGTTCGCTATCAAGAGCGACACAAGTAAGAGGTTGTCTGGGCAGAGACTATAATATTTCATGTGTGTTTCATAAGCTTAGTGCTTATTGTGTGTTGTTGATTTTAACGGACCGCCGAGTCCTTGCCTGTTTACTCTAGCGAGTTATTTGAAGTTGCTACCTGTTTAGTTAGTGTTCACCATGCTAAACTGTTGTTTTGTCCCGCTCGGGACCACTGTGTTTGTACCACCTTGAGAGGAGAGTAAGTTACTTTATCCGCTAACCGCCAGACAACGGGCGCACAGATTGCTATCCGTGCGCGCGCTCTCTGTAGATAAAGTAACCGCTGCCTTCCCCCCACGGTCGTGAGACTCCGCCGAGAGTCGGTTTTCTTCCTTTCTCTCTCTCTCTCTCCTCCTACTAACCCGCACACATACACACACCACCTACATAACCACACATCTTTTACACATCTGGCGGTAAGATAGCGTGGGACATAGCGTTGCTCTGTCCCTCATTATCCGCCATCAGACACGTGTGCTTGTGAACATAAGTTGGGTGAGTGCAGAACCGCCGATTGCTAGGTGGCGCCATTT
The DNA here is from genome assembly GCA_038419695.1 of Scomberomorus guttatus. Taxonomy (NCBI): domain Eukaryota; kingdom Metazoa; phylum Chordata; class Actinopteri; order Scombriformes; family Scombridae; genus Scomberomorus; species Scomberomorus guttatus. Next base: position 39,195,592 of record CM076445.1, read on the forward strand.
TGCCATTGTGCCATTTGAACACCGCGGCACTTCCGCCGGTTCATTGTCGCGTGACGTGACTTCCTCACGAGGCCACGCCCACCGTCTCAATTTCGCGCAACGTCATCTCACCAGGTCACGCCCGCTACCGTAAGGTGCGCGACGTCAGCTGGTCAGATCACGCCCACCATTCCTGGTCCTGCACACCCACTCACACACCCACTCACACACCCACTCACACACACACACACACACTTTGCTTACACATGTGGGACTTGTTTATAGCTGTTATCTGTGTATTTGTTGTAGTATTAGCTGGTAGTCCAGTGTGAATTAATCGAAACATTTGTTGACTTTGTTGATTTTGTGGAGATTAATAAATACTGTTATAGCTTTAAAGAGAAGTCCTTCTGTCATTATTGTGTATTTGTATTGTGATAAGTGGCTGATTGAGAGAGTCAGAGCTCGAACTCAAACCTTCTTTGTTCACCTTGAATGTGGACGTCACTCAGACTCTCACATCCAAGGTGAGCGCCTTAATGAGACTACCTTTCTACCTGGTTATTGGTTCCGGTTTCCGGGTGGTGCCCCGTAATTGTTAATCAAAATTAATAATTTTATTTGTTTTATAATTAATAATTATCTCTGATAATCATTAATTATTACTGATAACCAGCCGTGCTCCTTAAGAACCAACACCTGTTTTTCTGTTTCACTGCTGTACAACCAGCTGCCCTTAAAGTGATCAATTTATTGATTTATTGATTCCAGTGCCAAACCCAGCAAAACTTATTCCAGTGTGGATCAGATGTTTAGGTACAGGTTTTTATGAGTCAACTTAAATCATCATATTTCTTTGATAACAGACATGAAGTTGCACTGAAGGAACTACACTCATGACATGAGTCTGTACTGGCCTGAATGTATGATTTTTTTTCTGGACATTACATTTGAAAAAGTGTGGCTCATTTTATACTGGAGGACTAGACAATTCATCAGGTGTTCTTTGTGAATGGACAGGAATTAGACGAGTTACATACAGTAAATGCGGGAATGAGGACTCTGTTCGGGATATCAGGGACATTTTCCAACTGGGTTAATCTGAAAATGTTTCTTATCTTCAAAAAGTCTTTTTCCAAAAAAAGCTTTTGGAAACAGGATCATATTATATTCAAGCCAACACAGTTTGTATAAAATCTTGGTCTGTAACAAAATTTGAATGTTTCTTTTAGATATGATGCTGTTTAAAAACTCACCTTTTTCACATCCCTGACCACAAAGTGCAGCGTGTTGGCTGGTCCCAACTTCTGCAGAAGAAAAACAGCAAAATGATGAAAAGTTACAACTTCTCTGATGAACACAGCTGTCAGAGAGATTGTAGACACGTGTTTATCCTAATTCAACATGTTTCACTTTGCAAACCAGCAGATTAATTCAGTGTGTGAAAATTAGTACGAACCAAACAAGTTGAACAGAAAGTATGAATTAAACCAGAGCAGAGAGACGGCAGCAGAGCATCACTTTAATCTGACAATAATGTGACTCACATGACCACCACATGTTGTTTTAAGAGCTTTTTAGATTAAGATTAGAGACAACAGTGATCTAACAGACCATGGAGTGGATCACTGATGGGTTTTAAGCTGCAGATAAACATATGAATGAGAATATAGAGGTTAAAGCAGAAAGCTTTTGTTTCAAGTTCCCAACACAAGTTTTTAATGGTAGAAGGTAAAACCTCAGATTCCTCAGTGTGTATGGCAACTCTGCACTCAGGTAGTGAGATATGTTGAATGTAATTACAGGTGCATCAGGTGTGTCTCACCGTGTTGTACAGCTCCTCCAGACGAGGGATTGTGAGGAAGTGATGAATGTTGACGCCATTCTCGATCAGTAGCTTCACAAAGTCCACCCTGTCCAACACCAGAGCGTCCATCATGGCCTGTTCCAGAGAGTTCACCTGCAGCATCATCATCATCATCATCATCATTAGTACCTCCCAATAGTCAACTGACTCACCTGCAGTCCTTACTAACAACCAAAAGGCTCGTAATGTCTGTAAATATGTTCAAACTCTGAGATGCAGATTTTGTGTTTCTTAAAGAATTAGCAGCTAAAAGAGTTGCGCTGTGTCCACCAAAGTGTTTTTCCTAGTTGAAAACGCCAGGCGCTCTTCTGAAAACGCCCAGCTGGGAGAGCACTTTGGAGGTGCAGCGTTTTTTTTAAGGCTGAGACGCTTTGGTTGCTATGATATGGAATATCTGCGGAAGTAACAGTTAATTTATGTGTTGCAACCACCTTATTTCGCAGATAGTTTGTGTTCAACAAATACTGAATGTAGAAATGAGTAGGGGCCTACTGGCTCCGCATGAAGGGAAGGCTGAAGCACGTAGGGTAAGAGGATGGAAAACATCTGATACAGACATGGATACTCAGAGACCTGCAGTATTAATTTCTCCTCCATTGTTGTCGTTGTTCAGCGCTTGTACATTGTACAGCGCTTGCAGTTGGTCTTTGTGGTATTTGTCCGGTTCCTCCTCCACTATGATTGGACAGCTGGGTAAAAAGTGACAGTGACGAGTTCAGCGTTTTACCCAAAGCTGAACATTTTTCTACTCTCAGTGACCAGAAAAAAACACCAAACGTGCATCGCTCAGCACAGAATAGACATTCAGTGCCCTAAACTGAAATTATACTTTGCATGTCCGCGAATCCACAAGGGTCCACTAGTGTCTGCGTGACATAAATTTTGGCATCAGAGGGTGTACGCGTAGGCTGTGTGCAGACATCCACATACCTGCAATTTGTTGGGTCCGCACAGACAGCTGTGGACAGGTCTACACGCTCACAATGCTGTCTTCCTGTAGATGGCGATCTACTGTGAATGTGTGGAACGTGTCCTCCAAATGGACCTCAGAAGGTAGTATAAACAGAACAACTACCCGTCTGTGGTGTCCGCAGCTGTCCGTCTATGCATCTGCTTGGGAGTATAAATTAAGCTTCACGCTGCTGGCGTTTGTAGCATAGTGTAAATACGTGGCACTCCCATTGCAACCAATTCAAAAAGATACGCTGGCCTCAGGAAAAAATGCTTTGGTGGACACAGCCCCTTAGCTGTTAGTTAGCTACATCTGTTTGGGTTAGCTAATCGTAGAGTTACAGCACATAAAACTGTTTGGCTAATGATTCAGTTTAGCAGCTAATAACAGTTTAGTCCAAGGTTGCCAACAGCAATTGACACTTTTCACACGCTCTCACACCATGGCCACATGTCCATTTTATTGTAATGGATTCCCATGAATGCTGCTCAGAGTAATCTCAGTCAGTGGCTCTTCTGGCAGCAGCACAGCTGTGGGAACATGTTTCACATGGGGGGTGCTGTGGGGATGATGTAATATGTGTCTCAACACTCATATGAAAAAGAAGTTTATATATGATATATTCTGTAAAATGTGCATTGGTTGTACATGTTTTCATACATGATTATGGCCTTTAAAAAGTAAGTTAAGTTAGGTTAAGTTAAGTATACTTTGATGAACATATAATATTTGTCTATGAAAGGAATAATAATCATGTAGGAAAGAAAATTTGGAACCTAAGATCCACTATTAACCACTAACTGAAATAAAAATATCATTAGAATAACAACATTTCCAACAAAATTTAAATGAAACTTTTTTATTTATTTATTTTTTAAACACTTACAGATCCACCATAGACCTATTCTTGTCTTTTTTAGGGCAGACAAGGGATCTAGATTAATTTCTGATGCCACAGCACTGTGTGTTTTTCTAGTAATAAATCTGTAATAAACATTGTGTTTTGGTTAGGTACTTATTCAAAGTTTGAACGTTTAGAGTGTATAAGTGAAGTATATAATGGCCATTCCAATGCTCAGTTATGTCTCAAAAGTTGTTGCAATTTTTGGGGTGATACCATTTGTTACACAGATTTGGTGCAAAATTTAACCATTTTTGACCACTCGAGAATTGATAAAAAATTGTCAAAAATCCCTCCAAAATAACATATTAAGACACCAAGACCTTGTGGAACTCCATAGAAAAATTTATGCTGTGATTTGGTATCAAAAACTTTTGACATTTGCAGATTTCTGTAAGAACATCCAGTGCAATTTTTCAATTGCACTGGATGTTCTTACAGATGTTCTTACAGATGGTGAGTACTTGTGTCTGTCACTCTGAAACTTTCTCACGATTCCCAATAACAGGTTTTTAGGTTAGTATGCCTATACGAAATCATGAATATATGTACCTCAATGCTGAAATCTAGTTATATAGCGTAATTTTACATTTTACAGGGTTGTCAACACACTCTAATCTTTCTCAAACCAATCTCTCAAATCTCATGCCAAATAAGAGACCCTGCTTCACTCATGGATGTATTATAAGAGCTGGATGCCGGACCGAAAATGGCACCCATTCAGTCCAATAGTAGATAGAGTTGCTCAGCTGGCACATATGCCAAGAAAAGTTTCTAGCTTCCGATTTGCTTCCGCGTTGTGCGACCCGCTGCACATGCTCAATAGTGTCTCTCCCACTGGCCCCGCCTGCAAGTTCCCGCTCAGCCCATAGATTTTACATTGTGGTGATGTCACAGCTTTTTAAATCACTTTTCTCAGCTCAAGGAAAGTTTTACAAACATAAAACCTCCATGGATCAAAAATTCACAATAGAAAGAGTCATAATTGACCTTGTTTGCAGTTCAAGGTGTCCTGTCAACAGTTTTACAGACATCTCTTTCACAATGGTGGTCTATGGGGAAAAAGCTTTTTGGGCCAGAGGGGGATTTTTCGCTGCAATACCGCGAAAAATTGGGAATACCACGCCAATGGGAAAAATTGGCTACAAGGTTGAGCAACAGAGCCCTATCCAGCTCCTACGCTGAAACCACACCAAAGAGTGGCAAAATAACATTTGACATGAACCGTCATCCCTCTAAAACTATAATTTTTTGCGGGAAAGGGATGCTTATAAACAGTCTAGTGCTTTGATAAGAGATTATTTGTGCCATGGAGAGAAACATCGCTCTAGCTGTTGCCCTGGTGTACTTGAAGAGGAAACAGTGCTGCTCTGCCCGTTGTCTGTGGGTGCATCCCGTCTTCCAGACCCAGGAGTGGCATTTGGAATTTCACCAGCTGGTCCAGGAGCTGAGGCTGGACAATGACTGTTTCCATTGGTACTTCAGGCTCAACATCACTCAGTTTGATGATCACTGAGCACACTGGCCTGTGTGCCTTTAACTTGAATTGAGAAATAACTGCTTCTCTTTTATCTTTTTTTTAAAGTGCCTAACGCGAACAAGATGAAAATGTAAACATGTTGTAGTTTTCAACAACTAAACAGAAATAATTCACTACACTAGGCTGATTATGTTATCAATTCTCTATCACATTTTCAGTTGCCAGCAACATAGACTCTGCTTCATAAACAATTTGATGATTCTTAAATTTACAGTTAGGGCCTCCTGCCTGTAGGCAGTTCATCTGGGTCAGTGATAGGATGGGACACAGTAGCGGGAGGCTTGTGAATGGCTCTCAGTAACTCCAACTCCAACTCACTCATAACTGTGGCTGGTTTGTAGGCCTGGTGGCGACGCACTTGCCGAGAAATGGCCACGTAGTCATCATCCTCATTCTCCTACTGCTTCCGCCACCTGCTCTGCCTCCAGGACACCACCAACCACTGAACTTCTCACCCCAGCTCCCCTCATCCTTGGTCCTCTCCTCAGTAGTCTCCCACCTCCTCTCACCACACCTCTCATGTTGCTGCTGGTGGCTCTGGCCATAGTGAAAGGCGTCAGACATGACATGGCTTGCGTAAATTGCCATTGTTGAGCAGGCAGATCAGCACTGCTGCTCCTTCTTCACTCTGCCTCTTTGTTTTTTCCTTGTGGAAAGTGTCTTTAAAGTTTTTCCACCTTTTTGTACATTCATCCACTGGGAAAAATGCAATAAATTGTCATAATCTAGGCCTACAGTGTAATTTATAATTTGTATGTAAACTGAACAAAAATAAATATGCCCAATAAAAGCTATTTCCGCATGCATGCAAGAGTTTCTGGTTTACAGTGTGCTTTTTCTCTGCAATGATTATATGAACTGAACTGTGCCTATTCAGTTTACTTCACCATAGTGATGCAACACTGTGCTTGCCTTTGTACCTGGTTGCAACATAACATATGGGCAGTGGTGGAAAGTAACTAAGTACATTTACTCAAGTATTGTACTTAAGTACAATTCTGAGGTACTTGTACTTTACTTGAGTATTTCAGTATTTAAATGTTTAGGTTAGCTACAATTCAGTTTGAATGGCTGCAAAGCTAAGCTAACAGTTTACCTGAATGTTTAAATACATTTCTTATTTTAGGGAAGCTAAAGGTTCAGTTTCAGGTTAGCTAGCAGTCATGTGATCAAGCAGCTTTCAGCTCAACGGTTCAGAGATCCGATCAGCTAGTTAGTTAGTCAGTGATAAACTCAGATATTCTCATCTGTTGCTGAAATCAGCAACAATAAAAATTATATTTTGTTTTGTTTGAGGCATTTAAAAAATAGCTTACAGTAAAGATACATATGTAGTTGTGGATCCTGCTGATGTTCTTACAGATGTTTTCTCACCCAGTTGAGCAGCTCCAGTTTCCTCGGGTCGGTCTCCTCGGGTGGTTCAGGCTTGGTTTTGCCTCCTTTTCCTTTCTTCCCCCTGGCTTTACCTTTACCTCCTCCTCCTCCTCCTCCTCCTCCTGCTGCTGCTGACCGCTGGGCGGCTGCTGGGCTTTTAGGACGGTCGGTGGGTAAACTACTGACAGGCTGCAGACACCATTACACATACAGATCAATAACTCAGAGCTCATTGGTTCCTACCGAAGATGTAAATCAAGAACAGCTCACAAGTATATGTTATTCTTTAAATTACACCTGCCAGCAGGTATACTGGTTCCAAACACCTGACAACACTCAGAACCATCTGATCCATCTGCTTGTTTAAATAATTACTGTATATATCTCTCATCTCTCTTGTCTTTCCTTTCTTTCTATCAATATTTTATTCTATACTCTAATTGGAATAGAGCTCGAAGAATCAAAATTTCACAGCCTTCAGTGTTGCCGTCTGCTGTGTTGCTGCACATGTGATAATAAAAGCTCTTGAATCTTGAGTAGATCAATAGTAGATAAAAAAGTAGATGAATCTGTAAAAACACCTCATATATATAATTTTATGTTTAAAAAAGGCTCACTTTTCCTAAAACAGCTGCTCACTGTAGTTTCTAACAAACAAACAGGAGGAAATTGTGCATTTGTTGGGGACTAATTTCAGCAGCGGATGAATCCACATTTGAGTATTACTGACAGCAGGACTGTGTGTGTGGGTCTGACACAAACAGGATCAATTTGTTTAGAATATATTTATACTTGAAAGTCAATATCAAATATTGAAAAAGTCAACAGTGACTTGATTTATGAGACAGAATGTGTTGACTTTAAAGTTGGAGGATATGACAATTATTAATCAGACATGGAGGAGGAGGAGTGCTGCTCCCCAGCAGCAAGAACTCAAAGACAGACAGATCAATGTATAGATCAATGTACAGATCGATCAATAACACTCACAGGCCAGTGGAGTCCGTACACAAAGATCTGACTGCGAGCGATGTCCACTCTGTTCCAGGCCAGAGCCAAACTCAGCTGATCTGACGCCGACGCATTCGTACCTGAAACCAAACAGCTCATCACTCACCTGCACATAGAGACATATAATGCACTTTAACAACGAAGATGTTTAACAGCCAATCCAGCTGCAGAAAAACAGGAAAACTGAACCAAAATGTCAGGAAACAAATCCGTTTCACTGGAGGAAACTAGAAGATATGACTTAGTTCTATGAGATATGGTGATTTGAAGGTGGTATGTGTGTGATGTTACCTTTGAGCAGAGCTGTCAGGATGGACATCTCTATGTCCTGCTGCCCCTCAGAGCCCATCCTGAACACTGTGATCTGCACACAACAGATGGAATATCATCATTTCAACATGTAGAAACAGAACAGAAAAAGGAGAAGAAGAGATTCAACTTATCATCTACACTGAGAGTCTGCAGCCATGCTGGCAGCTCTGGAAGTCTAAAGGGAATGTCATGTTCAAAAACCATTCCAGTCTCATATCAATGCTATTACTAAGACAGCATCTTTTCATCTTAGTAATATTGCCAAAGTCTGACTGATTCTATCATTGTGTGATGCTGAAACTGTAATCCATGCATTTGTATCTTCCAGACTTGATTATTGTAATGTCCTTGTCTCTGGTCTTCATAGTTGTCCTACTACAAGTCTGCAGTTTGTACAGAATGCTGCAGCTAGAATCTTGACAAAAACTAGAAAATATGACCACATAATACCCACTTGGGCCTCTTCACTGGTTACCAGTGCAAGCTAGAGCTGATTTTAAGGTTCTTCTTTTAACTCATAAAGCCTTGCATGGACTTGCACCACCTTACCAATCTGAGCTAATGACAGCATAAACAGTGGCACGCTCTTCGCTGGTCCATGCTGCTCTCCTGGTTCGATTAACAAAAAATCAGTTGGTTTCAGAGCTAAACCCGAACTTAGTCGGGTCCATTGCCGTCTAACACTGATGTTTTTAATGTGATTGTTTTGTTTTAACTTATTAATTGAACTTATTATTTCAATTGCTTGCTGTATGTTTTGTCCTTTGTATTCTCTTTGATTGTATTGTATTGGGACCATGCATGATGATTCTGCACTGTAAAAAAAATTGACTGATTGATTGAATATCATGTACATTTATTCAAGTACTGTACTACAGTACTATTTTGAGGTACTTGTACTTTACTTGAGTATTTCCATGTGATGCTACTTTATACTTCCACTCCACTACATTTCAGAGGGAAATATTGTACTTTCTACTCCACTACATTTATTTGACAGCTTTAGTTACTTTTCAGATGAAGATTTGACATAAAATAATTAATTTTAATATTCTAACTGTAGTTTAAATTGTTTTTAATTTCTGTTTTAAAAAGGTGTTATACATTATGTGTGAAAGGTGCTATATAAATAAAGTGTATTATTATTATTATTATTATAAAAACATATAATACACTTATATATATAATATGGTGCAGTACTGTTTCTATGTATCTACTCACAGTATCTTAAATTGGCTTCACATTGATGAACTACAACATTAAAATGATCTTACATGTATTTGTTGGTAATAAAAACAAATACTACTGTAATAATATAACACTCTTGTGATACTTACTTTGATACTTTTAGTAAATTTTGTCAATAATATTTTGTACTTTTACTTCAGTAACATTTTGAATTCAGGACTTTTACTTGAAATGGAGACGTAACTCTAAAACAGCTGATGAATATATAGTTTGATGTTTAAAGGTGACCTGCAGGTCAGTATACGGCGGTTAAATGAAAAGTCAGAGAATCAAAGTTATTACAGTTTATCCTGTATTCCCGGATGAAACTTCATGATAATCCATCCAACAGTCTTTGACCAAACTCTTCATGATGAAGGAACATGTGCAGCGGTGTGGCTCACTGATGTGTTTCTAATCACTTGGACAACAGAGGAATAAGATATATCAGACTTTGGATACACACACAATACTTAGTATTCAGTTCATTGTTGGTTTGGATCCAAACATGAAGACAAATGCAGAAAATAAGCAGAATGATCCTTTAAAGTCGGCTGTTTCTGGTGATGAAGATAATGCTGAATACATTCTGTAGCCTGAAAATGAAGCAGTTTCATGAGTAAGCATGTTATCTCTTATCATGTCTGTATCAGACCTGCTGTCTATAAGCATGTGGAGAACAACATACACATGAATACACCTGAAAATATCCCATCAGGACAGTTTGTACTCAGGTGTTCACTTCTTTTATTGTCTCCTTTTATTTGTTTGTCTTTTTCTATTTTATATATTTTCTATTGTATCTTTTTATTTTTTATCTATTTCATTGGTTTGATTACCACATTTTCATTTTATTTCTGGTGCATTCATTTCAAACTGTTTTACTGTCTATATTTGTTTTGTCTGATTATATGATGAATAAAAACCTTCAGCTGCTCTGAACCTCCTGCCAGTGTTTGTTAATCTGCCGTCATGTTTTCAGGAGACACTTGTTGAGCTGAAGGTTTATAAGCTGGATTTTATGATCATTTTAGCCTGAAGATGCTTTTCAGAAAGATAGACTCATAATCTGCTGAGATGTGTTTTTACTCCATCACTGTTTAACCCTCACATACTGTTCATATTCTGACTCATAATTAGTCTCTGGACCAAACTTCTGAATCACAAATGTATTTTTCATTCATAAAAGCCTCATCAGTCGTTAATAAACGAGTCATTCATCCTTAATGAAGCTTTCAAAGAGCAAAGAGGGTGTATTCTTTTACACAGTTTGTATTAGGGAAAAAACATTCACAAGCACACAGTATTATTATTATTATTATTACAGTTGTGTGTTACCTGAAACAAGAGAACATAACAGCCATCATGATTTCAATTAATGTTATTGAATGTGAATATTTTTGAAATGTGATTTTTGATTAAATTCGGGTCAAATTGAACCCAGAACTAAAGTTTGTACAAAAATGTGTATCAGCTGCACAAAAATTTTAATAAGTTGTGAAATATTTCCATTTTTATGGATCCATTTTGCAAATACAAAAATACTCCTTTAGAAGTAAAAGCATTCAAAATCTTACTGGAGGAAAAGTATTTAATGCAAAATGTACTTCAAAAAGGTAAAGTACTCATTATGCAGCGCCTCCCCTTTCAGCGTGATATTTATTCATATCATTACAAACATCCTGACATTGTTTAATACAACAGACTGCTGCAAATGGAGCCTCAGAGCCTCTAATAATGTTTTACATACAAGAAATAGTCTGTCACACCTTTTATTCAGCCAACACTAATAGTTTAAATATAATGCTAATAACATAAAATTATCAAATAAGATGAAAACAATCTTTCAACTGATCCACTTAGTACCATGTTGTTCACAGCATTGGATCAAAGAGAATCTAATGTGGATTTTGGACACTGATCAACAGAAAATGTCAAAGTGGAAATAAAAAAATATACAAATATATGCAAATAAATAAATAATAAATGTAGTGCAGTAAAAAGTACCTTGAAACTGTATTTTAGTACATTTTAGTACGAGTAAAAATGCTGCTGCTGGGAGAGACGTAGTAATTTGCGTTTTAAACAGCGAGACATTCAGGACGAGTTCAGCTAGAGTGCTCGTTTACATCTGAAGCTCCAGCAGATCATTTTAATCTGACAACAAATCATTTTTAGTGAATGATGTGATTTAGATTTATGGCTGTGCAGCTGCTCGCAGGAAGAAGCAGTGGATTGTGGGATTAAATAAATGGTGGAGGAACAACGTTCTCACAACAATCTCCATTAAAAGCAGGTCAAAGCAGTTTGGGGTCAAAGTTAAAACCTCGTCATTATGTTAATGTCACAGAGTCAGTAGGTCTTCAGCTTTTATACTGTGTTTGTATCAGGAGTATATATGATGTTCTGGACACACTCACTGCGGAAACACAGCAAAGATGGATGTAACTGATACATGTGTTACCATGGTTACATGCAGTAATTTGTGTCTGATATGTTAATCATCCTCTCCTCCTTCTCCTTCATGTAAAAAATCCATTCTCAGTATTCCAAATGAAGAGTGAAACCTGTTTTTCTTGCTGTAATCATTCCTCCTGTTCATACTGACCATTAGAAGATCCCTTCATAATGCACTTACAATGGAAGTGATGGGGAACAAAATCCACAGTCCTCCTTCTGTGCAAACATGGATTTCAAAGTTTATCTGAAGCTAATATGAAGCTTCAGCATCCAAATGAGTCAAATCAAGTAGATATCTTTCAACGTTACAGTCTTTTTAGTGCCAAAGTCCCTCTTTTTGTTACTATACTTCCACCGCAGCTCAACAGGGAAACACTGTCCGAGGAAACACAAAGAGGGAATTTGATGCTAAAAAGACTGTAAATGTGGCAGATATCCACTTGATATGACAAACTCAGACTGCTGAAGCCTCATATAAGCTTCACATCTACTTTTAAATGACTGTGTGGGCACACTGTGGATTTTGGCCTCCATCACTTCCATTGAAAGCACATTTGAAGGGGATCTTTTAATATCCAGTATGAACAGGAGGAATGATTACAGCGAGGAAAACCTCTTTCACTGTTCATATGGACACCTGACTGCTGTTTAACACACTGGAAGAATCTTTTTTTTTAAGGTGAGCAAAGAGAAACTGATGATGATGTGAAAGATGATGACACACAGATGACAGCACAAGTTATGAATGAACAGCAGGATTTTATTGATGTAAAACAAAAAACATGAGTTCAGATGATGAAAAAGTTCCACATTATTATTATTATTATTATTGACTTTTTAATGCATCTGCCTCAATGAATAACATTCTTGATGATGTTGATGATGACACACTAACAGCCTCCTCTCTGAATCAAATAAATGTTCATTCACTAAACCTTTTTAATCTCTGTTCACATAAACTGATGAAACATTTCATAATATGAGACATTTAAAGGGTAAATGTGTGGTATCTCCTGAAAAATCCTGCTGCATTTCTGTTGTTGTCACTCTCAGGCCAACATTTTGTGTAAGAAGCTGAAGCCAATAGAAACCAGTTTCACACTGAACTGTCATTAAAACAAAACTGGAGCTGCATTCAGGAAACAGAGAAAAGACATCTGTTTCTAATAGTTTCCATGACAACAATCAATAACAATCAACAAGGTATGACATTATAAATATGATATGTTATTATTGATGTTAACCTCTGCTGTTCCTCGTTCTGTGTTGTTGTACTGTGTACTACAGCTGCTACGTGTTGGATATGTAATGACTTTCACATGCAGCTTATCAGTTTATCAGGAACATCCTGTTCAGCAGTGTTTACTGCAGTAAAAGTAGTAATAACACAATGTAAAAATATTCAGTTACAAGTAAAAGTCATGCATGAAAAATCCCGCTACAGTAAAAATACATAGTATTATCCGTTAAATTTACTAAAGGTAAAAGTAGTTGTTTTTTAGCAGAAAGTCGGCTGTGACAGATTTATTAAGCCAGCTGATACAGGAAAGAAGAAAAAACACTTTGAATCATTTTTCTCTAAACTTTGCTTTTATGTGAAATATTGTGACTCAGAACTTTGTTTTTTCTTCTTTCCTCTCCCATTAATCATCTCACGACCCCTCAGATTTATCTGCTGACCCTTTGGAGGGGCCCCACCCCTAGGTTGGGAACCACTGGACTAAACTAGCTAACTGTATATAAAGTAGTTGAAACTAGCTCCACCTCCAGCAGCTACAACAGTAACATGCTGCTTACACACTGATGCTTCAGTATTAATAATCTAATGATGTCATATATAATAATATATGAGTCAGAGGGACCAAACCACTACTTTTACTGCAATACTTTAACTACATCAAGCTCATAATACTTATGTACTTTTACTGCAATACTTTAACTACATCAAGCTCATAATACTTATGTACTTTTACTGCAATACTTTAACTACATCAAGCTCATAATACTTATGTACTTTTACTGCAGTAGGATTTTTCATGCAGGACTTTTACCTGTAATGGAGTATTTGTACATTGTAGTATTGTCACTTTTACTGCAGTAAAGGATCTGAGTACTTCTCCCTGCTCTGCTGCTGATGACTGCACTGCACAGATTCATCAGTGACTGAACACACGTGTGTGTCATGTATTCTTCCCGTGTGACCTACCAGAGCTCTCTTCTTCATGCACTCCATCACCATGAGGAAGATCTGCAGCGCCTGGCTGCGGCTGTAGTTGAAGGTTTTCTGGATGGTGACCAGCAGCTGATCTTTGACGCTGTCACTCACCACCCTGCAGGAACAACAGCCAACAGTCAGCTGACTCTCTGATGCACACAGTGGAGCACATCACGTGTGTGTGGACATGTTTCCATTTGCACCTATAAAATCACAGCCTCCTTTTTCCAATGTTTTTACTGCAAAAGTTTCATGTTTGATCCGGTTACACTTTATTTTACAGCTCCTTTCATTTTATACTGATTTCTGAGTAATTGCAGATATTTAACAATGAATTTTTAGGACATTTTACAGAGAGGGTACAGCAATTTGTAAGAAAAAACAAAAAAGAAGTGCCCACTCGTTATATTTGGGTGCACAGGGACAAATTCACAAAAGGCCACTAAACCTGCAGAAAGGAGACAAATAGAAACCATGTAATTCACAAAGCAAAGTGTGAAATGCACCCCAAACTGTGCTGACAAGCAAACAGCATCTATGTGCTCCTTTGCTATT
>CM076445.1:39212484-39484984 GCA_038419695.1 Scomberomorus guttatus
TGCATCAGACAAAGGACTTCTCTCTGTACTTGTCTTGTTAGACCTTAGTGCTGCATTTGACACCATTGACCATCACATCCTATTACAGAGACTGGAACATTTAATTGGTATTAAAGGAACTGCATTAAGCTGGTTTAAATCCTATTTATCAGATCGACTTCAGTTTGTACACGTTAACGATGAATCCTCCATCCACGCAAAAGTTAGACACGGAGTTCCACAAGGTTCTGTGCTTGGACCAATACTGTTTACCTTATATATGATTCCTTTAGGTAATATTATTCGGAAACACTCCATAAATTTTCATTGCTATGCTGATGATACCCAATTATATTTATCAATGAAGCCAGATGAATTAAATCAGTTAACTAAACTTCAAGTGTGCCTTAAGGACATAAAGACCTGGATGACCGCCAATTTTCTGCTACTGTTATTGTGTTTGGCTCTAAACACCTTAGAAACACATTATCTAATGATATAGCTACTCTGGATGGCATTACCCTGGCCTCCAGCTCTACATTAAGGAATCTGGGAGTTATCTTTGATCAGGATATGTCCTTTAACTCCCACATAAAACACATTTCAAGGACTGCCTTTTTTCACCTATGTAATGTAGCAAAAATCAGGCACATCCTGTCTCAAAAATGTGTTACTTCTAGGCTGGATTATTGTAATTCTTTATTGTCAGGCTGCCCTAACAAGTTTTTAAAGACTCTCCAGCTGGTCCAGAATGCAGCTGCACGTGTACTGACAAAAACTTGGAAAAGAGATCATATTTCTCCCATTTTAGCTTCTCTGCATTGGCTTCCTGTAAAAACCAAGAATAGAATTTAAAATACTTCTCCTCACCTACAAAGCTCTTAATGGTCAGATGCATGTTACTAACTTGACTTCTTCCTCTGAGTTTTTGTGCTTTCTCGTCTCACAGGAAGGTCCAGTGCCTGAACGGTGGGTCATGGCCGTGGGGACTGTGGCGTGGTCCTGTGGATGTCCTGCTTCCATTTCTGCTACTGCTATTATTGCTATTATTATTACAAGTCATATCTCTACTATTATTATTGTTGTTATGGTTATTGTTGTTGTTATTATGCTTCTCTGTGTCTCTCTGCACCCCACCCCTCCCTCCTTCTTTCTCTGTAAACCCAACCGGTCAAGGCAGATGGCCGCCCACCTAGAGCCTGGTTCTGCTTGAGGTTTCTTCCTGTTAAAGGGGAGTTTTTCCTTGCCGCTGTCGCCAAGTGCTGCTCATGGGGGGAATTGTTGGGTCTCTGTAAATTAATGAGTACGGTCTCGACCTGCTCGATGTGAAAAGTGCCCTGAGATAACTTTTGTTGTGATTTGGCGCTATATAAATAAAATTGAATTGAATAGATTGATCCTCTTTAAGGGACTTTGAGTAAGTCCTTTGATAACAGAAGGCCAGTTTATAGACAGTGAGTCCAGAGAGTCTGAAGCATCATTACAGGACACGTCCAGCTGTTTAGTGGGTAAACGAACCTTTTGGGTTCACATGTGGTTATTAATTTGTAAAATTTTCTAATAAATTAGTTTTAAACCTGGAGAGGCAGCGTTTAGTTTCTATGCTCCACAGATCTGAACAGAAGCTTTGCTGCAACTCTCAGTTCTTTAAATCCAGGCTGAAGACATTTCTGTTTGTTATTCTCTCAATTTTTTAAATGTCTTTTTATATTGTCATGTGTTTCTTTCACATTTTGTGTTAATGTCTGTTTCATGTAAAGCACTTTGAATTGCCTTGTTGTTGAAATGTACAGATAAACTTGCCTTGCCTTTTAAAAAAAGGATTTTTTCTCAATAATTTCAAAGTAGCTGCTGTTAATTCTTCTCATTTCTTTGAAAGCTTTATGTAATTTGGTAGTATACAGGAAATGTGCCTGTTATAAAGTTTTTAAGAAATAATGTAATAATTAACACTTTTCTCTGTTGTTTCTTATAATTTGTAGAAAATTGCACCCTTCCTCTCTGTAAAATGTCCTAAAAAATAAACCTAATAAAAATAAAGACACATGCAAATTACACCAAAGTTCCAGGAAATTAGTATGAAGTGAACAGACCTTTAAAATAAAGTGTTTTGATTCTCACCCGTCCTCCTCGCAGTATCTGTGAGCAAAGGAAATGATGTCAGATGCTCGGCCGCTACCATCACAAACCACTACAGGGACCGGAGGCTCCTCCTTCAGACTCTCCAACACGATGGAGATCACGTTAGGACCCCCCTCCAGGATCAGACAGACCACTGGGACCCCCTGACCCAGACCTGACACACAGGATGAAAAAGAACACTTATAAATACTTAACGTTTACCCAAAATCTTGACTTTTTTCACACAATTTTGTGTCACTAGGTCAACATACCATATATGAGGAAATAATTATTTTAATATCAGGAATAACTTTTCTTCTTCTTTTTTTCTTTTACTGGCAGAAACAGGCTTCCACAGAAAACTGTAAGGTGCCCTTTAGTAAATCCTAATTTCTATCCTCACCAACAGAACTTCAAAAAGATAATAACTCACTCACTCAGTCACTGAGTTTTATTGTCATTTTATTGTGTCATTGTTTGTGTTTTCTTCTGTTTTTATTTGTATTTTATTGTTGAGTTTTGTGTGTTTTAAAGACCCATCAGGGACAAACTAAATAAACATAATAAATAAACATGAATGTAACATGAATTCTTTAACTTACATCTAATTTTGATCATAACATGGAGTCCAAAACATAAATAGATAAAACTGTTAGTTCAATAAATCAAAACATTATATTCATTTTACTGTTATTAATTGATGTGTTTGTCAGTTTTGGGGCTCCATAAACCCTTAAAAAGTTTAACGGTTTTCAGACTGACATGATAATCAGATGTGAGGCCTAGACTGGGTTAGCCTAGCTTAGCATAGAGACTGGAAGCAGGGGGATACTGCTAGCCAGTGTAACCACAAAACAGCTAACATAAATCCTGTTTATTGAACAGCTGTAGAAACAGAAATGTGACGGTAGCAGGAGACACAGCAGTTAGTGTGGTGCTGGAATATTAATCTTTATGTCAAGTGAGTCAAATTCACTGAGATTTTGACTGTTGTCACAAGTTATTAATAATCAATAACAAACCGTGACATGTTTAAAAAGAGTAGATTATAACAAGCTTTAGTTTGGGTAAATAAACCAACAGTCAAATAAAAAATAACGTTAAAACAGACATTGACCCAAACTGGGTCAAAAAATGACGGTTTGTTGATTTTTAATAACTTGTGTATCTTTTGAATGTCATATTCACATCATTTTGTCCAAGAAACAAATAATAACAATAACAGATTGCTAAAGTTAACCTGATGCTGTGTTGCTGCTGTATTGACCCAAACTGGGTGAAACTTTAACACAGTGATTTTAACTAATGTTCAAACAAACAGCTCAAGTTTAAATGAATCTGTCATTCCGACTGAACATATAAAAACCTACACAACATCAAAACAAGATATAAAACTATACAATCTAAAGTGTAAGTGTGCATCAGTGAACCTGAGTTAATAGATCAGCTCAATGTTGGATTGTTAACAAAAAGAAAAATATAGAAAATCACCAGAATGATTCTGCAAATCAGACTGTATAAATAACTGCATCATCTGCATACAGACGAACCTTCAGCGGCTGAAAGTTCCTTTATAAAGATGGAAACAGAACAGGTGCTCATGCAGAACCCTGCAGGACCCTGCAGGACTCCTTCTGCGACCTTTAGGACTTCAGTCCTGAACAGAAACTCTGATTTGAGCATCTGGTTCTTCTTCTGTGGTGGAAGTAAGAGGTGACAGCTGAGCCTCCCTTTGCGGTCCCTGCCTTGCTCACAGCTCCAGGCATAGGATGACAAAGGGAAACCCACAGGTCACATTATTGGTCATGTGTACAGTGTGAACTCTGACCTCCAGCTGTGTGTGTTCAGGAGTAGCTTTTGGCTGTTTCATCAGGTCACATGACTCACGTGTGTTGATCTTCTGCAGAGCGATGTGCTTCTCCAGCTGCCGGCGGAGGCGGACCTCAGCGCCATACTTCCCGCTCGTCCCATTATCAGCCAGGATGAAGTGGGAGTGGCTGCTGTTCACAACTGACAGCTTGCTGAGTGGGTTGGACATGGTCTGATAGGGCCGCGTCACCTGAAATGCACGGTTGTTATTGGTTCACTCAGAGATGGGAGGGGCAAGTTACTGATTCAAAAATCGATTTGTCTTACATCTCTCCCAATCAGGTCCTCTTTGTTCTCGATGATCCCCCACGGCGCGATGCCGATGGCGCAAACTTTCCCCCTGGACTTTGACGAATGATCCTTCAGAGCATCTCCAACATGACGGATGACTCCTGAAACATCAGAGAGGAGAGGTGGAGGTCAGGGTGAAGGTGAGGGTGGAGGCACAAGGGAGGTAAGGGTGGAGGTCAGGATGGAGGTGACAGTTGGAGGTGAGGGTGGAGGTTAGGGTGGAGGTGAGGGTGGAGGAGAGGGTGGAGGCAAGGGTGGAGGCAGGATGTAGGTCAGAGTGGAGGTGATGGTTGGAGGTCAGGGTGGAGGCAGGATGTAGGTCAGGGGGGAGGTGATGGTTGGAGGTCAGGGTGGAGGTGAGGGTGGAGGCCAGGATGTGTGTGAGCAGCAGTCTGTACCGGTGCTGACTCCCCCGGTGAAGATCCAGGCTCCGGTGGTGACGGCAGCTTTGATCAGTCCCTTCCCAAAAACCTGCTTCAGTTTGGGGGGCAGGTCAAAGTTCTGCAGGCCTCCGTGGATGGAGATGAGCAGCGTGGGGAGCTCCAACTGCCAGTCCTTCACCATCAGGTGCAGCAGACTGTCTGGCTTCGAATCATAGGACACCCGGATATACTGCAGGAGGAGGAGGAAGAGGTGGAGGAGGAGGAGAGAGAAGGAGGAGGAGCAGAGAAGAGGAGGAGAATAGAGGAGGGGGAGGAGGAGGGGAAGGAGGGAGTAGAGGAGGAGGAAGTGGAGGAGGAGGGGTGGAGGAGGGATGAAGGAGGAGGAGAGAGTGAATGAGGTGAGAGACCTGCTCAGAGCCATTATCAACCATCTCCCTCAGTGGCAAAAAGGGCAGTACGGAGTCCTGGCAGTTAAAGATCAGGGACCCGGGGGACTCTAACAGCATAATGACAACTGTCAGTGTTTATGATGTGGTAAAGTCATGGTGCAGGGGTATCTCAAGCCTTCTAGGATAGTTTCCAGGAGTCCCGGCAGTCAAAGATCCAAGGAGTAGTCCAGAACCAGAGGACTTTCTGAACTCTCTCCATGTTATTATCAGATCAACATTTCCATTGTTGTTGTTTGTTTTTAAGTGAATTGAATTGAGTGAATGATCTCAATCATGAACAGAAACAAATTAGATAAAAATTGACCACCGTTGAATCAACAATCAAAAATAATCAGAACCCCCTTGATTACTTAATTACAATGAAAGAATTAGAAAACAGCATAAAAAAGTAAAATCTGACGGCATCAGGACAGAGATGCTGAAACACAGCAGCCCTGAGCTGAAACAGGTCCTGCTTCAGTTGTTCAATCTGGTTCTTCAGTCAGGTTGCTTTCCTGAGATCTGGAGCCAGGGGGTTATTTCCCCGATACATAAGAGTGGAGATAAACTGGACCCTAACAACTACCGAGGCATCTGTGTGAGCAGTAATCTGGGGAAGGTTTTTTGCAGCATTATCAATGCTGGATGCTGGCCTTCCTTACAGAACACAATGTCCTGAGTAACCAGCAAATCACCACATTACTGAGCACGTTTACACTCTACACACTTTAATTAATCATCACGTGCACCAAAACAACAAGGGTAACATTTTACATGTTTCATTGATTTTAAAAAGGCTTTTGATTCTATTTGTAAAGAGGGATTATATTATAAAATTCTCCAAATCGGTGTAGGGGGTGAACTTTATGCCACAATTAAGTCAATGTAAAAATAAAACTACAGATGTGTTGACTGAAGGGAGAGGCATCTTTCAGGGCAACAGCTTGTCTCCAACTCTATTTAACATCTACATTAATGACTCAGCAGTACTGTTGGAGCAGTCTGGACTCCCTGGCCTAACCCTTAACAACAAGGAAGTTAAATTCCTGCTCTATGCTGACGACCTGCTGCTGCTGTCACCCACACAACAAGGACTACAGCAGCACCTGGACCTCCTGGAGCAGTACTGTCAGAACTGGGCCCTGACAGTCAACTTTAATAAATCTAAAATCATCATCTTCCAAAAGAAGCCCAAATCTCAGGAAACCAAATATCAGTTCAAACTGGGAAACAGCATCTAGATCACAGCCTGTACTCTGATGACCTGGGGCTCAGAATCAGTGCCTCAGGTAACTTCACTGGTCTGGCAGTAAATGTGCTGAAACAAAAAGCATGTAGAGCTTTTATTTTACAGAATAGACATACCAATATATATATTACATATATAATATAATCCAACCAATGGCCCTTTATGGTAGTGAAGTTTGGGGTCCACTCAGTCATCAGGACGACACTAGATGGGACAAACATCCCATAGAGACCCTGCATGCAGAATTCTGTAGGTCCATATTAAACATCCAAAGAAGAACACCAACCAATGCATGCAGGGCAGGTTTAGGCCGTTAGCCACTGATTATTAACATTAAAAGAACAACACTTACATTTTGGTCACATTGAGCCCCCAAGACACACTAAGATTTCAGGCACTACAAACCCAGGAACTGAACCCCCCAAAGAGTCCCTTCTGTCAGCTGGTCCTGAGACTTACTGATCAAATAACACCCAATACTGCTCAACCTCAGACCAGCACTGCTCTCCAACCACCAATCAGAGTCAACCAAATGATTCAACTAACAAAAGATGCCTATCTGGAACATTGGACCAATCAAACCAAAACTCAGAACAAAATCAATGGCTATCTGACCCTAAACCATGAATATAAACTGGCAGATTATCTCTTTACTGTCAGAGATACAAAGCAGAGACAGATCCCGACCAAATACAGACTGAGTGACCACAGTCAGCCATAGAGACAGGACCACACAACAAGTCACAGCTGCTCACAGAGAAAACAGTCTGTGGTCACTGCACGACAGCTGAGGTACAGACAGAGATGCACTTCCTCTTAAAATGGGACAAATACAATAATATCAGAGCGGAATATTTTCAGAAGTTTGATTTGTTAATTCCAAACTTTACAAAGCTAGATGACAGTAAAAAGCAGCAGATTCTATTAGGAGAGAAACATGCAGCAAACTGAGCTGCACAATATGTGACTGCATGTCACAAACTGAGGGACTCATAATTAAAACATCACTGAATGTGACAAACAATTATCTTCACATAGTCTATTGTACATATGCTTATTTTATCCATTATTTACTATTGTGAATGTCATATCGTTGTATTACCTTAATTTAACACTGTTTCTATGCTTTGACGACATTGTGACTTTACATAGTACCACCAATGCAAACACTGTGCACACACACACACACACACACTCACACACAAAACATGTTTAATGTTCTCTGCCATTTTCTTGCTCTTTTTTAAATTTATTTTATTTAATGAATTATATTTTCTTTTTCATCTAATTATTGAATTGTATTATTTTTGATGCTTTGCGCATATTATTCATCTGTAATTGTGAATATTCAAAGTGAATGTAACGGTAGTAGAGCTACACATAGACACACACACACACACACACACACACACACACATACACACGCACAGAGTGGTCTAAGGACTAATTGTAAAGTTAGATTAGCCCAATCTTCATCTTCATCTAACAATCTTTCACAAACACACATTAACAAGCATGCACACCCACACGCTAAAAAAAACAACAACAAAAACACCTCAAACACACAAATCCACAAACACACACAACACATTTAATGTTTTCTGCCATTTTCTTGTTCTTTTTATTTATTCATTGATTTTATTTTATTTAATGAATTTTATTATCTTTCACACTTTGGCAATATTGTTCATCTGACATTCATGCCAATAAAGGTTACTGAATTGAATTGAATTGAATTGAATTGAGTGAGTGAGTGAGTGAGTGAGTGAGTGAGTGAGTGAGTGAGTGAGTGAGTGAGTGAGTGAGTGAGTGAGTGAGTGAATGAGTGAGTGAGTGAATGAGTGAGTGAATGAGTGAGTGTACCATGGCCTTGTTGACATGACCTCCTTCCTGAAACTCGATGACACCGTATGCGTCGGTGGGTGTGGCCTGGGTGTGTTTGAGGGGGCTCCAGCGCTCTGCAGGTTGGACCTCCAGCTGAACCAGCGGGGCCCCTTCCTCTCTGGGCCCTGGAGGAACGGAGGTGTGCTGCATCACCAGCTGACCACAACTGCACCTGAACAGCACAAGGAGGAGGAGGAGGAGGAGGAGGAGGAGGAGGAGGAGATATGAGTTACATGTGGTGAAGTGCTGTTTAATGTTTGCATGGACATTACTAAAAGTACCAATACAGCAATGTACTCCATTACAAGTAAAAGTCCTGCATAAAAATCCTACAGTAAAAGTACATAAGTATTATGAGCTTGATGTAGTTAAAGTATTGCAGTAAAAGTACATAAGTCTTATGAGCTTGATGTAGTTAAAGTATTGCAGTAAAAATACATAAGTATTATGAGCTTGATGTAGTTAAAGTATTGCAGTAAAAATACATAAGTATTATGAGCTCGATGTAGTTAAAGTATTGCAGTAAAAGTACATAAGTATTATGAGCTCGATGTAGTTAAAGTATTGCAGTAAAAGTACATAAGTATTATGACCTCGATGTAGTTAAAGTATTGCAGTAAAAGTAGATAAGTATTATGAGCTCGATGTAGTTAAAGTATTGCAGTAAAAGTACATAAGTATTATGAGCTTGATGTAGTTAAAGTATTGCAGTAAAAGTAGTGGTTTGGTCCCTCTGACTGATATATTATTATATATGACATCATTAGATTATTAATACTGAAGCATCAGTGTGTAAGCAGCATGTTACTGTTGTAGCTGCTGGAGGTGGAGCTAGTTTCAACTACTTTATATACAGTTAGCTAGTTTAGTCCAGTGGTTCCCAACCTAGGGGTGGGGCCCCTCCAAAGGGTCAGCAGATAAATCTGAGGGGTCGTGAGATGATTAATGGGAGAGGAAAGAAGAAAAAACAAAGTTCTGATACACAAATCTGTTTTCACTTTTTGGACTTTTTCTCTAATCTTTGATTTTTGCTGAAATATTGGATCATTTGAACATTTATTGAAATGAAACCATGTGAGAAGTTTAGAGGGAAAAATCACTATTTGGTGGAGCTGTTAACAACTCATAGACATCTGAAATGTGACCCCGACTACACACTGCTTTTTGTAAGACGTCAAAAGCCAAAAAGGTTGGAAACCACGGGTTTCATCTTTAACAATGTGTTGTATTTTAAAAGCTTGTTATATTATCCATTGGGTCAAATCTTCATCTGAAAAGTAACTAAAGCTGTCAAATAAATGTAGTGGAGTAGAAAGTACAATATTTCCCTCTGAAATGTAGTAGAGTGGAAGTATAAAGTAGCATCACATGGAAATACTCAAGTAAAGTACAAGTACCTCAAAACTGCACTTAAATACAGTACTTGAGTAAATGTATTTAGTTACTTGCCACCTCTGCTGAGGTCAAAATGATTCAGAAACATTCAGGATGCTTCAGATTTGGATGATTAGATGTTCAGTACCTGCTGGCGTCTTTCCCGGGAATAATCTGAATACATTCTCTCTTCTGGAAGGTTCTCTCAATCCACGCTCTCTGAACCTGAAAAACAACAACAGAGCTCTGACGTGAACCGACTTACAGCTGACTAACAGTAGAAATACACAGAAATAATATGAACAAATAACAGAGTGCAGTGACTTTTCATTCATTATTTATTTTCAGTTATTTCAGACTCACAAACATCTCATACCCCACCTGTTTACAAAAAATAACAGAAATTATCTTTCAACAACAAACACACAGAAGATTTAAGTTCATATTGTCCAGTTTTTGGATCTTTACATGTTTTCTTAAATTAAATGATAAATCAGATAATTGCACAGTTTGACTTTGCACACTGAAATCACTTTAATGTTTGTCTGTTTGTGTTTTTTAAATGTTGTTTTACAGTTTTTCACTGTTCAAACTGAGTCCACATGTTAAGCTTTACCAACACACTGCTGGGAAGGATTTTAAATTCTATTCTGGATTTTACAGGAAGCCAGTACAGTGAAGCTAAAATAGGAGAAATATGATCTCTTTTCCTAGTTTTTGTCAGTACACGTGCAGCTGCATTCTGGACTAGCTGGGGAGTCTTTAGAGACTTGTTAGGGCAGCCTGATAATAAAGAATTACAATAATCCAGCCTAGAAGTAACAAATGTGTGGACTAGTTTTTCTGCATCTTTTTGAGACAGGATGTGCCTGATTTTTGCAATGTTTCATAGGTGAAAAAAGGCAGTCATTGAAATGTGTTTTATGTGGGAGTTTTTGCTGCTATTTAAATGAATCCACAGTATCAGCAGACCGTAAGGGTAGTGTGTGGGACAGACAGCAAGTTTAGCATATTTGACCTAAGAGAGCAAGCTGATGAGTAAGGGTGTAGTAGATCAGCCACATATGCAGGAGCCTGACTGTGCAAAGCTCTGTAAGTAAGAATGAGAATTTAAAACTGGGTCCTTTACGCAACAGGGAGCCAGTGAAGAGATTTATTTAAGTATAGGGGTAATGTGAGACCATCTATTTGACCTAGTGAGTAGTCTTGCAGCAGCATTCTGGATAGTCTACAGACAATTAAGGGCAGAGATACTAAGAGAGGAGAACAGTGCATGACAGTAGTCAATGTGAGATGAGACAAAGACCCCTAAATTACGCAAGTACTTTGCATAATCACAGGAGCAGTTTCTTCTGGGCCAAAAACCAGAATCTCCGTCTTATCAGCATTGAGCTGTAGAAAATTTTCTGCCAGTTCTCCAGTCTTTAATAGTGTTAAAACAGTCTAAGAGCCTAGATAATCTAAAAGCCTCACTAGGTTTGAATGAAAAGTGGAGTCGGATATCATCTGCAAATAAATGATAAGCAATATTACTGACTGTGTGTGTGCGTATAATCTGTTTATGATCCGTCCCAAGGGCAGCAAATATAAAGAGAATAACGGGCCCCAGAACAGTGCTCTGGAGGACACCACAAGACAGTGGAGAGGAATCAGACACAAAGTCAATAGAAACATTGGAACTTCTGTCAGTGAGATAAGATGTAAACCAGTCTAATGCTCTGCCTGATATGCCCACCCAATCACGTAATGTCTTAATCAGGATACGACGGTCTACTGTGTCGAACACAGAACTGAAGTCAAGTAATACTAGTACAAAACAATCAAACATTAAGATGTCGTTAGATACCCTCAGAAGAGCAGTTTCAGTAGAGTGCTGTTTCTGGAACCCAGACTGAAACTTATCATAAAAACTATACCACAAAGACAAATCTTCCTTAATGTTACTTATATCAGAGGAAAGAAACAACACTGAAAACTTTTCCCAATTCAAGATAGTAGACTGTTTTACATACCTGGGCATAAAGATAGTGTCATGTATTAGGGACATTGTTGGGGGTTTTATACCCCTGTGGTAGACTCAATTATATCCTCCATAGATAGATGGTATTCCCTACCCTTATCGCTTATAGAAAGTCCAACATACTGCTCAAACTCCTGTACTTGTTTCAGAATATCCCATTGCCACCTCCTACCAACCTATTCTCAAACTTAAGGAAAATTTTTGTAAGATTTCTGTGGAATAATAGACACCCTAGGCTACGTTTGTCACTCCTGTGCCTATCTTATGATAGAGGAGGTCTTAGTGCCCCAACCCACTTTGGTACTATTGGGCAGCCCAATTAAGGACAATGATGTTTTATTTTTCAGATAACTCCCCTTCACTTGATGAGGATGAATATTGAAAACTGCTCAGTCACACTGCCTCTCCCTCAGTATTTATACTCAGCAAAAGTCAAAATGTTAAAAAAGAATACAAAAATCCCATAGTTAGAAATATGATTACAGTGTGGTATCAGGTTAAGAAATATCTGGGTGAAACCCACTCTCTCCCATGCTTCACCCCAATATGGGGTAACCATTTTTACCCACAAGGCAGAGCAGATCCAGGTTTTGTGAAGTGGACTGAAAAAGGTCTAAAGACAATAGGGGATCTCGTGGTATCAGATAATGGGACCTTACTGTCATTTGAGGAGTTGATTGCCAGGTATGATATCCCACACAAACATTTTTTCAAATACCTACAGGTGAAAAACTTTATCAGATCATCTCAAAGTCAGTATTTGTAGATCCCCCCCATTATCTGTTTTGGAAACAGAAATGCAAAACAACTGCTTTGGAAGGGGTATCATCTCAAAACTATATAATCTTTTAGTTGAGGGGTCCTCCAAGTCTTCCTTACTAAAACTTAACACCTGGAGAGTAGACTTAAAGGGGATCTCCCTTCCAACACCAGAAAAAGTGACACCAGAAAAGCGAAATAAATATAATAGTGCTATCCCGGACCTGCGTATCAGGTGTGGACAGGAGAAAGGGACCTTTTTCCGCTGTGTTTGGGAATGCAACAAAGTTAAACAGCTTTGGAGGGAGATTAAACAAGCTCTGGACAGTATATTGGGCATACATTTAACACTTGACCCTAAATTGTTCATTTTAGGTTTATACCCTGATAAACATCATACACCTAAGAAAGATATGGCTGCCTTAGATCTTTGTTTACTGCTTGTAAAAAGAGTTATCTTGCTCTCTTGGAAGAAGACCAGCAAACCAAAATTCATTAATTTGATTGAAGAACTGTCCACAACTTTACCTCTGGAAAAGATTACTTATATTATTAAAGGTAAAGTTGTTCTTTGTAAACATTTGTGGTCCTTTTATACAATACATGGAGAATGTGGATCTAAGTAATGTGATGAATGGGGCGGACGAGGTATAAATGTCAGTGGTATTTATGTTTTTCAATTTATTATTGTTCTTTGTACTCTGTTATTACCTTCCAAATGTCTGATATGCAAGGGAAGGCCTAATGTCGATGTTGAACAATAATCTATTTGCCTTTTGATATTTCTCTCGCTGGATGAGAAAATATTTGTTTCTTTGTTGTTTAAAGCAATTTGAAAATATTAATAAAGATATTGCTGGAAAACAAAATACTGTGCCTCGCAGCAGTGAGTTGACTGGCCACAACCTTCTCTAAAATTTTCCACAAAAATGGGAGTTTACATATGGGCCTATAGTTCTTGAGCAAAGCAGGATCTAAGTTAGTTTTCTTTAATATGGGCTGGATAGTAACATGCTTAAAATAGGAAGCACATCCTGAAGACAAGGAAGAATTAACAATAGCTGATATAGGGGGGCCAATAATTGGCAAAACTGAAAATAGAGAAGATGGTATTACATCCAAAAGTCTAAAACTCTCAGTTAAACCCATCAGGTCTTGTAAGCTGATAGGATGGAAGGAGTCCAGAACAGAAGGAGACAGAGAAGGGCTAGAGCTGGACAGGCAAGTCCCAGGATGAATACTGGCCCTAAAAGCCATTACCTTATCAACAAAGAAGGTAAGGAACTTATTACAATCGTCGATAGAGAAAGATGGTAATGTAGAGGGTGGCGGTGGTGAACCAGTGTTACTTATAGTGTCAAATAAAATGTTAGGATTTCTTCTTGAAGAAGAAATTAAATTCGCA
Source organism: Scomberomorus guttatus (assembly GCA_038419695.1). NCBI lineage: Eukaryota > Metazoa > Chordata > Actinopteri > Scombriformes > Scombridae > Scomberomorus > Scomberomorus guttatus. Next base: position 39,226,247 of record CM076445.1, read on the forward strand.
AAATAAGCAGTCCAGGCTTCCTTAACTCGTGCATTAAAAGAGTGACGGAGAACTTTGAGATATAGGCAATGCACCTCTAGCCCAGTGGCTTTTCTTAGTTGTTCCATCTCAGGCAGCGGACAGCTTCAGTCATCCACGGAGAAGTGTTACAGATAGCTCTAGTCCTAACCTTAAAAGGTGCCACTTTGTTCAGCAACGTGGAGAAATGCTTATTAAAAGACTGCATTAAAATTCTATATCCTCTGTAGTATTGAGACATGGCATTGAATTCAGTGCTGACGGAATTGCTTCCTTAAATTTAGCTACAGCACTATCAGAAAGACATCTAGTGAAGACATTTTTGTCTAATGGCGTGTAGTCTATTAATAGGAATTCAAAAGTTATTAAGTAATGGTCTGATAAAATAGGATAAATAATAACTATTAAATGTTCAATTTTGATGCCATAAGTCAGAACAAGGTGGAGGGTGTAGTTAAGACAGTCAGTGGGTTTATTTACACTCTGAGAGAAGCCAATTGAGTCTAACAATGAGATAAACGCAGTGCTAAGACTATCAATATCAACGTCCACATGGATATTAAAGTCACCTACTATAATTACTTTATCTGTACTAAGGACTAAGTTTGATAAAAACTCTGAAAATTCGGATAAAAATTCAGAGTACGGGCCAGGAGGGCGGTACACTATAACAAATAGAATCAGCTGTAAAGTTTTCCAGGTTGGATGTGAAAGACTAAGAACGAGGCTTTCTAATGAGTTATAATTAAGTTTAGGTCGAGGGTTGATTATTAAGCCTGAGTTGAAAATGGCTGCAGCTCCACCTCCTCGGCCGGTGTCTCGAGGAATGTGAGTATTAATATGACTTGGAGGAGTGGATTCATTTAGACTAACATATTCTTCATGACACAGCCAGGTTTCAGTAAGACAAAATAAATCTATATGATAATCTGAGATTAGGTCGTTTACTAATACAGCTTTGGAAGACAGAGATCTAATGTTTAAAAGTCCACATTTAATTCTCCTATTTTGTTGCACTGTGACAGTGGTGATTTTTATGAATGAATCCTCTTCTGTTTACTTTAGATTTAATTGATTTAAGTGGTCAACAGACAGTTTCTATGTAGTTTTGGGTGGGTAACTGCTCTAATGGAAGCGCAGAGATGTGTGTAGGACTGCAGCTCTGCCTCCTGGTCTCAACTCTGGGTTGTCATGGTTTTGGTCTCAGCCATATTTCTAGATATGAGAGCAGCTCCAGCCAAAGTGGGATGTTTGCTGTCGCTCCTAATCAGACCAGGTGTTCCCCAGAAAGTCAGCCAATTATCTATACATTAATTAATATTATTTTAGTATTAATACTAAATACAGTCTGTAGCTCTCTATAGAAAGTCTAGAAAGTCTATAGAAACAGCGTATTCTACAGGAACGAGTCACAGAAATGCAGCAGGAAAGATTTTCTCCAGGGACTGTCCTCATTGTAAACGTATATTTATATATTTCATGATGAACTTCTAATCCAAAAAGGAACTGATTAATGAGGAGATATTCATCTGCAGCTCCACATGAAACCCTGTGCTGTGTGTTGTCTGAATGGATCTGACTAATTACTGGGAGAGTGGAGCCTTCCATTTCTTTATGCATCCAATCCTCTTATGGTCCCATCCTAATCCTGCTGAAACACACAGAACTGCCCTTTAAATCTGTTTATCTACACACACTAATGACTGTGTGTGTGTGTGTGTGTGTGTGTGTGTGTGTGTGTGTGTGTGTGTGTGTGTGTGTGTGAGACTGTTGTGTTCAGAAGCACTTTGTAAAATTTATGCACTCTGGATGATGGAGGATTAACATCTGAGCGTTACATGAACCTCAGTTTGATTGTCTTCATCATGTGAACAATCAGCCATCTTCATCATCATCCATCAGCTTTTCCAGGAAATCAATGACTGAAAACGTGATCAATGATTGATCATCCAGCAGCTGAACATGTAAAACAAACACAATTGACAGAATTACAGGAAGTGACGGAGTTCTGCTGAAGGTTGAGCGAGAGCAGCTGAGATTCACACTGAAAAAGTCACAATAAATCTGTCACTTTCAGTTAACTCAGTCCCTGCAGGAAACTGTGATCACAATAATTAACACAGATTGAAGAAATCTCTGCAATATTTGCGAGAGCTTCAATTTAACTAAATTACAGATGAACATGAAATGTCCAAATGAACAGACCTTTGTGATTTGGACCAATCGTGGCGTTTGGTGTGGTGGTAACTGACGTCATCGCAGCATTCAGCAAGGATTCAGGACAAATCTCACCTGCCAACAAAAATGATGCCATAGACCCAACAAAACAATTCCCAAATGTTCCCAAATGTTCCCAAATGTTCCCAAATGTTCCCAAATGAGGTTTGATTCAGTTAGTCAGAAGAATACAAGCTGATGTTGTTCAGACAGCAAAGATGGACATAATCTACCTCAAACATCAACATGAAACTATATTTTTATGTTGATGGATTTATTTTAATGACATTATTGACTGATTTTATTTGGTGCTAATGTTGAGCTGAAAGTTTATTTAATAAAGCTTATAAATGGAGCTCAAGTACAGTATTTTCTTTGTTATATAACTTTGAGCCCAGAAAATACATTAAACATTAGACCTGAAATATAGTTGTTTCTGTGATATGCAAACTCAAAATGAAATTTTAGTCTTTACAATGGGCCTATTCCTATTTTCCTTTTATTTACACAGTAAGGTTTACTTTTATGTAACTATCGAAATCTTCAATTTCAATTTGAAATTGATTCAATTGTGTTTTTGTAATAAACAAGACAAGTTCAGAACTTCGTATGTAGCAGCACCATGTATGGCAGTGTGTTGCAGGGATAGTCAGTGGTCGTGTCTATAATGTGAATTCCTGGATTAAATGTTCATCTGCAACTTTCTGTATTGGTCCCAGTAATATTTGCTCTTAAAGTGTACTGAAGTAGCATATCACATGACATGGTTAAGCTGCATTTTGCAGTTGCAAGAACAAGACTCCACTCATATCTTGATGTTTGATTTGACAGAGAACTTATTTTAATTTTAATTATAACTATTGTAATTATCTGTTAACTCCCCCTGTTCTTTCATCTGTTTCTACCTGCAGATGTCTGTAAATATATGGTCTCATTCACATGTTTACGTAGGATTAGCATGCTAGGCTAACAGTCTGTAAGCTGTGTGACTTTATATCCGCGCCATGACATCTTTCAGAGCACACAAACACCATAAACACACCTGTCACCTGCCCAGCACAGTGCTGTCACCTGCCCAGCATGGCTATACTAACAATGCTAGCCATGCTAACTAGCTGCTAGCCGTCGTGCAGGCTGGTAAAAAGGGTTGGTGCTCCTGTCAGTGTCAGAGCCTCTGTGTGAGATGCTTTGGTCAATAAATGTTTGTTTTTAAAACTTATTTTGGGGCTCCGCTATAAACGCCCCCTGAGTAAGTAATAGAAACTGTTTACGGTGATTCATTTTGAAAGAGCAATGGCCAATGGGGAAACTCCAACACTGGGCCGGCCGACCAATGGTATAACTTCATCATTCAGTGAGTCAGTGACGGACATTCAGGGTTAAAGGGCTGGTTTCTGGCCTGTCCAGACAAAAATATATTGTAATCAAAACATTTACATTTGAATGCAATTTGCTCCGCCTCTGCATATTTAAACGTCTAATAAAAAATGTGAAATGTGGGTGTTCTTTTCTTTTTTCTTCCTTTATTTACTTTGTTTTACTTCCCTCTTATTCCCCTTTCTTAATTGATTTTGTATTTGAATGATATAGACTGATGTATTCATTTTAATACATTTATATGTATGTAAATGTGCTGATATCTGTACATATGGAGCCTCAGAGGCAGCGCTGTTGTTCTGTCCAGTAAAAACATGAGGCTTCACTTTACATTCAGACAAACTAATTTAGCAGCTACAATTGTTAGATTTCATCTGTGAGACCAACATTTATCTTCCAAAAGGAATTATATCATATATCAAAACGCTGCAGAGACATTAGAGCCAGCAGTAAATCACCAAAGAGCTGCACAGATCACTTCATGGGATCATGTTCTGACGGGATGACGACACGTTGACCGGCCGATCATCTCAGGAGTCGGGCTGCCAGCAGCTGAGATGATCAGCTGGTCTCACCCGGCCAGCGGCTCCCAAACATCTCTAAAACATCACAGCAGGTTTACAGACAGGCGACATTTAGATAAACTGACCACATGTTGGGAATCTAAATGATACTTTCTCACCTGAAAACATATTAAATCTTAATAAAGTGACATATTAACAGTCCTACAGCAAAAATGACAATTGTCTGGCACAAAATCTCCACCGTGATGCCATCACCCTTGGATATCTTCATCGGAATGCAAGGCACACTGGGTAATGTAGGCCCAGCATGGAAAGTTGAAACTGAAAAACAGAAATTTGAAACTGAAAACCCCTGACACTGAAAAAATACTGACAGAGTAAAAAAAAACTCACTTAAAAAAGACAGATATGAAAAAAAATCTGAAGATTGACATTGTAAAAATATCTAAATAAAATAAGACAGTAAGATTGTAATTTTTTTCATGCCCATATTTTACTTTTCAGTGGAACTTGTTTCAGTGCCAGTACAACTTTTTCCAACACAAGCATTTCAATGCCAAAGTTTCCTTTTTCAGTTCAAATTTTGTTTTCAAATTTCCAAATTTTATTTTTGATGCCAAAATGTAACTGTGGCTGTTCTGGCCCCAGTGTGGTGCTAAGCCCGCATTAGCATGTCGGTACACAACAGATATGTCTGTGATGTCAGTTAATGCAGAGTTTTACTACCTGAATGAGGACGGCAATCTACAGTAGAAAAATGCGTGTGTATTTTTAATACTATACCAATTTAATGCAGTTTGTGAATGTTGTGACACTAATCGCGTTTAGCGCATTAGCACACTATAAATACTGAGCGGGACACAGTACACACTATAAATACTGAGAGGGACACAGTACACACTATAAATACTGAGAGGGACACAGTACACACTATAAATACTGAGCGGGACACAGTACACACTATAAATACTGAGAGGGACACAGTACACACTATAAATACTGAGCGGGACACAGTACACACTATAAATACTGAGAGGGACACAGTACACACTATAAATACTGAGAAGGACACAGTACACACTATAAATACTGAGAAGGACACAGTACACACTATAAATACTGAGCGGGACACAGTACACACTATAAATACTGAGAGGGACACAGTACACACTATAAATACTGAGAGGGACACAGTACACACTATAAATACTGAGCGGGACACAGTACACACTATAAATACTGAGAGGGACACAGTACACACTATAAATACTGAGAGGGACACAGTACACACTATAAATACTGAGCGGGACACAGTACACACTATAAATACTGAGAGGGACACAGTACACACTATAAATACTGAGCGGGACACAGTACACACTATAAATACTGAGAGGGACACAGTACACACTATAAATACTGAGAAGGACACAGTACACACTATAAATACTGAGCGGGACACAGTACACACTATAAATACTGAGAGGGACACAGTACACACTATAAATACTGAGCGGGACACAGTACACACTATAAATACTGAGAGGGACACAGTACACACTATAAATACTGAGAAGGACACAGTACACACTATAAATACTGAGAGGGACACAGTACACACTATAAATACTGAGCGGGACACAGTACACACTATAAATACTGAGTGGGACACAGTACACACTATAAATACTGAGCGGGACACAGTACACACTATAAATACTGAGTGGGACACAGTACACAGTATAAATACTGAGCGGGACACAGTACACACTATAAATACTGAGCGGGACACAGTACACAGCATAAATACTGAGAGGGACACAGTACACACTATAAATACTGAGAGGGACACAGTACACACTATAAATACTGAGAGGGACACAGTACACAGTATAAATACTGAGCGGGACACAGTACACAGTATAAATACTGAGAGGGACACAGTACACACTATAAATACTGAGCGGGACACAGTACACAGTATAAATACTGAGCGGGACACAGTACACACTATAGAATACTGAGAGGGACACAGTACACAGTATAAATACTGAGAGGGACACAGTACACAGTATAAATACTGAGAGGGACACAGTACACAGTATAAATACTGAGAGGGACACAGTACACACTATAAATACTGAGAGGGACACAGTACACAGTATAAATACTGAGAGGGACACAGTACACAGTATAAATACTGAGCGGGACACAGTACACACTATAAATACTGAGAAGGACACAGTACACACTATAAATACTGAGCGGGACACAGTACACAGTATAAATACTGAGCGGGACACAGTACACACTATAAATACTGAGCGGGACACAGTACACAGCATAAATACTGAGAGGGACACAGTACACACTATAAATACTGAGAGGGACACAGTACACACTATAAATACTGAGCGGGACACAGTACACACTATAAATACTGAGCGGGACACAGTACACAGTATAAATACTGAGCGGGACACAGTACACAGTATAAATACTGAGCGGGACACAGTACACAGTATAAATACTGAGAGGGACACAGTACATAGTATAAATACAGAGAGGGACACAGTACACAGTATAAATACTTAGCGGGACACAGTACACAGTATAAATACTGAGCGGGACACAGTACACAGTATAAATACTGAGCGGGACACAGTACACACTATAGAATACTGAGAGGGACACAGTACTCAGTATAAATACTGAGAGGGACACAGTACACACTATAAATACTGAGAGGGACACAGTACACAGTATAAATACTGAGAGGGACACAGTACACACTATAAATACTGAGCGGGACACAGTACACACTATAAATACTGAGAGGGACACAGTACACACTATAAATACTGAGAGGGACACAGTACTCAGTATAAATACTGAGAGGGACACAGTACACACTATAAATACTGAGAGGGACACAGTACACAGTATAAATACTGAGAGGGACACAGTACACACTATAAATACTGAGCGGGACACAGTACACACTATAAATACTGAGAGGGACACAGTACACAGTATAAATACTGAGAGGGACACAGTACACAGTATAAATACTGAGAGGGACACAGTACACAGTATAAATACTGAGAGGGACACAGTACACACTATAAATACTGAGCGGGACACAGTACACACTATAAATACTGAGAGGGACACAGTACACAGTATAAATACTGAGAGGGACACAGTACACAGTATAAATACTGAGCGGGACACAGTACACAGTATAAATACTGAGAGGGACACAATACACAGTATAAATACTGAGAGGGACACAGTACACACTATAAATACTGAGAGGGACACAGTACACACTATAAATACTGAGAGGGACACAGTACACAGTATAAATACTGAGAAGGACACAGTACACACTATAAATACAGAATGCAGGTGTTTGTTAAACAGGTAACAGGCTGCAGAGGAAACAGTTGCTGCAGTAATAACTGTTACTACTGTTACTACTGGTTATTACTGCAGTAATAACTGCAGTAATAACAGTAATAACTGCAGTTATTACAGTACACACTTTTATTATAGTGTGTACTGTGCCCCGCTCAGTATTTATAGTGTGTACTGTGTCCCTCTCAGTATTTATACTGTGTATTAGTATCAGCACATGTGTGCAGACACAAACTCCATCAGAGTCTCTACAGCTGTTAAAGTGACTCATCATCAGCTGTGAACAGGTGACAGGAAAGGACGTCTCATTTCTCTAAAAACATATTTCCTTGTTTTCTCTCATCGCACAGTTTCCTTGTTTGCTCTCGCTTCCTTGCATCTCTCCTGCATCCTCGATGGGAGGGACTAAGACGCGAGGAAAGGACACAAGTGAGGGAAATGTGGATGCAATTAAGAGACTTGAGATGCGCCCCATGTGACCGAGTGACAAAGTTACACCATTGGTCGGTCAAATGCCGCCACTTCCTGTATCTGTTTCAAATGAAAAGCCATATAGCAGGTTGTGACCTCGTTTTGTTTCGTTATGACATAATGACATTGTCACATCATCAGAGTCTCTGACTGATCCTGTGACGGGTGACGATGACACACTGTCATAATAAACAACTCAATTAATATCCACTGTGTTTATTATGCTCAATATAGAGAGCTGTATTTATTTTTATTTTATTCTTTTTACGTTACTTTTTTTGTGCATGTGAATCCAACAACCAAGAAATGTACTTAAGTACTATTAAGTACTGATAAGTTCTATTAAGTACTATTTAGTACTATTCTTTCATCACCACCTGACCTGTCATCTCAGACCAGAACAGGTACACCAGCATGACCATGCTGGTCTGGCATCAACTGACCAGTTACACTAGCACTACCAACCTGGCTGCTCACCTCTCAACCAGTTACATGAAACTAATCTACCAGCTGATCACCAGTTAAACCAGCTTGAGCAAACTGGCCCATCAGGTAAATCCAGCAGGAGCAGCTAATGAGCAGCTAAGGTTTGAAGTTAGCCACAGGTAGCTAGCTTCACCTGTGGTAAAGGATAATAATAATAAAAATAATAATAATAATAAAGGTTTGAAGCTAGCTGGATTAGCAGTGAGTCCCACATTTCTTCTCGGAGTGGGAGATCTGCGTTCTTTGTGATTAGAAAACACTTCAGTTCAGAGAAAACAAGAAGGAGCTCAGACATGTTGCGACTGAGAATTGTTAGCATGTTCCCTTCTGGCTAACATGTCAGCGGCTATGCTACAGCAGTTCATCGACATGTGATCACTGTAACTGAAACCTTCCAACAGATCTGACAGTTTATGAAGATTTTCAGGTAGAAACATTTTTCTTTTTAAGATTTTTTGGGTTCAAGAAATTATTTCTTCGTCCTTTTTCTGTCGGCTTTGCAGACTTCACTCACACTTTGAAACCATCAAACTTTCAAATAGAAACAAACTGATGTTTATGAAGATTTTTAGGACTCAATTCTGTGCAGTTTTGTCCAGTTTTTTTCCAGTTTGCCAACATCATTCACTCTGTTATATTCTGGACATTAAATGATGAAACTCTTAAACTCCCAACAAACCTCTGAGACGCCTCATCTTCAGAACATGTAGAAGAAGAATCTGGATGGCTCATCTCAACCTGAACGTCCTGAAACTGGTGCGGACTGAAGCATGTCAGCCTGCAGCCTCCGTGGAGCTCAGGATGTAAGAAAGCAGCTGAGTAGGTTCATATGACGAGCATGTGAGGCAGCAGAGCCGGTCTCATGACTGTGGTCCAAGCTAATCCTCCTGAGAGTCTCATGACCCGTCCAGCTTCACACATCTACTCTGAGATAAACACAATCACTTCCTCCTGAGGTTTTCTTCTGTTATGGACAGAAGTGAGTCCATCTTCTTTAGTCCTCTTCAGTGGTTCTGTTTCTTTATTTGAGTTTACTTTCATGTCAGAGATGATCATGTCACTATGTCACCCACCCACAACCAAACTGAAATATTTTAGGTATTTAACAGATATCCCCACATTTTACTTTTCACATTCCACTTGCTGGGTGTATTTTCTATTCTTTTTATAACTAAATGTTTACAGAATTCTCTGTACAACTGGTGCAGAAACTAACTCACTTTTAATTTATTCAGCTTTTGCACAAATAACATGTGAACCAATATCTTCACCATATTCTCGACAGGTGGGCGAGTGCATGTGTGGCGTACACCAAGAGAACAGTACAGGTCTGAATGCTTGACCCCTACAGTGAGGGGATCTGGTGGCTCTGTTATGCTGTGGGGGGCATGGTTTGGTTCCACTTGTCCCCTTAGAGGGAAGGGTCACTGCAGATCAATACAAAGTTGTTCTGAGTGATCACCTTTATCCTATGATGAAACATTTCTATCCTGATGGGAGTGGTCTCTTCCAGGATGACAGTGCCCCCAATTTGGACTTTTTCCTCTTACAAAATTACTCAAAATGATTTCAATTATCAAAATAGTTGTCGATTAATTTAATAGTTGACTAATCAACTAATGGTTGCAGCTCTAGCAAAATATGAACTCTTTATGTAAACAGATGAGATTTGTAGAAAATTACCAGCCCTGTTTTAACTACAAATACCAAAAAATGTTTGGTTCCAACTTGTGGAAATGTGAATATTTGTTGGTGTTATTAAACATCTGTGACAGAGAACTGAAAGTCTTTGGATTTTAGACCGTTGATTGGACAAAACAAGACATTTTTCAGTATTTTTAAGACCAAACAATCAGTTAGTGGAGAAAATAATCTGTTGATGAATCCATAATCTATAAACTGTTGCATCACCAGTTTTTTTTCCCATTTTCAGGCAAAGAGTCAATCAACTAATCAACTAATTGTTGCAGCTCTAAGAAAAATACTCAAGCAACATGCAAATACCTCCAAACAGTCCTTAAATACAGTGTAAGTGTAGTTTGACAGACTTCATCATGTCATGGAGAAGTTTCTGTCTCTGCTGTTTGTCTTTAAAGGAAGTTTGAAACTGAATCAGAGGTTTTGAAGTCTTCACCTCTAAAAAGACAGAGAGCGCACAGTAAGTGAAGGTTTATAATGAAGTCACACTTAAATCCACGTGTGTGTTTTTCTGAATGAACAGAGAACAATGAACAGAGAGAGTGAGTGGGTGCAACAGGATTTGGATTATCAGGCTTTTAAATGAGATTAGTGTTGTTTGGAGGAACAGCTCATTATGTGTTACACAGACAGGAAGTGGACCTGCAGGTCTCAACCAATCAAAGATGAGACACAACACAGAGACACATCTGTAGTTTGGTTTTCATCTCTCTTCCACCAACGTGCTGCTTCCAGAATCTTGCTGCCTCTGCTCATGAGCAAGTAAACTGATGTTTGGGATGGATCAGGGTGATGGTGGGGCCTCTGCTGTAAAATTACTCACTTCTATCTCCTTAAAACACTGAGCACTGACAAAATGACATTATATCCGTAATTACATTAAACAACTGACTTTGGCTGACAGGAAATGTCCATGTCATGTCAAAGTTTATTCTGTGACATTTAGTCCAAAGTCGGATGCATCAGAAAAGTTGTAATTATGACTTGGAAGTTGACAGGAACCCTTGGCCCCCTTTCCATCTTGCATTAAAATGTGTTTTGGGTGATTGGATTGCAGTCCAATAGTGCTTGACCCCATTGAACACAAGTGTAAATGCAACTGCATTGTCAATCCACATACAGCAACTACGTGGGCGGAAATATGTAATTGTACGACTGTTCTAAACCAGCGAGGTAGCAGCCATTAGCCAGTTAGCGAGCTAAGCTACTAGCAAGAAAGCAGCAAGAAAGCTATGGATTTTCAAGACACTGTGGATGGAGTCAAGACAAGTGTTGGCTTCTTCCCACGCTTCAAAAAGCAAGCAAAAATCAGGGATCAGCAAGTTTTTTTGGACCCACACAAACAAGTGGAGGATGTGATGTTCGGTTGTTTGAGCTGGACAGAGCAATCGGATCTCAGTGTGGACACTGGAGACAGATATTAAGACCAGGTGTAAATGTAATCAGGTTAAATCATATCAAGATACAATCTGGATACAAGATGCATTTTAATGCAAGGTGTAAAGGGACTGCCGACAACTATGGTAACTGTGACATGACATGAATGCAGCAGCAGATTAACACTCAGAGCTGTAAACTGCTTCAGTTGTTTGTACACTTTAAAGATATTAATCTGTGCAAACACCTGCAGATAAACATCTGTCTCATAGAAATTGTGTTTACATTCGACTAAAGTACAAAGACAGTAGAATGTGCATTTCCTGAGGAGAATGCATGTGATTGCTGCAGCTGCTGCCGCTTGCCAGCTTCTGACAGAGTCCCAGCTTCATTTTTACAAACCTTTAAAGCTTGCAGTGACCCCAGCAGCCAAATGCTTCAAAACTTTGCGAAGCATTCCAGTATTTCAAATGCACATCCTCACAAAATTCTGTGCTGATAGAGCTTTGCTAGCATAGTCATTTAAAGTTGCTTTGTACTTTAAATGACTATGCTAGAACTATGGCGCCAAAAACCAGAACAGCATTCAGCATTATGTTGGAATGAAAAATCAAATAAAGTTTCAGGTTTGTTTAGTTTTCTAGAAGGTCAACTGTTTCTTTTCTGATTCAGTTGTTGAGTAAAAACAACAGAAAACATTAAACAACAGTTAGTGTCAGTTTTAAGGCAGCAGGAACCTTTCTGACATTTCTAACCTGAAGCAGCTTAAAGTGTTTTACAGTGATGGAGTTTCAGGGAGTTTATATTTATCATTATAAAACGGGTAGTTAACATCTTGCAATCTGATTGGTTGATAGCCCTGGTATAATGAGCGTATACTACAGCTATGATGTTTAATTTACATTTCTGTTTTAATCACTCTGCGGCTGCTGTTAAAATGTTGCCCGCCATCTGTAAACCAGCAAGGATGACACAGAGCTGCAGCAACCGCCGTCTCCACAGCAGCACGGTGCTGAAGCAGGAGAGATAATGTCCGTAAGCACGAATGCTCTCTGCAGAACTATTGGTGACTGCAGCATCGAGCTCATAATACTTATGTACTTTTACTGCAATACTTTAACTACATCAAGCTCATAATACTTATGTACTTTTACTGCAATACTTTAACTACATCAAGCTCATAATACTTATGTACTTTTACTGCAATACTTGAACTACATCGAGCTCATAATACTTATGTACTTTTACTGTTGTAGGATTTTTCATGCAGGACTTTTACTTGTAATGGAGTATTTTTACCTTGCTATATTGGTACTTTTATTGCAGTAAAGTAACTGAGTACTTCTTCCAGCGCTGACCTGCAGAAACTAGAGGTGGAAATGAACTTTCCGCTTTATCTGGTACAAAACAAAACCCTCCACAGTCTGATCTGTCAGTGTGTAATGTGTTGGTCGTGGCTCGTAGTGATGAACCTACAGAGAATTATCAGTGACTCTGCAGCTCCCCTCGGCTTTACGGAGCTTTATAGTGAGTTTCAGCTCATTGTTTATCTGTCCGGCTGCAACTTTACTGTTTTGGTTCACTCTCAGCGCTCTCATAGCGTCGTTTTCAGAGAAGAAGCTGTAAAAAGCCACTGTACACTACCTGCTCAGCAGCAAACAGCAAACAGACACAGTTAGCTGTAGACTAGCTGGTGAACATAGTGGAGCATTTAGCAGCTAAAGAGCCAGATATTTCCCTCAGGAGTTGGTAGAGAGCAAAAACAGCTAAAAGAGAGTGAATATTGGACTTACATTCACCAGGTGGACAGAAACACAACTCCTAATGAATGATAATGTTGCTCCGTAACTGCTGGATGTGGAAATAAGCAGCTGTTTGCTAACAAGTTCAACATATCGACTTAAAGCTGATGATGTGTCAGAGTTTCACTGCATGTTTCTAATGGAAATGTCTCTAACTTTAACCCTTCCATCTCTTCAAGGTGTTTTAGTTTCATTCAGTTTGGGCCCCTGAACTGTGATTCAGCTTTTAGCATTTCTGATGAAGTTGGGTGTTTGAAAATCAGAGGAAACAGGTGAGTCTCAGTCTTACCTTCCGCGATCCAGATGACGCGCTGCGTTTGATGGATGAACGCTTGATCGATCCGTTAGTCCCTCTCCTCCCTCTGCTGTCCATGCTGAGACACTGCAGCTGTCCTCTGAGCAGCAGACGTCCCTCCTGTCCTCTGAGCAGCAGACGTCCCTCCTGTCTTCTGAGCAGCAGACGTCCCTCCTGTCCTCTGAGCAGCAGACGTCCCTCCTGTCTTCTGAGCACCAGACGTCCCTCCTGTCCTCTGAGCAGCAGACGTCCCTCCTGTCTTCTGAGCAACAGATGTCCCTCCTGTCCTCTGAGCAGCAGACGTCCCTCCTGTCTTCTGAGCAGCAGACGTCCTTCCCTTCCTCTGAGCAGCAGATGTCCTTCCCTTCCTCGGAGCAGCAGACGTCCCTCCTGTCTTCTGAGCAACAGACGTCCCTCCTGTCCTCTGAGCAGCAGACGTCCCTCCTGTCTTCTGAGCAGCAGACGTCCTTCCCTTCCTCTGAGCAGCAGACGTCCCTCCTGTCCTCTGAGCAGCAGACGTCCCTCCTGTCTTCTGAGCAGCAGACGTCCTTCCCTTCCTCTGAGAAGCAGACGTCCCTCCTGTCTTCTGAGCAGCAGACGTCCTTCCCTTCCTCGGAGCAGCAGACGTCCCTCCTGTCCTCTGAGCAGCAGACGTCCCTCCTGTCCTCTGAGCAGCAGACGTCCTTCCCTTCCTTGGAGCAGCAGACGTCCCTCCTGTCTTCTGAGCAGCAGAAGTCCCTCCTGTCTTCTGAGCAGCAGACGTCCTTCCCTACCTTGGAGCAGCAGATGGCCCTGCTGTCCTCCTGCGGTCCAAGCTCTCAGTCTGTGATGCGTTCAGGCGTCTCTGGGTGGGAAGTGACAGGCAGAGACCCCGTCCTTCCTCTCCTCCCTTCTATAATCAGGATTAGTGGATGCAGCTGAGGACGGAGGACAGTCCTCTTTAATGGATGGAGATTTAATAAATGGTGATTGACAGTAAATCTACTTTAAGCGCGAAGCAGAGATGTTGTCCCTTATTTGTTTCTCTGATGATTCAAAGCATCACATTGACTAAAGAGAAAGGTGAGTTCATGGTGGACTTATTGTTTTCTAATTTAAACCTTCAGAGTTTATTAGAAAAACATGAAGAATGAAACATCTTTTTATGAACAGTACAGTGAGTGAGAGTGTTTGTTAATGAACATTATCTTGTTCCTTCTTGTGAGTCAGCTTCATCTCCACTGCAGCCAGACTCCTCTTTCTTCATCTCAGCTCCCAGTTACAACCCATCAGTGACTGGGAGTGACTGGGAGTGACTGGGAGTTGGTCCTAAACAGTTTGCTCACTATCAGATCTTTACCCTCCTGTATTTTTATGGTTTAATTCTACATTTTTATTCATTTTCCTTATAATTATGTCTGTGTTTCATCTCTATAAATAAAGTTTCTTGATTACACCAAATATTACATAATATTATAATCTATGGAATGTATCTAATTATGAACACATTAGGAGGCAATAAACTCCTTCATAGGAAACTAAAAGGAGATGAAGTGACATAATGAGACAAATCAAAGACACATGAAACAGACAGCAGCAGGTGGAGGTGTAGGTGCTGTTGATATGGATGTTAATACTGACATAAATGCAGCCAAACACACATTTAAATATCTTAACCGAAGGAAGAAAAGTTAAGTTGCATTTTATAGTGATTTTAGACGTCCACTACCAACCAGCACTCTTCGTCCACTGTTGGCTTGTGTTACAGTAATCAGATATTGTGTTCATTATGAAAAGCCTCATTGTGCTTCTAATAATCTGTTTTTAGTTATATACAAGGTTTTATAAGTACATTTATCTGTAAACTGTAACCACATAGACGTTTATACATCTGTGCAACCTGCTGTTATCTTCCTCCCACAGAGAGGCATGTTGTGGTAAAATGCCAAAATAGTTTTAAAAGTACAAAGTCTCCCTCTAGTGGAAATATAAACCATGCAAAATTTCCACCAACTTTTCAGAATATTCTTCACCAAACACAATCTGTCATCTGTGGGTACTGAATCAACATTTCAGTACAGAGCAGCAGATTCTGCTATTTCAGCTCCATTTTATTTCAAACTCTCTTCATATTTATCAGTTTTTATCATCAAGAGAGTGAAGATGTAAAAACAGTTGCAGCAGGTTGACTCAGTGTCCCCACAAATACAATGAATCAAATGTGTGTTTGTTGTTACTTGATTGATTTGATGGGTTGATTTTAATTTAAATGAATGTGATTGAATGTGACTGTCAAGGTTTAATGTCCCTTCAGGATTAAAGTGATTCATCATTTCAACATGAAACACAGTCAGGATTATTTATTTGATTATTGTTGTCCTGCTGTCACACTGAGGCAACGCTTTGTTCAGAGGCTCACCATTTTCTGCAGACCAAATGACTCCAAATCAGAAATAATGATAATCACTTCTCTCGCCCCTCAGTAAACATCATGAACAGCCTCTCCTGTACTCTGAGTGCTTTACAGTAGTGGAAGGTAATGATGTAGTTCTACTATCTGTCCACTAGATGGAGCCAACTGAACATCTAATGAGCTAAAGATCAGCTCAGCATCATCAGCTCCTGTTAGTATCTGACCAACATCACTCAGCAGCATGATGCACTTTATCTCAAACAATAATCTTACATCTTATTATTTTCAGCTTCACATTTTCACTAAGTTTTACCATAAAGTAACAATGATATTTTACTCTATTGTAGTTTACTGGAATATTGGTTATAGCTTTTTTATTTTGTTTCTGCCATCTCTGCTACTTTATTTCTTACTTACTTTCTTTAACACAAGCTGGTGTGTGAGTGAGTTTCTTTTCATACCAGCAAAAGATAAATTCCACTGTTAAAATGCCAAACAGACACATTTTCTGCTGTTAACATTTTAATTACAAAAATAAAAATCAAGATAACATAAAATGCAATCTTAAACTATCCCTAGCCCTGAATAGAATAAAAATACCACAAAATTAATATAATATACCATACCAATAGCAACTTAATGAAGTTAATCAAATGTGTCTCAAAATAATTTAGATTCAGTTAAAAATGTCCATGAAAAGCAGAACAGTTCACAAAGGGGAAGGTCTCTGCAGACTGAGGGGGGAAGGAAAGTCTCTTTGGGCCCTTCGGTGGTCTCTCTGTCCACCAGAGGACATCAAATATTCACTGCTCCTCCAGAATGACCGACCAGGAGCACTGTGGAAGAAACACAAAGTACAGAGTTTCTGGAGTTTCCGCCACAGCCCAAACACACACACAGAGCTCCGCAGCCAGCTGACTTTCCTTTACGGAGCTCTGATAGCTGTTGAACTTCATCCAGCCATCTGCCCGGCTTGTCTCTCTCTGGCTCTGTGGTTCCCCCCACTAAGCTCCGTCTCTCCACCCTCGCAGTCTGGATTTGTTTGGTCAACTGTTGCTGTCCCTTGTGAGTTCTGCCATCTCTCTCCTTCTCTTCCTTTGCTCACTTCAGTCCACTTCCTCTTCTGTGTTCCTTCTTTCTGCTCCTGCTTACTTTATGTTTAAAACACAGGTAACTACAGGTCCTACCAGTCAGCACTGGTGAGGGGTAAAGTCAATCAAGTACAAAGCTGCAAGTCTTTATTCTGATCCTCAATGCACATAATTAAAAGGAAAACAAACTGTCATGGGTATGTGTGAACAGGGCAAACAGGAAGAGGACCCAAAGGCAGACAAACAGAAACACAAGGCAACCAGGTATGATTAGAGGAAATTTACTAAAGGCAGAGGTCAGGAACAGGCTAACATGTCGTCAATGGGAAGGCAGTTCAAATCAAGCAAAGTCAAGACAATTGCAGAGAGGCAACAGGTGAGCAGGTGGGTGTGGAAACCAGGCAGGAAAGTCCGGGGGCATCTGGTGGACACGTGGCAAAGCCAAGAGAAGAGAGTGTTGGGCTGAAGGCAGAGACAGAGACAGGAAGGGGAAGGGAAACACAAACAGGCAGGAGAGCTCAGGTTGATGGCCTGGGGGCTGTAAACCATGACTGGGAAGCAGGACAGTTAGACGGAGCGAGGGCTTGGGAACTGGCTGGGGGTCTTCAGGGGCAGGATCAAACAGGAGGCTAGCCGATTCGGGGGCAGAGGTAGACTGCAGAATAGCAGGCCCAAAGCTGATGATCAGGAAAAGGGTTTGAATCGGCTTTCAACCTGAGGGAAGCCACTTCTTGGACAAACTCAGGATCCCGCTTCCAGATGGCAGTGAGCATCTTAAGGAAGCCTGGCTCTTTGAGGAAAATGTCAACACACAGAAATCCTTACAAGCATATGGCAGGCTGAGCAGTTGTCTGCAAAATGTCTGCTGGGTCCATACTGACCAGTTCATCCCATCACAGGTATGTCAGAATGGGGCAAACGTGAGGAGGACCGAAATGCCGACAAACAGACACACATGGCAAGCAGGAAAGACTAAAGGCAGAGGTCAGGAACAGGCTAACATGTCGTCAATGGGAAGGCAGTTCAAATCAGGAAAACGAATCCAAAGGGGCAAGGATTGGAGCAGACAAGGAGCAAAAACACGCTCTTGAAAGCAGTAAGGGACGCGAACTTCAAGGATTAGAACGGACAAGGAGCAAAAACGCAGTGTTTAAAGTGATCAGGGACGTGAACGTGAAGGATTAGGGTATACGAGCAGCGAAAATGCGCTCTTTAAAGCGGTCATCGATGTGAACATCAAGCATTAGAAAAACATAAGATGGTGGAGAAGACGTCTGTCTGGAACCAAATAAACCTGCAGTTTGAAGTTTTAAACCTTTGAAAATCAAGCAGCTGTGAATGTACAGGAGAGTCAAACAGCTTCTGATGTAATTTAACATCGTTTTAATCACAAACAAACTTGTACATGTTTGTAACCACACACATAAAATATTATACAGCACTTCAAAAGCAGATCACAGTCTAAATAACTCACTCAGTGGTGTGTTGGTAATGTGGAGTAATTCACATTAGTTCATATCATTAGTTCACTTACATTAGTAATTCACACAGTTACATATTTATCTTCTCTCATGCAAACACATTCATGTGTACAAAAAAGTTCTAAAGTCTCTTTCTGTTCTCATGAATTTTGTGTCATCTTTGAAATAAATGAGACATTTAGTTTTTATGGAGGACCAAACCTGACTGAAATGGAGATTCATTAATCATTTCATCTACTACAGCTATAGATAAATACTGAATGTCTATAATGTCATTTCAGTTAAACACGGCATGTGTTCAACACTTTCATTTTCAAAGACTTCCTGTAGTTTTCACACATAAAACAAATTATTGACTGATGATTGAACAAAAGAAATTCTCTTCAGTCACAGAATTATTGATTAAATCTGTAAATCTATAACCTAAACCAACATGTAATACTAATAATAGTGTCCCTTCTCCTGCTTCTAAACCAAAATAAACCACTTAAAGTTGAACTGAAATTTAAATCCCCTTTACGTTTTGTTTAAATAAACTATAATGATGCTGCAGCTATTGTGCATAATTTTCCATTTTTTTTAAAGAGGATAAAACAGGTTTTCAACATATTTGTAGAAACAATGTCTAAGATGATACGTTTGACAGTTGAGAGCCACCATTGCTAGGAGACGTGCTGTCAACAAGTCCACATAGCATTGGTTTGTGATTTTAATCTGTGCCCGCCCACACAGATATTGAGCCAATCAAATCACAGTACCGACATCATCAGTTAGAACCAAAAATTCAGGCT
This sequence comes from Scomberomorus guttatus, assembly GCA_038419695.1. Classification (NCBI taxonomy): domain Eukaryota; kingdom Metazoa; phylum Chordata; class Actinopteri; order Scombriformes; family Scombridae; genus Scomberomorus; species Scomberomorus guttatus. Next base: position 39,245,687 of record CM076445.1, read on the forward strand.
CCCTGAAGAACACTGATGTAGGCAGCGCTATCACTGCAGGAAAAAATAAAACTTTAATTTCTTCTTTTTGACCAAATAAGTACAACGTAAAAGTAAGTAAGTCAAAACAAAAATCAAGGATATAAATTCTGATTTCTGAGCACAAATTAATTTGAATATCAATTCAACTTTAAAACCATTTAAAACCCAGTGGATTGTCTGAAGAATGCTTTGTCTCAAACTGAAAACTGGGCTGTTTTTCTCAGCTCATGAAAAGTTGACATTTTGGAGATATGTGCTATTCACAGAACAGTTTGGATTTCTTTAATCCTGACTGTGTTCATGTCTGAATCCTTCCTGCAGTTTTCTGTTCAATCAGTGATTCTGTTGATAATGAGCCTCCATTTGCTGTTCTTCTACAATGAGACAAGCACAGACTGACCAGTTACAGTCAGCAGCCAATCACGTGCTGTCCTGTTCTGTCATGTGACCCTCCTGCTGAGCAGGGACTCTTCTGCTCATAAACAGCTCTGCCTCCTGTTTCCACTGGAGGAGAACATTGTTTTCATGTTATTTATTCGATCACATCCCCCACTTCTTCATATGTTGGTAGTGGAGTGTGTGGTGGAGAAGTTCTCCATGCGGAAGCGCACCAACTTGCCACTGGGTGGCGGCAAGTACAGGAAGCGGCAGGTGAAGACCTGGCGGCAGGCCTTGCGGAAGTTCTCGGACAGAAAGGCATAGAGGATGGGGTTGACACAGGAGTTTCCGTAGGACAGGCAGTGAGAGATGATGCGGACGGCGAAGGAGGCGTGGGTCAGCGGGAAGGTACCGAACTCCACCCACATGGTGATGATGTGATGGGGCATCCAGCAGATGGCGAAGGCGGTGACGACCAGGAGGACTGTCTGAGCTGTCTGCAGGACAACAGAGAGGAAACATCAGTCTGGATCTGAACCTGAACTGTTCAAGGACCAGAGGGCTGTTTTAGGACATTATAAATCAGAACACTTCAGAATTTCTCTCCAAGTACTTTCAAAACAACCCCAAAACATTCCACTCCATTCCCAAAACATTCCCTAAAAACCACACTCCACAAATACTCCCAACTCTCAAAATACTTCCCAATTGCTCCCTCAAAACTACCTAAACATTGCAAACATTCCATAAACATGCGCCAAACACTCCCCAAATACTCCCCAAATCATCAACATTGTCCAAACGGTGTTTGGATTAATTTCCCTCCTTCTAAACACTCCAAAAATACTCTCTAAAAACTTCTCCAAAACTCTCCAAACACTACCCAATACTCCCTGCACTAAAACACGATCCAAACACTTCCCAAAACACTCCCCAAATACTCTCAAAATGCTGCCAAACACTCCCTAAATACTTCCCAAATATTCCCCAAATACTGCCCAAACATATTGCATTCACTCCCCAAATACTCTACAAACATTCCTCAAAGACTCCCCAAATATTTCCCAACCGTTCCCAAAATACTCCCCAAGAACTCTCCAATCACTCCCCAAATACTCTCCAAACACTCCCAAAATATTCCCTAAACACTCTATAAACACTTCCCAAACTCTCTCAAATACTCCCCAAACACTCTCCAAACTCTCTCCAAAGTGTATGAATGTGTGTGTGAATGTTGGCTTCTGTTGTAAAGTGCTTTGAGTCGTCGATAAGACTACAAGGCACTATATAAATGCAGTCCATTTACCGTTTACTCTTCGCAAACACTTCAACAGAATTTTCTAGATATTACAAATGATCTATCAGTGTTTAGATTAATTTAACAAATTATTAATTAACAAATATTTTGAGCTCTGATTCACACGCTCTGGCTGACTTCTTCTCCACAGCAAATGCAGGTGAGGTAGTATTTAGAGCTGTCTACCAAAATAAAATTTTGTACATTTACTCAAGTATTATACTTAAGTACAGTTTTGAGGTACTTGTACTTTACTTGAGTATTTCCATGTGATGCTACTTTATACTTCCACTCCACTACATTTCAGAGGGAAATATTGTACTTTCTACTCCACTACATTTATTTGACAGCTTTAGTTACTTTTCAGATGAAGATTTGACACAATGGATAATATAACAAGCCTTTAAAATACAACACATTGTTAAAGATGAAACCAGTGGTTTCCAACCTTTTTGGCTTTTGACGTCTTACAAAAAGCAGTGTGTAGTCTAAACTAAACTAGCTAACTGTATATTAGGGGTGTTGCAATATACAGGTATTGACAATAACTGTGATATTTAAAAAATTAAATATTGATATCATGTTAATAATATACATATGACAATATTGTCTAAATAATCCAACGCCTCTTAAAACCTCTTAACAGTGTGACAGCCCGTGGACGGGCCACTGGACTGTCACGTACATAACTATGCTATGTACACAGCTCCTGTCTTTAAGTGTGTACTCATGTGACACATCTTTGGAAAGCTGAGATTCTTTTGATTCGATTGATGCAAACCATTTCAAGATACAATCACAACAGCAGGTATGATCAACGCCTCTGTCAGACCACCAACAAACAAACAATTACAAAATTCATGCTACTCACCTATGAAGCCTCATATTACTTCACTGATTGCCAATGTAACAAGACCATTTTTTGTCACAGTTGTACCAAAGGTCCAGTCCATCCAATCCAGTAAAACATGTAGTCCAAAACACATTATTACATCAATAAATATCCCCAAATGGCTGTTGAATCATTTCAAATTAGCCAGCAGATGTCCTAATCTTCCAACATATTCTCAGTCATAACTCACGTTAGCATGTAAACATTAGCCACATCTTGGTATCAAAATGGCGGCTGCACTCTGATCGATTGACATCTCACTTGAACCAATAGGATCGTCCATGTCCTGTACATGGCCTACAATAGCCAACAAGAGTCCGCGTTTCCATATGATCTGCTTTTCCACCATAGTTTTGACTCTTTTATATGCACAAAGTTTAGTTTCAACAAGGAAACAAAGCACTGTAATGTGTTTATGCTTCAGTTACTCTGAAGCAAGGGTTATCTAGTGTCTCTAAATGGCCTTTTTTTGGAACGACGCCTAGACATACCCTTAGAAAAACATGTAAAATATTCATTTTCTGTGGTATTGTTATTAAAGTTGAACTTGGACAAGGTAAGGCTCCATGCTGTGGTGCCATTGTGTTTTCCAGGTTACAGCTATAGGTCATCTGCAGGCATCTGTTTGCAAAAAAATATTCAAGCGGAAATAAAAACCTTTTACTTTAGTGTGTTCAAACTTCTTTCAAACTTTGCACAGTTACCAAATTTTCTATAGATATTCTTTTGGCCACGATAATCTTGTGAAAATCTGATATTGTGACAGCCCTACTGTATATAAAGTAGTTGAAACTAGCTCCACCTCCAGCAGCTACAACAGTAACATGCTGCTTACACACTGATGCTTCAGTATTAATAATCTAATGATGTCATATATAATAATATATCAGTCAGAGGGACCAAACCACTACTTTTACTGCAATACTTTAACTACATCAAGCTCATAATACTTATGTACTTTTACTGCAATACTTTAACTACATCAAGCTCATAATACTTATGTACTTTTACTGCAATACTTTAACTACATCAAGCTCATAATACTGATGTACTTTTACTGCAATACTTTAACTACATCAAGCTCATAATACTTATGTACTTTTACTGCAATACTTTAACTACATCAAGCTCATAATACTTATGTACTTTTACTGCAATACTTTAACTACATCAAGCTCATAATACTTATGTACTTTTACTGCAATACTTTAACTACATCAAGCTCATAATACTTATGTACTTTTACTGCAATACTTTAACTACATCAAGCTCATAATACTTATGTACTTTTACTGTAATACTTTAACTACATCAAGCTCATAATACTTACAGGACTTTTACTTGTAATGGAGCAGTTTTACATTGCCGTAGTAGTACTTTTACTTAAGTCCATGTAGATATTAAACAGCACTTCACCACATGTAACTCCCCTCCCCTTCCTCCTCCTCCTCCTCCTTGTGCTGTTCAGGTGCAGTTGTGGTCAGCTGGTGATGCAGCACACCTCCGTGTACAAAGCTAATTTTCTGGTGTCAGCACACAGATTACAGTTACTTTAGTTTAATTAATTCAGACAGGATGAACATCACAGGATATTCAGCCAGAAGCCTCCCCAGGGGGCGCCGGAGAGCTGAGGGTGAGGCAGAGATACTGCCTGAGGTGAAAAGAGTCAAAACTTGTCCTCTTTCTCAGAGTCATAACTCAGTCAGATCTGAACACACAGACATGAAACACATATTAATATCTTTCAGTGTGACTAATACTTCCTGAGGATATCATTATCTCTGATGATCCATCACCAACAAACCTCCATAAATCCACTTAGACACCAGAGAAAAAAGAGGCTGCAGAACAGTCCGAGAATCTTCTTCAGTATCTCAGTGATCAGTGATAGTTGTCTGTACATACATGTTACACTGCAGACAGGAGCAGCTGATTCACGACTTTTAATGGAGACTATTTGATTAAATGTGAAAAAATCTGGTGTAAAAACGGGGCTCAAGACATTAGCAACTGTCAGAATCTTATATTCCTGAACTCTGACTCGCTCCTCGATCATTCTTATACACAGATTTTAAAAACTGCTGCTCTGACTGACCTGAAAACAAACGTCAGAAACGTGAGAAAGTTCAAGTTGAAATTTGTTTCAGTCAGACTATGTCTGAGCAGCTCAGAGGGAAGCTCCTCTATTCTTAGTTCTGCTGTCTAAATATTTACCTAGCAGGCTTTGTTCCTGCTCCGCTGACCCTCTGCTGTAAACTGATCTATGATCTGCTGCAACAGGACGTCTGCACACCATCAGTTGTCGACCACGGTGGCCTGCTGAAGTGCCTCTGAGCTAATCTCAGACAGCTTTTACTTGTCGGTCCTCACCTGTCTGACTGCAGACAGCAAACAGCTACAATAGGGCGTAAAGCTGAGCAACGTCAACGGGACGTTAAGTTCAGACAAACCAGAAACAAATGCAACAGGACAAAAGAAGAAGAAGAAGCAGCAGCTCTGTAAGAACCTCAAAGAACTTCAGCAACATTTAACTTCATTTATTATGTTTTTACACCTGATTTGTTCACATTTAGTCACATATGCTGTGTCTCATATGCTGTGTCTCAGGGGCTGCATCCTTCAAAGCTGCATTTGAAGACTGAATGCGTCACAGCGGCGCGACCAAGACTGTCTCATTTCAAAGGCTCCTTCAAATGCATCCGACAAATGCAGCCTCCTTTTCCCAGATTTGGAGGAGCCAACCTATCCCAGAATGCATCTCGCAACAACCAGCAGCAGCGATGGTGGAGATTTTGAGCCAGGCTAAAAGCTGCTTTATTTTTCACTGTAGGACAAGTAACATTTAGATTTCCAACATGTGGTCAGTTTATCTAAATGTCGCCTGTCTGTAAACCTGCTGTGATGTTTTAGAGATGTTTGGGAGCCACTGGCCGGGTGAGACCAGCTGATCATCTGATCATCTCAGCTGCCAGCAGCTTTGATTATTTTGTCACAGTACAGTCAGGTAGGTGTGTTGAAGCTGAGCTGAAAGTACATAAGAAGTGGAATAACAGGGTGTCTGCTGCCCCTTAAAAGTCTTAAATTCAATTTTATAAATATGAGGCCTTAGAAAATGTGTTTCTGTATATTTTGGTTCAGCTGAGCAGGGAGTCCCTGGTGGTGCTGCTGGACCTGGATGGGTTCCTACATTTCTACTAGCTGTGTCCTAATTGTCAACTGCAGCTGTCAAGGTTGCTAGGCGACAGGAGCAGCGCTTCATAACGCAAGGGAAGGGCGGGAACAGCTGGTGACACATCTGTAGACCAGACCATTTCATTTAACAACAGTCAGTTCCAACTTTCGTGGTGTACAAAGGCTTTGTCCTTCGTAGACCGCTTAGACCATGTCCTTCGAAGGATGCAGCCCCTGAATTGAGACACAGCTATAGTCTCCATTAACAGTCATGTGAATCAGATGTTAGCTGCTCCTGTCTGCAGTGTAACATGTATGTACAGACAACTATCACTGATCACTGAGATACTGAAGAAGATTCTCGGACTGTTCTGCAGCCTCTTTTTTCTCTGGTGTCTAAGTGGATTTATGGAGGTTTGTTGGTGATGGATCATCAGAGATAATGATATTCTCAGGAAGTATAAGTCACACTGAAAGATATTAATATGTGTTTCATGTCTGTGTGTTCAGATCTGACTGAGTTATGACTCTGAGAAAGAGGAGTTTTGACTCTTTTCACCTCAGGCAGTATCTCTGCCTCACCCTCAGCTCTCCGGCGCCCCCTGGGGAGGCTTCTGGCTGAATATCCTGTGATGTTCATCCTGTCTGAATTAATTAAACTAAAGTAACTGTAATCTGTGTGCTGACACCAGAAAATTAGCTTTGTATTTCTGAATCATTCATTGTGTGCAACTTTACCTGTAATGACAGGTGTTGCTGTACTGCTAACAGTCACAATGAGCCTGAGAACAATCAACCATGTGACCCTGTGAGGAGGAGGAAGAGTAGGAGGTGGCGGAGGAGTAGTAGGAGGAGTGGGAGGAGGAGGAGTAGGAGGAGGAGAAAGGAGGGGGTGGTGGAGGATGAGGAGTTGGAGGAGCCGGAGTAGGAGGAGCAGTACCTTTGTCTTGGAGCTCTCAGACTTCTTGGATATGATCTTCATCTTTTTGTGAAGATGAAATAAAACCTGAGACAGAAACAAAGTGATCAGATTATTGATTATTTCTTCTTCTCTTTGATAAAAAGCTGTTGCATTTGGACTGCAGCGTCATTGATCTGCGTCTCTGGTGGCAGAAAGTTGTGTTGCATTGGAAATGATGCTGCTTCATTCCTGTAAAAGAATCCTCAGACTCACAGACCTGTGGTAAAACTATTGATAATCAATGAATCATTGAAGTCATTGATCAATCACAACGTCTCAGATGAAAATCATCCAGACTGCATTAAAAACATTATTATAGTTTTAAAAATAAAGTCAAGTCAGTTTTATTTATATAGCGACAAATCATAACAGAAGTTATCTCAGATTATGTATATATATATATATATATATATATATAGCTTCATACAATCTTTCGTCACAGCGCACATTTTCTGGAAAATTTAAATCTATTATTAAGTATTAATTATTATCTAAGTATTATGAGCTTGATGTAGTTAAAGTATTGCAGTAAAAGTACATAAGTATTATGAGCTTGATGTTGTTAAAGTATTGCAGTAAAAGTACATAAGTATTATGAGCTTGATGTAGTTAAAGTATTGCAGTAAAAGTAGTGGTTTGGTCCCTCTGACTGATATATTATTATATATGACATCATTAGATTATTAATACTGAAGCATCAGTGTGTAAGCAGCATGTTACTGTTGTAGCTGCTGGAGGTGGAGCTAGTTTCAACTACTTTATATACAGTTAGCTAGTTTAGTCCAGTGGTTCCCAACCTAGGGGTGGGGCCCCTCCAAAGGGTCAGCAGATAAATCTGAGGGGTCGTGAGATGATTAATGGGAGAGGAAAGAAGAAAAAACAAAGTTCTGATACACAAATCTGTTTTCTGCTTTGATTTTTGCTGAAATATTGGATCATTTGAACATTTATTGAAATGAAACCATGTGAGAAGTTTAGAGGGAAAAATCACTATTTGGTGGAGCTGTTAACAACTCATAGACATCTGAAATGTGACCCCGACTACACACTGCTTTTTGTAAGACGTCAAAAGCCAAAAAGGTTGGAAACCACTGGTTTCATCTTTAACAATGTGTTGTATTTTAAAAGCTTGTTATATTATCCATTGTGTCAAATCTTCATCTGAAAAGTAACTAAAGCTGTCAAATAAATGTAGTGGAGTAGAGAGTACAATATTTCCCTCTGAAATGTAGTGGAGTGGAAGTATAAAGTAGCATCACATGGAAATACACAAAATTGTACCCAAGTACTGTACTTGAAGAAATGTATTTAGTTACTTTGCTCCTCTGTAGATATTAGTTATAGTACAGCTTAGATCAATAAAACCTTTTCAGAACTGGAACATCAGGTGATATTTTGTTGAACTTCTTTACAGATATTTTTTGTTTTTAACCAAGAGACATGTCTCGCTAGTGAATGTTTGTCCCAATAGGAGGCTTTGAGTGGTCCTTTAGCCTGACCTTTCTACTCACTGTGCTTCTTCTGGATGAGGTCACGCTGCACAGATGTCATTTCCACCTGCGGAGATCCGATCACACTGTGTCCTGATGCATTTACAGCTGCATCAATGTGTGTTTGTCCAGATCACACATGGACAGCAGGTAGAGATACGATTGATCCATGTGTTGATGTTATTTGTTATTGCTGTAACAACAATTTCTTCTTCTTCAGCTGTTTCTGTTGTTACCAAACAGATTCAGGTGCATCATCAGCTCTGTCTGCATGCAGCTGTAAACCAACACTGATCAATAATCAGATCAATGATCCATCTTTTATCTGATCAGCTTCTTCATCCTGTTTGTCAGTTAAATCCTCTGAACTCTTCACAGTCTGTCTGAAGAATATCTCCCTCTGAGATGGAATGCAGTACTAGTACTCTAAAGTACTCTAAATGTACTCAGTTACTCCCCTGAAAATAAACTGAACGTTTGGACAGAATGGGATGTATGAAGAGGTTGAATGATTCATTGATTACTGTCACAGGTGAGAACGGGGCAGACAGGTGGAGGACCCACTGAGGGGGCTTCAATGCTCAAAACACAGAAGAACAAACTTACAGGTCATAACGAGAATCAGTCCGAATCAGGCAAACAAGTCCAAACAGGGCAGGCAGGTCAAAATCAGTCCAATCAAAACCACAGGAACAGAATCAGGAACAGCCAGAATCAGGGTCAGGTTGGCTACAACATGAGAGTCCATGGAAACAACTATGACGAACTGGCAAAGAACAAAGGAAATGGAGCGGTATAAGTAGTGAGGAGCTGGTGGGGGAGGGGCAGCAGGTGCAGACAGGTGTGTAGACAGTGAGAGGAGGTAAAGTCTGAGGTCATCAGGTGGACACCATGGCAGGTCTGAGGAGCAGGAAGGAAGAACATGGCCAGGAAGAAGTAATGCAGAGCTGGGGGGTGAGAGTGTGGCTGCAGAGAGGGACTGAGGAGCAGACTGTGTGACAATTAGCTGGAGAAATGATCTTCAGATTAATCAATAATGAAAATGTTGATTATTTAGAAAAAAGGAAGCCTTTATTGTAATTTTCACATACATTGAATCTGCATTTGACCCATCCTGTACACTGGGAGCAGTGGGTGCCCAGGGAAGCAACTCAAGGTTCAGTGTCTTGCTCAGGGAGAGGCAGGGAATCAAACCACCAACCCTGCAGCTGGTGGACAAGCCACTCTACCAACTGAGCCACAGCCACCCCAGTTACAGTCCGACATGAGTTACAGGAGCCTCTGATCAGCTTCTGAAGCTTCATTTCTTCTTCACGCGTCTCCTTTGGTTCAATAAAACGGACTGAAACTAGTTAAACATGTTTGTTTTGAATCAAATAGTAAGTATTGATTTTATATCAGTGCTGAAACTCAGGTGGAATATCTAATATTGAATGATATTGATCGATCAGTGATACTATCGATCAGAAACAGCTCTGATGTTTGATAATAGTAATAGTAAATAAATTTAAGAGAATCGGACGAAACTGTGAAATAAAAGCTCAGACACTTCAGAGGACTGTTATTGTAATATTATGACTGTTAGATTTTATTAACACATCGTGTCACTGCTCACAGGTAAAAACATCTGGATCACAGCTGCACAGAACACGTTTATTTAAACTCTATAATGAATTTTTCGCATTTACTGATGTTTTATTGTTTTATTGTTTATTTAATCTGCATGTTCGTGTTTTTATGCTGTTTCTTAATGTTTTAATGCATCATTTAAAGCACAAATAATCATAAGCCTGCAGTAAAATCATGTCAGAGCTCCGACCATCAAACAGAAGACACGCTCAACTTTCACTGTGAATCTTTATATTTTGAAACTCCAGACCGGATTGTCAGCGTTGGTTCCCGCGTATTGAGCGTTTTTACGCACAGTTTTATGATGAACGGGACTTTGCGCCTTTTGGCCCCGCTGCTCGGTTATTAATAAGAATTTTACAGCCGCTTGAAGTCAAACATTACCTCGTTAAATGATCACTTTTTTGCACTGACCTTGGCGTAGCAGCAGCTAATGAGCAGCAGCGGCAGCAGGTATCCGAGCAGCACGATGGTCACCTTGTAGGTGCGTCTGGCGGCTCCGGACCACATCTCCCAGCAGAAGGTGCTGTTGGGGGCGGTGTGGTGGTTGGTGAGGACCTGGTGCTGGGCTACCGGCACCGAGCACACCAGAGACAGCATCCAGATGACGCATACCCCGACCAGCGCGTTCCTGCGGCTCCGGACGCACGGAGCGTTCTTGGAGCGCACCACGGCGATGTAACGGTCCACGGATAAGGCCACCAGCGTAAAGACGCTCACCAGCATGCTAACCGTGAGGAAGTAGTGTCCGGCCTTACAGAGGAAGGCTCCGAACACCCACTCCTCCATAGAGTAGATGGTGGCGTGCAGCGGGACGCACAGCAGCAGGAAGCTCAGGTCCGCAACGCTCAGGTTCAGGATGAAGACATTGGTGGGGCTGCCGGAGCGTCTCCTCCCTCCTCCCCCAGCTCCCCCTCCGCTGTACCTCACCTTCCCGATTACCACCATCACCAGACAGTTTCCCACCACCCCCACCATGAAGATCAGCCCGAACACCACCGGCACGATCACCGCCTCCGGCCCGGACCCGCCGCCCCCGGCTGCCTCGGACTGGGTGGACTCGGGGGGCTCAGCCCGTCCGGAGGAGTAGTTTCCCGGCAGCAGCATGTCGGGGGCTGGGGGGGGAGGGGGGGTTGCTGTAGGTCAGAGCAGAGGCTGGAGGAGAAGAAGAAGACCTTGACTGATTGACTGAAGGACCGAGTCCATGGTCCGGATCAGACTGGAGACACGGCAAGTTACCGGCAGCGTGACATACCGTTTCCTGTCGGGGATTTCAAAGTAAAACTAGTAAACCCAACTGACTGCAAGTAAAAGTTTAAAATACCTTTATTCTAACAACAAGCAGCGAGAAGCATGTAAGGTGACCCTCGGAAATTATATAAAATAATGAAAATAGTAAAGTCCCCCTATTTATCATTAATAATAAGAGTATAAAGAGTTAATAAATGGTTAATAACTCACTATAATATAGTTATAAGCAGATATTTGGACATTTTAAGTGTTTATTAATGTTCAGTATTTATTATAACTTCTACAAAATCATATTTCATATTATTACAGCTGTTTTACTATATTGTCATTGATTATCTTTTTATACAGCAGCAGTTATGAGTGTCCACAGGAGGAGTTACAGCTGTTGACTAATACATTAATAAACACTTATATCTACTGACAGCTGCATTATAGTGAGTTATAAATCATTTATTAACTCTTTATAGACTGATTATTGATACATTACAGTGAGTTATAAAACATTTATTAAAGGTTCTATATGTAGAATTGTGAAGCAATTTACATGTATTAGTAATTTTTTATTGCCAATGAGTGAACGGGCAGTAATGTAACATAAAAAATGAAACCTTCCCCGACATTCTCGGTTGTCTGTAACAGTCTGTGGACTGTTTTCTATGTGAAAGACCCGAGCCAGATTTCCTGCGAAAATCCAAAGGATGTCATGTTTTTGCACACTCCTGAGTGCTTTGCCTCTCGCTAATGTCAACAAATGACCAGCAAAACAACACAACAACACAACAAAGTAGAAACCACTGCAGATATTAGCTCTCCAGCTAATGAGACAGCTAGCTGCCTCCGTCAACCATTACATATTTCACAACAAAACACCCCCACAAAGACAAGTTGCACACTCCCGAGCACACACAGCTAAAACAACATTATTTCCTCACAAAGGAGCAGAAAACAAGCTCCAGAGTGATAGCAGAACAGAGCTTACCCCTTTTGTTTTTCCTGTTAGTAGTCCAAAGGTCGTAATAAGCACACATTTCATAACAAAACTGCAGCATGTTGCTCCGCAGCCACAGCATATTGCTCCCTGACCAAAGCCTGTTGCTCCCTGGCGACAGCTCATTGCTGCCCGACCACAGCTCATTGCTGCCCGACCACAGCGCATTGCTCCCCAGCCACAGCCTGTTGCTTCCCAGCCACAGTGCGTTGCTATAAACCATTTATTAACTGTTTATAGCCTGAGGCTTGGTCTCAATGCATAGAAAAATGAATACAGTTGATGTGAGGTGTTAATGAGAATAAACACCAACAACACGAAAGAAACTAACATTCTATTATACACAGATGTTAAGTACTCTAAGTGAATATTTTCTCATTTCAAGTATAATGAGGGCTGCATTTAAACATAAAACACATAACAGAGAGCTTTAGAAAAAGTGTGCATCCTAAAATAAAGTGGATTGATCATATTGAGCCCTTACATGGTTTATTTTCTGTGGCTTCAGTTTGGATCATTTCAGTGGGTATATTTGCTCAACAGATCTGTGCTTATATGAGACATACTGGTGTTGATCTGCCCATGGGAAGTAGCCTGAGAGTCTGTTCATTCTTAATTAAAGGCTGTTTTTGTTGTTTACGTTTTTCTTTTTAGAGCACGCCATGTGAAAAAACCTTTCTCTGACTTGCTGTACAGCTCTGATTGTCAGCTGTGCTCATGTTTATGGTGTTATTATTATGGAGTACAAAAAATCTGAAATATTTTTGGTGAAAACAACTCATGCAGGGACTTGAGGGTTAATGAACACTTACACTCAATATTTTCAGTAGTTTTTTTCCATTATTTGACTATTACACACAACATTTTGCCATTTCCAGTTAGGCCCTATGTAATTTCCAAATCGTCAAGTTTTATCCTGAGTAAGAATATCCACGCACAATTCAAATTCATTTCCAGATTCAGAGAAATGTTCCACTCCAGCAGCGGAGGATGGTCACCACTTTAACAACCCACTTTTTTTATTCAGCCACCAAGCGTGTAGTAGATTAGATGAATGGTTCTTGAGATATGTGAAGGACACACATACATCACTTGGTAGGCATTTCTGGGACTGCATTGGAGTGGTTCTCCTCCTATCTCACAGATAGGTCTTTGTCAGTCTCTGTAAGTGAATTTGTGCAGACACACCTATTTTATTCTCCATATACATGCTGCCATTAGGACAGATTATCAGCAATTTTAGCAACATCTCCTACCATTTGTACACTGATTACATCCAGTTGTATTTTTCATTCATTCATTTCATTTTTATTTAAACTTAATGAGCTTCATAAACTCTCTGTACTGAACAACTGTTTAAATGCAATTAGGAAGTGGATGGCAAATCATTTTCTGCAGTTAAATGCAGATAAAACTGAAGTCTTGATTTTTGGTCCTGATAATTTTGGTGCCTTATTCTCATCTTCTCAGTCTTCTCTGCATAATCTTGGTGTGATCTTTGACCAATCCATGAGTTTGAAGCTCACATTAAGACGCTGACTTGATCATGTTTCTTTAATAGCCTGAGGCTCCTATACCACAAGCCAAGCTCTTAAGTCCTCTACCCAGGGTTTTCTAAATGTACCTCAGACACGTTTTAACACTCGGGGAGATCTTGCTTTCCAGTCGGCAGCAGCTAAGCTTTGGAATAGTCTCCCAATAAGCTTGAGGTCCTTGGACACTGTGGACTCTTTTAAAAAACCTAGCTGTTCAGACAGGTATTTGGTTATGTGGTATTTTATGTTTTAATTTGCCTTTGTGTCTCTTCCCCTTGTACATTTTATCTGGTGTCTTTGTTTTATTTGTTTGATTTGATTGTATTTGATTTTATTTCTTTGACTGCAAAGCACTTTGTGACTAGTGTCTGTAAAGGTGCTATATTAAATAAACTTTGCTTGCTTTCCTTACATACAGACAGGCAGACAGACAGGCAAAGTCCTTGCTTGCAGTTGGTTGGAATCTGCAACCTCACCACTGAATGCCACTAAAACCTACACACTGGTCCTTTAATACATTATAATGAGTTATAAACCATTTATTAACTCTTTAAGGAGTGATTAATAGTGATAAATAGGGAACTTGTAGTAAAGTTTTATGTTTATCAGTGAATGTGATCATATTTATAAAGAAGTAGAAATGATATGTAAATACATTGTATTATTATTGTTGTCAAATAATATCTTTATATCTATTTTCACTTCTCACTCATTTTCACTTTCTCTTCTTAGTTGAGTTTTATAAATGTTTGCACAGTACAAAGGTATCTTTGTATGTATGCGTGTCCATATGTTCTTTCCCTTCACCTTTTTCATACAGTATATATTTGTTTGTGACTTCTGTATAAATGAAGATAAAATATTATTCGCACACAGAAAGAAAACTTCAGGAGAAATAAACTTTAAATAAAACTGACATTACTTCTAAAAATCCATTTTACATTTTACTTTACGTTTTTGTGGTTCAAGTTTCCTCAACTGTGCAACTGTAACGTGAGATCCTTTCCTGTTGTGTTGACACGTTTAACTTTAATGACTAGCAGCACATACATGTGACTGAGAGCACTGTACAACTCACACATTTATCTTTACTGTAGTTTGTGACTGACGGGACGGTGGCAGCGTAAATCACTCACACACATGTTGTCCTGGCGTTGTGTAAGCAGTCCTGTGTACTTCCTGGTGGCTCTATGTGACTGTGTGTGTTCATGAACATCAGTGAACAGTTTAATAATGTGTGTGGACACAATAACAGTGTTGTCCAATGACAGAGACACAATAAAGAACAGAAGGTGATCAGAGTGTTTACAGTTCATTTCCTGCCTGATAATTTATGATATCACACATATAATAACATGTTTATGAGTGTGTTTGTGTGTGTTCATGGGGGGGGGTATGACTTCACTTTCTTTCAGAGACACAAACCAGACTTAAGACCAGTTGATTGGGGACAGCTTGTGCAACTGGGGACAAAAGTTGTGTCCCCATCCCCTGCTGCTTTTTGGGTCAGAGTTAACGTTAGGGTTAGGGTAAGTCGCCAGGAAATTAATATAAGTCTATGTAATGTCCCCAAAAGTGACCTATGACCTAAAACCTAAACCACTGGTTTCATCTTTAACAATGTGTTGTATTTTAAAAGCTTGTTATATTATCCATTGTGTCAAATCTTCATCTGAAAAGTAACTAAAGCTGTCAAATAAATGTAGTGAAGTAGAAAGTACAATATTTCCCTCTGAAATATAGTGGAGTGGAAGTATAAAGTAGCATCACATGGAAATACTCAAGTAAAGTACAAGTATCTCAAAGCTTTACTTAAGTGGGTTTTCTTCGACAACCCTAAGTTTGTCTCGGTCTCCTCCTGCAGAGCCTGAAGCAGCTTTCAGACACAACATTTCATCTCCTCATTCACTCAGTCTGGATCAAAGCGAACTAAAGTGATTTCTTGTTATCCTTCATTATGGGACAGAGTCAGACCTAAATGCACTTCTTGAGTATAATGTTTAAATCTGCTGCATCAAGTTTAAAGTTTAAGAGCCCTGAATGTGGGAGGCATTGAGAATACACTGAGTGGTAAAATAAATATATTAACTTACGAATTCACACGTTCTGTTTCTGTCTTCATGTTCACTCGTCATTCATGGTAAATGGGCTGCATTTATATAGCGCCTTTCTAGTCTTGTCGACCATTTAAAGAGCTCTACAATACATGTCAACATTAACCCATTCACACACACACTTATACACTGATGGCAGAGGCTGCCATGCAAGGTGCCAACCTGAGGGGTGTACTACGAAGTAAGTTCAACTTAGTCTGGCTCTCTTTGGGTGGGCTGGCTTCACTGAGCCTATCATTGGTTGTCCTGGATCACCGACATCACGAAGCTGTCAGTCAGTCAGTGAAAGAGGCGGGGTTGTTAAATATGAGTGACAACATCAGAACCATGAATGAAGTACTTCATATGACGTGAGATATAACAGTGATACCAAGTACCTGCGGAAAATTTCTGTTTTAGGAACAGCAAAAAGTCATATTCACTCATATTAAAAGTAGGCTGTCTTAAAATACATGTAGGTATTATTATATATGACTGAAGTATAAAGTGAGTATTTTTTGCTATTTAGTTGGATGATGAAGAAACTATTCTGAATATGTCACATAAAAAAACTTAAAAGTAGTGTCAGACTGTTTCTGCTGCTGAAGCAAAGAGTGGAAAGTAGTTAATGACTGACCCAAATGACTAAATGTCTGACCCAAATGTCACATTTATAATCATGGAGCCAATTAACAGTGTGGATTATTTTTCTAATTAAAGATAATCTTTGGTTTTTATTTCCAGTTATCATCACACAGGTGTGTCATGTTATTCTGAGCTGCAGTGATGGAGTCAGAGTGTAAAATCATCCACACTGTCAGCGTCACTCTGGAGAAAATACACTGAAACTATTAAAATGCAGCTAAAATCATCGTTATGTGTTTAGTGTCGTAAACGATCTCTCTGTTTGTTAGAAGCTCTGTTTTAAAACCAGAGTGGAAATAAAAAATCTGTAACAGTAAAATGTTTCTACTGATCTATAAAAATATTTATTTCTCTTTTTTACTTGTCACTTGATTGTAACTCAGGACTTTTGTCCATGTCAGGATCCTGTAGGAATGATGACTCTTTTTTTCCAGTGATCTGATTGATCAGTGGTCGGGGTGTTGATAGGTTGTGATCCGATCTTCTAAAGTTAACCTGCTCTGGAGCATAAGTTGCCATGGTGATTTATCCCAGTTAAAGGTGAGCCAGCTTCATGATACTGGAAAACCTGAGTTAACATACTAATCTTGCTTTGTAGTACACCCCTCTGCTCATCAGGAGGAGTTTCTAATCATTCACACACACAGTGATGGCCTTCAGGAGTAATTTTGGGTTCGGTATCTTGCCAAGGACACTTCAACATACAGACCGGAAGAGCCAGGGATCGAACCGCCAATCTTCTGATTAGTGGATTAGGTAGATTAGCACTACCTCCTGAGCCACAGCCGCCTAATTCAGCCATAAACTGTTAGTTTCCTTAAATGAGACGAAGAATCTGTGAGTGAAATGAAGCTGCTTCACTTGTGTTTTACCACAAATGAACTTTTGAAAGTTAAAGTTTTCTTGTTCTAAATGCAGTGATCTGTCTTTTCTGTCTGCTTTAAAGACACTAATTTCTACAAACGTGCTGTACGAACTGATGAAATTACTGTAAAAAAAACTGAGACTAATGAGGACGGATGTTTAACAAGCAGCTGAGTCAGAGTCAGTGTGTCTGATCACTAACACGTCCTCAGCTGGAGCAGCTGAACACCCACAGACCGAAACCATCAACACACCCAGAACTGAACTGAGAGACAGACATGTATGTACATATACAGTACTGTATATACGTATACTGTGTATATACTGTATATATGTTCAGAGCGTCAGCGTTGTAATAATAATAAACATGGTGATCTAAATCTCTGTAATGTCAGGAATAGGCTGACATTAACAACTGTCACTGGATGAGTTTTGATAATAAAAAAAAAACTTCCAAACATCATTTTGAGGAAAAACCTGAAGTTAGAGGGACTTATGGACATTTGTATCTGACATTTGTGTCCATAAAAAGTTTTTCCTCTCTGTGTGTTCAGATTTTATGACTCTGACTTTTGCCATCACTTCTCACTTCTCGTTGATCACAGATCTTCCACAGAAGTGGAATCTGAAATCCTGAAACAACAGAGTGTGAAGCAGTTTTAACTTCAGTATCAGATACCAGATGCATAAAACTCTGTAGATTCATGACTAAATCGAGATAGAAACATACAAATGCGTTTTCAACCCTACCAAAAATATCAAGTTACTGTTAAATATGTTGTTGTCAATAGAAGAGTAATCAGATTAAAACACTCCTGGGATGTCTCACAGATGATGGTAATTGTTAAACAACCCAACAACACTACATGTAAACATTTCTCTGCAATATATGATATCTTTTTATAGGACACAATTCTTCCAGTCTGTGATATTGTGCTTTGTTTTATTTTATCAGTTATGACACTTGGCAGACACTAGGTGGCAGTGACTCCCTGGGAGAAGTGACATTATAGCAGAAGAGTTTTTCTCTCTTCCTGGGAACTGTGCTGCAGTTAGTGAGCTCTCCTTAGCATGAAGAATTCCCAACCAGAATGGGGAACGTCTGAACATTGTGTCTAAAATGTATCTGTTGAAATAGGGGGAGAAAAGGCTGAATATCCAGTGCAGCAATTGGTGGTCAGAGGACTGTTGGTGCGGCCTCCAGCAGGATACTGTCAATGTAGCATAGAGCTGGAGAGGATTTTCTGCTAAAGCTTAAGTTGCTCCTCTGTTTCTACAAGTAAGGTCACTCCAAGAATAAAGGTGCAGATAATTATTATGTTGTTTGGCCAGACTTAAAGTTGACTTGTCTATCAGAGAATTGGTTTTAAAATACTGCTGTTGGTTTATGAAGCACTGAATGGTTTAGGGCCAAAATACATTTCTGATCTGCTACTACATTATAAAGCATCCAGACCTGTCAGGTGGTCTGGGACAGGTCTACTTTCTGTCTCCAGAGTCCAAACTAAACAGTTTTTATGCTCCACATATCTGAACAAACTCCCAGAAAACTGCAGGTCTGCTTCAACTCTCAGTTCTTTTAAATTACAGCTGTAGACTTTTCTGTTTGTCTTTTATTAAACCAAATAATTATTAATTTCTTACACTGCACTGTAACTTTTATTCTCCTATTATGTCTTATTCTATTTTATTTAACTTTTTAATTAACTCTTTCAGCTCCTCCACCATCTCAAATATTATTATATTTTATTTTCTTATATCCATCCAAAAGATACAAAACTAATGTGCTGCTGTCAGAGTTCTCAGAGGTTGTTATGACCTGACTGAATTTCTGCTCCATCATGTGATTATGTTACTGAATTTTATCCATTAAAGGAAAAGTTCTGTGTTCTCCTACTGAGACAATCAGATCGTTTGATAAAAGTTCAAATACATACACGTGAACACACATACACACACACACACACACACACGCACACACACAAACACACACACACACACACACATACAGTCCTAAATTACCAACAGTGGACTATCATCCTGCACCAGCCAAGTGTGGACCACTGTTTAAAAAACACAAATGGAATAATACAAACAGGTTTGTTTTCAGGTGAAATTATATGTGTGTATATGAATATATATGTATATATACACACAAATTCCACAGTAGAAAACACAATAGCACAACATGAAAGCATACAAATGGAGAGGAGGAGGAGGAGAGAGGAGCTCAGTGCATCATGGGAAGTCCCCTGGCAGTCTAGGCCTATAGCAGCATAACTAGGGACTGGTCCAAGGTGAGCCTGGCTGGCCCTAACTATAAGCTTTATCAAAAAGGAAAGTTTTAAGCCTACTCTTAAACGTAGAGAGGGTGTCTGCCCCCCCGACTGAATCTGGAAGATGGTTCCACAGGAGAGGAGCCTGATAGCTGAAGGCTCTGCCTCCCATTCTACTTTTGGAGACTCTAGGAACCACAAGTAAGCTGCATTCTGGGAGCGCAGTGTTCTAGTGGGGTAATAGGGTACTATGAGCTCTTTAAGATATGATGGTGTCTGACCATTAAGAGCTTTGTAGGTGATTTTACAGGAAGCTAATGAGAGAAGAGAGGCTAAAATAGGAGAAATATGATCCTTTTACTAGTTTTTGTCAGTACACGTGCAGCTGCATTCTGGACCAGTTGGAGAGTCTTTAGAGACTTGTTAGGGCAGCCTGATAATAAGGAATTACAATAATCCATGGATTATTGTCTGGACTAGTTTTTCTGCGCCTTTTTGAGACAGGATGTGCCTGATTTTTGCAATATTACATAGGTGAAAAAAGGCAGTCCTTGAAATTTGTTTTATATGGGAGTTAAAGGGGGGTAATGCCATCCAGAGTAGCTATATCATTAGATAATGTGTTTCTAAGGTGTTTAGGGCCAAACACAATAACTTTAGTTTTGTCTGAGTTCAGTAGCAGAAAATTGCAGCTCGTCCAGGTCTTTATGTCCTTAAGGAACGCTTGAAGTTTAGTTAACTGATTTAATTCATCTGGCTTCATTGATAAATATAATTGGGTATCATCAGCATAACAGTGAAAATGTATGGAGTGTTTGCTAATAATATTACCTAAAGGAAGCATATATAAGGTGAATAGTATTGGTCCAAGCACAGAACCTGGGGTCTAAGAGACAGGATGATGGTTTAGAGGACGAAATCATTGAAATTAATTCACAAAGGTCGATTGGAGAGAAACAGTCTAAATATATATCGGGTTTTGCAGCTGTTTCTAAGGTTCCTGAGTTTGAGGGTGAATCAGTGCCTGTTGAGGGCAGGAGGTGATGAATTTTGTCTCTAATAGTTAGAATTGTATCATTAAAGAAGCTCATAAAGTCATTACTACTGAGAGCTATAGGAATACATGGATCAATAGAGTTATGACTCTTTGTCAGCCTGGCCAAAGTGCTGAAAAGGAACCGAGGGCTGTTTTTATTCTCCTCTATTAATGATGAGTAATAGACAGCTCTGGCATTACAGAGGGCCCTCCTATATGTTTTAAGACTATCTTGCCAGACTAAACAAGATTCTTCCAGTTTGGTGGAACGCCAAATCCTTTCAAATTTCATGATGTTTGCTTTAATTTACCGGTTTGGGAGTTATACCATGGAGCTAGCTTCTTATATTTTATTATCTTCTTTTTTAAAGGGGCGATAGAGTCGAGTGTTGTTCGCAGTGAGCCTGCGGTACTATCAACAAGATTATCAGTTTCAGAGGAACTAAAGTTAGCATAAGACTCCTTTGTAGTATTGAGACATGGCACTGAATTTAGTACTAGTGGGATCGCCTCTTTAAATTTAGCTACAGCACTATCAGAAAGACATCTAGTAAAGATGTTTTTGTCTAATGGCGTGTAGTCTATTAATAGGAATTCAAAAGTTATTAAGTAATGGTCTGATAAAATAGGATTTTGTGGAAAAACTATTAAATCAATTTATCAATTTTGATGCCATAAGTCAGAACAAGGTCGAGGGTGTGGTTAAGACAGTTAGTGGGTTTATTTACACTCTGAGAGAAGCCAATTGAGTCTAATAATGAGATAAACGCAGTGCTAAGACTATCAATATCAACGTCCACATGGATATTAAAGTCACCTACTATAATTACTTTATCTGTACTAAGGACTAA
Organism: Scomberomorus guttatus; assembly: GCA_038419695.1. Classification (NCBI taxonomy): domain Eukaryota; kingdom Metazoa; phylum Chordata; class Actinopteri; order Scombriformes; family Scombridae; genus Scomberomorus; species Scomberomorus guttatus. Next base: position 39,267,065 of record CM076445.1, read on the forward strand.
GTTTGATAAAAACTCTGAGAATTCAGATAAAAATTCAGAGTACGGGCCAGGAGGGCGGTACACTATAACAAATAGAATTGGCTGTAAAGTTTTCCAGGTTGGGTGTGAAAGACTAAGAACGAGGCTTTCTAATGAGTTATAATTAAGTTTAGGTCGAGGGTTGATTATTAAGCCTGAGTTAAAAATGGCTGCAGCTCCACCTGCTCGGCCGGTGTCTCGAGGAATGTGAGTATTAATATGACTTGGAGGAGTGGATTCATTTAGACTAACATATTCTTCGTGACACAGCCAGGTTTCAGTAAGACAAAATAAATCTATATGATAATCTGAGATTAGGTCGTTTATTAATATGGCTTTAGATGACAGAGATCTAATGTTTAAGAGTCCACATTTAATTCTCCTATTTTGTTGTACTATTGCAGTGGTGGTGTTAATTTTTATTAGATTTTTATGAATGAATCCTCTTCTGTTTACTTTAGATTTCATTTATTTAAGTGATTTAAGTGATCAGGGGACAGACACAGTTTCTATGTAGTTTTGGGTGGGTAACTGCTCTAATGGAAGCACAGAGAAGTGTGTAGGACTGCAGCTCTCAACACAAAAACACCAAAGTGTCCTTGATAACTCAACAATACGATAGATTAATGTTAAGGCCATCAGTTAACTATTTATCCCTTGATTCTGAGAAATAATTTTTTTGTCAGTTTTGGATAGCGGAAGGCTACATTACCCATGAGCCTCAGCCACTATTGCTATGGAGACGAAGACAGTACTGCAGTAAAGTACCCGTTCTCCACTGCAGAGTTGGTCCTGTCTCTTTGTAAAAAGCTCATTACCAGCTATGAACCAGGCTAACCTAAGTAGGCTAGCACAACACCAGAGGCCTCACAAATTCAGTTCGGAGCCTTGAGGCTGGAAAGGTAACACGGATTGGTTTACATGAAAGTTAGTCAAAAGTTCGGGCGTCTCATACAGATGCTAAAGGGCACCTTGTACGTCGGTATCAGACACAGAGGGGCAAAGTGTCAATATTTGTCACCCTGGGAATGAGAACGGGTTGATAACACACACACACGCCCTCAGGTTTTTACTTCCATCCTTGTGAGGACCCCCACTGATGCACTGATAATGCATTCCCCTTCTCCTTCATCTAACTTTAACCCTCAAACAGTCTCACACACACACACGCATACACACACACACACATACACACACACACACACAGCAGGATGAGACTCTGATTGGCTGCTGCAGACTCGTCTCTCTCTCTGACTAAATGTCTCCTCCTGATGTCAAACAGGCCTTACTGCAGTCCGTCCTGCTGTCATTGAATAAATCACCGAGTGTTCATCTTCACATCACATCACACACTTCATGCTTTCTGCTGCCCACGCTTTGAATTATTTGAATTATTTTACTTTTTATTTCACCATTATTTTAGCAGAAAAACCTCACTGAGATTAAAATCTCTTCAGCAGGAGAGTCCTGGCAGCAACATAACGTCAAAGTAGTACAGACACATCTGTCACAATCTCTTGCTAGTCAATATAAAAAAAAAAATTATACAAAATATAAAATCATGAATAAAACAACAATAAAAGAGAAAATAAAAAGACAACCGTTGTACTAGAACTGGACTGAGAAACTGCAGCAATTTGATGCATTAACAACTTCTAACAAGCACAGTGACAAGGCAGCAAACCTGCAAAGATGGTAACGTTAACTTGACAGTGAACAACATAGATGAAACTCTTTCACCAAACTTTGAACCTTACAGTCAACAGAAAGAACAGAGACATGCTGCCAATGTTCCTGAAACTCTCCATTTCATTCACTTGTTCTTGTTTACTATGTTTTATTTGTTGTTACCATTTGTCTGTAATTGGTTACCAAATTTTTGAAGGCGTGGTCTGATGCACTTAACAGGCCATAACTCTTCAATACTGAATTGCAACAAAATGTGGGAATGTTGTACATACAGCCACACTTTGATACAATTCTACCCACAGAGGGCGCTACTGTAATATTATAACATGAATTTCTAAAACATTTCTAGAATTCTGTTGTCTTGAAACTTGGAACACAAGTTCTTCATGAGAATCTGCACAACATACTGAAGCATGGCACCAATAGCCCCAGCTCTGATACAATTTCACCTGTAGGTGGCACTAAAAGATTTTTAAAATTTGCTGCAGATTTCTGCATTTTGAGCAATGCTTGGGATTTATTTCAGCTGTCAGCATTCACACATATTTTCCACAGGAAATGCATTTCTAGTAGTAAATTAAGTAATAAAAATATAGATGTATAACTAGAAACCAGAAGAGCAAAGTATAATTGAAAACAAAAAGTGAGTATTTCTAACAGTGGGGTGGAGTAACTGTTTGGATTCACTTGGTTCTTCTATTTCCAAACTGTGAGATGTCTTGGTAGCGCTTTTACCGCTTTTATATTAATGTCCTGGAAATATTCTGAGTAATTTGCAGGTATTTAACGGTTCATTTTTAGGACATTTTGCAAAGATGGAGGTGTAGTTTGGTACAACTTATAAGAAGAAAGTGTTAGGTTGGTTTAGTAGTACACACTCATTATATTTGGATTCCTACATAGTTGTTAATTTGCAAAATTCCTTGATAAATTAGACTCTTAACTCTTTAAGTGACAGAAAATACTTTGAGTGTGTAGTTTTGTGTCAGATGATATATCAGCATGTTAGATTGTTTCAGTACTGTCGTAACAGCAGCTGCTGTGTTCCTGTTCATTCTCTGGACGTTTCTCTGAAAGCTTTATGGCAAATATGCTCATTATAGAGAAACAACCTACTGTAATATGCTGACATACAAAACTACACACTCAAAGTATTTTCTGTCAGTTGAAGAGTGAAGAGTCTAATTTATTAATAATGTTTGCAAATTACCAATTTAATACTTTCTTCAGTATTTTCATATAATCTGTACCAAACTGCACTTTCCTCTCTGTAAAGTTTCCTGAAACTAACCATTAAACTTATCATTAACTGCAAATTACTCCAAGAAATAAGAATAAATTGAAAGGAGCTGTAAAAAGGAAAGCAGCTTTGTCATCATCATCATCAATCATTATCATCACTTCTCAACATTACAGCAGTCATGTGATATGTTGTGCTGACTCCACCTGTACTCACATCCAGAGTGTTATCAGTATGTGAACATGTTGCACACTACTACACTAATACAGATACTAACACACACTAACACACACACTGGTGTATGGACTCTATACACCAGTTTCCATAGATAAATGTCTATGGAAAGTTCCTCTCACAGCTGGTTGGTTAATGATCCACTTATAGAAACATGAGTCATAGATCTGTTTGTATAGAAACATTATTCATAGATCTGTTGTTATAGAATCTCTGTTTTGTAATGTACTATAACATATTAAAGAGTGTCAGTTTTAATATTTTATAATTCATCACATTATTCATCACACGTCTTCAGTCACAGACGCATCTAAACAACCATTTACAGTAAATGTTTCCACAGTGAGATTCATCTGAGACGCTCAGCTGACTTAATGTGTTTATTTGTTAGGATCCTGGCTTCCTGAGGTCCACACTGTTCCAAACTGTAACACACATTATCCTCCATCTCATGTACACATTAAACACGTTATACATGTATACTCATGTGCACGTAAACATTGTCCATGTTAAACACATTACAGCTACACGATGTATGTGCAAAAAAAACTACGCTACGGCACAATCCACCATCGCAAACAACAAAATATCTGTTCCTGCCACGAATAACAGCAAGTATATAAATAACCTGAGCAAAGTTCACCTATAATCCTCTTCAAGATACACCTGAACTGTACATCAACTGCTGCATGAACCTAAATAATATTAGAACATATATACAGTAGCATGTGATATATACAGTATCAGTATGTGCCTAAGTGGCTCTTACAGTGAATATAAGACGTTTGTACATCAAACAATCGATCCAAACGTCCACCCGACCTCTGACCCCTGATCTCTGTGACACTTTCCTCAGTGAATAAATTAACATAATGCAGGCCGACAGTGTTCACAGTGAAGCGTGTCTGATCAGATACATCAGGCAGACATAATGAAATACTTTTTTATTTTATTCATTTACTTTCTTATATAAAAACTTTGAGCATATATATACAGAAACAAAATACGTTCAGTAGATACAACAATGCATCAGCTGAGGCCCATGAAATATATCATGTAATTATTATGTTCTCTGAGCAAAGTGGTGCATTAATATGAGTTTAAATCAGTTTGAACACACAAGGCTGTTGATGTGCTCACACACAGATAAACCAGGACAGCAGACATGAACATGTACGTAGGCACATATGTGGAAAATAAATATATACCTATATATACATAAATGAAAAATATTGTTTGTAGTTGGTCAAGATGAGGCTGATGTTATAAATTAATTGATAAAATATACACTACTTTATATTTTATACTGTTATATTTGATAAGGTGTGTTTAAAGTCTGATTGTGAAAAGTAACTCAGTGACACATTAATGTGCAATAAAAAATATATTTCTCTCTGAAATGTAGAGAGGTTGAAGTATCTCAAACATGAGTAAATTCATTCATTCATTCAAACCTTTATTGAACATTCCCTCATTTGCAATGATATTGAGATACAAAGTTTAAATCCAAAGATAGATATATATATATATATATATATATATATATATATATATATATATATATATATATATATATATATATATATATATACTGTACGTACTGAGTTACTTTCCATCAATGCAGTTTGTTATATCCACGCTTCTCATTAAACAGTTTTAAGGTTATAAAAGCTTCTTCACATTCAGCCTGACAGCCTGACCTGACTGGTCATCAACATGTTTAGTTTTCAGCCACTCAGAAAGCTGGAGGCCGTGGGAACACCACCGCCGCCTCAGGTCTGATAACCAGCTGGCAGCTGAGTTGGACAAACAGGCAGCCACTCTGATTGGCTAAGGCTCAGCAGGGTTCAGGCATAAAATGGCAGCTCGGTCCTTCAGCATCATCATCGTCGTCATGGCCTTCCTCTGGATTGTCTCCTGCCTCGCCTTCGTCAGCGCCACCTATGGTGAGACACTGTTTCCTGGTTCAGATGAAACTGGTTCATTTTTTAGTCTGTAAAGAGTCACAAAAGACAAATTAGCTGAAAATAAATTAGCTTCATGATGGACAAACTGAACATTTTAGTTCAGACATGATGGAGTTTGTGTCAGAGATCATCAGGAGGATTAATATCTGTTAATATTCTGACTGACTAACTCACCCACTGCTACACAAGCTGCAGACTCAAATATCAATCAGGTGGGATCCAAACATTTCACATCAGAGACTGACAGAATGAAGGAAAACATGTTCCTGTCTGTCATGTTTTGAACTTTTAGCTCAGTTTAGTTTTTATCCTGGAAGCTTTTCTCTGTGTGTTAGGACCAAGCTGCACCCTCCATGGCTGAAAAATGAAGCCAATATGGACAGTGCTAAAAACTGCAGTTCCTCGAAGGGCCACTTGAGGCTGGCTCCAAAAATGAGTCAATCCCCATAGACCCCCATGTTAAAATTCCCAACTTTACAGCAGAAATAAACATGTTTACAGCCTCTCAATAGCTAATTTCCCCATTCATGACAACTCTACACCTGTTTAAATTTTATTAAGCTGTAAAATTATATATAATTAAGGACACAGCTGCTTTGAGTGACAGGTCACTAGACACTAGGCTTGTTTCAGCAACCAGGCTTCATTTGGCCCACCTCAGCTCCACCTCTTTGCCCATTTTAGATTAGCCGGGAGTTAGGCAGAGTCAGGCACTGCCAAGATGGTGACGGCTGGAGCCCCCCCACTTTGAGCTTCAAAACCGCTCTTCAGAAACCAATGGGTGACGTCACGGTGGCTACGTCCATATTTTTTACAGTCTATGGTCAGGACAGAGAGTTTGTATCAATCATCGATCTCTGACCAGCAGGAACAGACATGTTTCACATTCTCACCTGATAAATGACATGAAGTCAAACAGTGGATTGGTCCTTTAAAGTCTGCTTCCTGTCATCCTCTCAGGCTGCGGCACCCCTGCCATCCCCCCCCAGGTGACTGGCTACGCCCGTATCGTCAACGGTGAGGAGGCAGTGCCTCACTCCTGGCCCTGGCAGGTGTCCCTGCAGGTGAGTCAGCTGACCACAAACACTGTTCTTCTTCTACTTCTGTCGAGTGACGTCTAGTTTGTTTCTCTCAGCAATCTAACGGCTTTCACTTCTGTGGAGGATCTCTGATCAACGAGAACTGGGTGGTGACCGCTGCTCACTGCAATGTCAGGTCAGTACAAAACGACATGACATGACCGCATAGATGAATTTAAGAATCAGTTAGTCCATTCCTCCTTCCCTCCTCTGTCTGTGGCTGTCAGCTCAGAGCTCAGTGCTTCCTACTGAAGACATAAATCTTTAAAAACACCTCACAAATATTTAGTTTAATCTTTAAACTAGACTTGCAATGTGTAATTTTTAACAAACAGGAGGAAATGTCTAAAATGCTGGCAGTGAGATCTGCCTGAGAAGACAAACTTTCAGGTTTACTAAGAGAAATAACAGAAGCATCACTTTTATAATTGTATAAGTGATTGTTTTTAATGCAGAATGAGGTTTTGTTTGGTAACATTGTCTAAAAAACACATTTCATTTTTACATCGTTAACAGCTAAAGTGAACAATGTCTAAAACGTGTTTTTGTGTGATCTGTGTGAACTGACCTGTTTCCTGTCAGAACCTACCATCGCGTGATCGCCGGAGAACACGATAAGGGCTACGGCTCCAACGAGGACGTCCAGGTGCTGAAGCCTGCCAAGGTGAGAACCATCTTTCAGCCAATCAGCTTTCAGAACACACCATCCTCCCTCCATTAACCCCCTCCCCCTGCACCTGCCCCGCCCCCCCCCAGGTGTTCACCCACCCCAAGTGGAACCCCCGCACCATCAACAATGACATCACCCTCATTAAGCTGGCCACGCCTGCCCGCCTGGGCACCAACGTGTCCCCCGTCTGCCTTCCTGAGTCTGCCGACGTGTTCGCCGCCGGCATGACCTGCGTCACCACTGGCTGGGGTCTGACCCGCTACAATGGTGAGGCACACCACCAGTAACGCTTACATCATCATGTTACATACTGCTACACCTTTATATACCTGTAGACATCATCATGGTACTGTTACATACCTGTACACATTATTGCATTGTTACATACCTGTACACATCATGGTACCGTTACATGCATGTAGACTGTGGCTGAATCCAGGCGTCTCCCAAAGACAGGGCAGAAACTACAGACACTGAAGCTCTGCAACAGTCATACATGTTGTGAAACCTTATTTTTACTGACTGTGAAACATTATTGTCACAGACTTTGAAGAAAAGAGAAACTGCATTATATTTGGACAATCTGAAGCGTCACAGGGAAAACACAAACCTGTTCTTTCAGTTCTCTTATCCAGCTGAAATAAGGTTGTCTCATAAATGATATGTGAGTTACAGGTACATATATTTTAACGCTAAATTAGCTTTAGCTGAGGCTAGCCTGAACTAGCTGGAGTTCAAGTTTAAAGAAGTATGAATTATATTTTAAAATAAACACTAAAAAGACACAGTTAGGCTTTTGGAAACAAATTTTAACCATAAATATTGTAGAAATATGAAGAATAAAGACACTAAATGCATTAAAAATAACAAAATGAGGTGAAACTGAATTTCTCACAAAAGAACTGCAGTTTTAATTCAAGAGGCCTTTGGGGTATAAGATTATGTACTCAAATCAAATCAAAAAAAGAAGGAGGAAGTGCAGTGTGTTTTTGAGTGTTTTGTGCTGCATGTGTCCCACAGCTCCCAGCACTCCCAACAAGCTGCAGCAGGCCGCCCTGCCTCTGCTGTCCAATGAGCAGTGTAAGAGACACTGGGGCAGCAACATCTCCGACGTCATGATCTGTGCTGGAGGAGCTGGAGCCACGTCCTGCATGGTGAGGCCCCACCCACTTGTTTATTGTTTATTGTTTACTTGGATCCCCATTACTTGTTACCAAGGCAACAGCTACTCTTCCTGGGGTCCCCCTTAATAACATAAATGAATACACATGCTTTTACATACATGCATACAATTACAGCACTAAACCCCCCAATTTAAACAGTATAAACATTACAAAAACCAAATACCATTTCAACAAAACCATGTGAAACTCTCTTTATACATCTCTCTCTATATGTATACATATATAAATGCATATACACACACACAGTTATTTACACACAAATACATACACACAGATGCATAAATACTAACAAGCAGTATCTATGACCATGCTTACCAAATGCTTTGAGCTACAAATTTCACAAAAAGAGAGAAAAAGTTACAGATATTTTTCAGGTTCTACCCAAGAATAACCTCTTTAGTTTCTTTTTTAAACTTGCTTTACTTTTTGCCTGAGTAATAAAACATGAGAAATGACTCTATACATTACAGTTCTTTTTACTGCATTGGTTCTCAGTAGAGGAACCTCCTCACCTGTCTTGTTTCATGGTTACATCTGTTCTTAATAAATATTATTCTGGAGTACAGGCAGGGTTGTTTTAAAACACATTCACATTCACACTGTATAAAACCTGTCACACCTGTCAGACTCAGATTCACACGTCGTTTGGTTTTTCTTCTGTAACTTCTGGTTTTTATTTCAGAGCTTAGTTTGAGACCTTTAGTTTGAGTGTTTTCCTCTCTTCAGACCTCCTTGTTGTGTTCTCGTTCAGCCCTGTGTTGCCTGCTTCACCTCCTGATGCTGTTGTTGTTTGTTGTTGTTTTCAGGGTGACTCTGGCGGCCCTCTGGTCTGTCAGAAGGACGGTGCCTGGACTCTGGTGGGAATCGTCTCCTGGGGAAGCAGCCGTTGCTCCACCTCTACCCCTGCTGTCTATGCCCGTGTCACTGAGCTCCGCAGCTGGGTCGACCAGATCCTCGCCGCCAACTAAATGAGGCCGCTGCCTCCCATCAAACTCCCCCTGACTCCCAACCCTGACCTCCCCCAGCCCACTTTTCCCACATCAGAGAGTGGACACTGAATGACAATAAAACTGTCTGAACATCACTGACTGTGTTTGTTGTTGCTGTTTGAGTTGGTGTCACACAGAGCTGAGAACACACAGCAGGGTGCGCTCTATGTCCACAACTTCAACTAAAAGATCAGTAAATGTAACAGATGTGGGTGGGGCATGGACAGGGACAACTAAATGGATTGTTTACTAGCATTTATTTGCTCCTGCAGAAGACAATATAAAACCTAATGCCTTCTGGTCTTTTCTGCACCTCTGCTCCCTCAGCAATGCAAAACGGCTCTGTGAGGATTTCAAAAGTCTTACAATACATACAGACACACTGATTTTCATTATTATTACATTTTCCAAAGGAAGATACACATCTGGTCCTTTGGTCTTTTATATTTTCAATTCACATGATAACTGACATGTTTGTCAGTGTTTAACAAAAAATAACAACCCAAATGTTACATAAACCTCCACTCTGGTTAGCATTAGCCTCAGCTTGGCAAAACCTGCAGTGAGTGATTTTTGTTTTATGTTTTGGCCATTAGTGGGCAGCAGAACAAGTCAAATCACATGATCATGTTATACAGAGCCCGCATACAGTGACACCGACAACAAAGTGAACAAGTAAACAAGGTTCTTCTTCCTGTGGGTGTCTTCAGTCTGATCACTGGTTTACATGATTGGCCACCACAGCACGATGTTGGGTTGCATTTTGGTGAAAGTTGATTCTAGTTCAACTTCTTGCCAGATGGCCGCTGTGCTTTTTTGTTTAACCTCATGCAGTCCCCATTACTGCAGCCCAAACACACTGCCCCCATTCAAATGAATGGGTGGACTGGTATTTTTCCTGCATTGCCAGATTTGGTGTAAATGCAGCCTAACTTATACATCATATTTTTTGTGACCTTTGTGCGACTCCTGTGTGACATCAGTCTCACTTCCCTTTCTATAACAATCACTTCTTAGTTTCGAAATGTTAACTCTTCAGGTCTAATTTAACTGTTCAGCTCACATTTAACTGTTCAGCTTTAACTGTTCAGCTCACATTTAACTGTTCAGCTTTAACTGTTCAGGTCATATTTAACTGTTCAGCAAGGTCCAGTGTGTAGGATTTAGTGGCATCTGGTGGTGAGATTGCAGATTGCAACAAACTGAATACCCCCTCTTCTTCCAAGCATGTAGGAGAACCTACAGTGGCTGTGAAACTCGCAAAAGGCCCTATTTAGAGCCAGTGTTTGGTTTGTCCGTTCTGGGCTACTGTAGAAACATGGTGGTGCAACATGGTGAGCTCCGTGAAGGGACCCCCCTATGTAGATATATAGGGCTCATTCTAAGGTAATGAAAACACAACAATTCTTATTTGAATATTGTATTCCTTTTCTGCCAAGTCCTTTCCGCTAGATCCCACTAAATTCTACACACTGGACCTTTAACTGTTCAGGTCACATTTTTACCCATTTTAACATTTGAAAATGTTGGCAGTGTTGACTGATGGTTTTACTGGTTATCATGAAACCTGCCATTCAAAAATTCAATTCAATTTAATTTGATTCAATTCAATTTTATTTATATAGCGCCAAATCATAACAAAAGTCATCTCAGGGCACTTTTTACAGAGAGCAGGTCAGACCGTACTCTTTAATTCACAGAGACCCAACATTCCCCCATGAGCAGCAATTGGCAACAGCAGCAAGGAAAAACTCCCCTTTAATGGGAAAAATCCTCAAGCAGAACCGGCGCTAGGTGGGCGCCATCGGCCTCGACCGGTTGGGTTGACAGAGAAAGAAGGAGAGAGGGGGAGAGGGGGGAGAGAGACTCAGAGAAGCATAATGAAACAATAATAACAATAGCAATGGGGGATCACAGGACCACGCCACCATCCTTGCACCATCCCCGCAGCCATGGCCCCCGATGTCCACAACCCAGATTCCAGATTTTCCTGTGAGACAAGAAAGTACAAAAACTCTGGGGAAGAAGCCAAGTTAGTAACATGCATTAATGGTACATGAAAGCATACAAATGGAGAGGAGGAGGAGAAGAGAGGAGCTCAGTGCATCATGGGAAGTCCCCTGGCAGTCTAGGCCTATAGCAGCATAACTAAGGGCCAGTCCAAGGCGAGCCTGGCCGGCCCTAACTATAAGCTTTATCAAAAAGGAAAGTTTTAAGCCTACTCTTAAACGTAGAGAGGGTGTCTGCCCCCCAGACTGAATCTGGAAGATGGTTTCACAGGAGAGGAGCCTGATAGCTGAAGGCTCTGCCTCCCATTCTACTTTTGGAGACTCTAGGAACCACAAGTAAGCTGCATTTTGGGAGCGCAGTGTTCTAGTGGGGTAATAAGGTACTATGAGCTCTTTAAGATATAATGGTGCCTGACTGTTAAGAGCTGTTTAAGTGAGGAGAAGTATTTTAAATTCTATTCTGGATTTTACAGAGAGCCAATGTAGATTAGCTAAAATGGGAGAAATATCATCTCTTTTCCAAGTTTTTGTCAGTACATGTTCAGCTGGATTCTGGACCAGCTTTATGTGGGAGTTAAAGGACATATCCTGATCAAAGATAACTCCCAGATTCCTTACGGTGGAGCTGGAGGCCAGGGTAATGCCATCCAGAGTGGCTATATCATTAGATGATGTGTTTCTAAGGTGTTCAGTTTTATCTGAGTTTAGTAGTAGAAAACTGCAGGTTATCCAGGTCTTTATGTCCTTAAGGCATGTTTGGAGTTTAGTTAACTGATTGGTTTCATCTGGCTTCATTGATAAATATAATTGGGTATCATCAGCATAACAATGAACATTAATAGAGTGTTTCCTAATAATATTACCTAAAGGAATCATATATAAGGTGAACAGTATTGGTCCAAGCACAGAACCTTGTGGAACTCCGTGTCTAACTTTTGTGTGCATGGAGGATTCATCATTAACGTGTACAAACGTGTACGAAATTGATCTGATGAATAGGACTTAAAGCAGCTTAATGCAGTTCATTTAATACCAATTAAATGTTCCAGTCTCTGTAACAGGATGTGATGGTCAGTGGTGTCAAATGCAGCACTAAGATCTAACAAGACAAGTACAGAGAGAAGTCCTTTGTCCGATGCAGTTAGGAGGTAATTTATAACGTTCACCAGTGCTGTCTCTGTGCTATGATGCTCTAAATCCTGACTGAAAATCCTCAAATAAACTATTGTTATGTAGAAAGTTACATAACTGATTGGCAACTGCTTTCTCGAGGATCTTAGAGAGAAAGGGAAGGTTAGATATAGGTCTATAGTTGGTTAAAACAGCTGAATCCAGAGTAGGCTTCTTAAGAAGAGGTTTAATTACAGCGACTTTAAAGTACTGTGGTACATAGCCTGTTACTAAAGACAGATTGATCATGTCTAGTAAAGAAGTGCTAACTAAGGGTAAGAGATCCTTAAGCAGCCTAGTTGGGATGGGGTCTAAGAGACAGGTTGATGGTTTAGAGGATGAAATAATTGAAGTTAGTTCAGGTAGGTCGATTGGAGAGAAACAGTCTAACTATATATCAGGTTTTACAGCTGTTTCTAAGGTTCCTGTGTTTGGGGATAAATCACTGCGGAACCCTAACCCTAACCCTAACCCTAACCCTAAACCTAAACCCTAACCCTAACCCTAACCCCTAACCCTAACCCTAACCCTAAACCTAAACCCTAACCCTAACCCTAAACCTAACCTCTAACCCTAACCCTACCCCTAACTCTAAACCTACCCTAAACCCTAACCCTAACCCTAACCCTAACCCTAACCCTAAAACCTAACCCTAAACCTAAACCCTAACCCTAAACCTAAACCTAAACCCTAACCCTACCCCTAACTCTAAACCTACCCTAAACCCTAACCCTAACCCTAACCCTAACCCTAACCCTAACCCTAACCCTAAACCTAACCTCTAACCCTAACCCTACCCCTAACTCTAAACCTACCCTAAACCCTAACCCTAACCCTAACCCTAACCCTAAACCTAACCTCTAACCCTAACCCTACCCCTAACTCTAAACCTACCCTAAACCCTAACCCTAACCCTAACCCTAACCCTAACCCTAACCCTAACCCTAAACCCTAACCCTAACCCTAACCCCTAACCATAACACTAACCCTAACCCCTAACCCCTAACCCCTAACCCTTAACCCTAACCCTAACCTAACCCCTAACCCTAACCCTAACCCTAGGAATTTGACCTTAGCCCCCAAACAATTGGTTCCTTCGAATTTTCTCACAACCCCTAAATTCTCCATCCCCTAGTCCAGTTTAGGTGACTAGGCTGTGGATGCACCAGGACCTAGGACTACCTTACACTTGGATTCCCCCATTGGACGTATAGAGCGGAGAAGATTCTGAAGAACAAATCAATCCTAACCTGGAGGATTTAAATCATTGGACCTTCCAACTTACCCTTTAAATTACCTCTCCCAACCGAATGTTTTAGACTTTTCCACTTACCAAAATTTTAGTCCTTACCTTACAACATCTCTACAAAATTGACGTCAGTCTTACCATAACATTACTTTAATAATCATCCTAATACTCACCTTTATAATTATCCTAAAACTTACCTCGATTTATGGTTATACACTAATACTTTACACACTTTAATACTATTACCTTGTTAACTTTATGCCTTAGGACCTACAATAATTTAATACTTACCATAATACTTACTTTAATACTTAATCCTACTTACCTTCACTTTAATACTTACTCTTAATACTTACCAGAATACCGGTCCTAAATACCCAACCCTACTTACCTCACCTCACTACCTACCCTTAATACTTACCAGAATACCGGGCCTTAATATCCAACTCTACTTTAATTCGCTACTTACCAGAACACCAGTTCTAAATACCCAACCCTACTGACCCTACCTCGCTACTTACCCCCAATAAATTAATATTAATACCTGTATATTTTAATACTTACCTTTAATACTTACTGGAGGAATAATGGGCAACCATATACTCTAAATCCCCACAACTGGAACTGCTACTACAACTCCAACCAATTGGCTACGGGACACACTCCGGGGCTTGATCAACTTTGGGATGGCCTCCCTCAGGTGAGGGTGTCTAGTGATAATGGCCGAAACACCCTATGGCCCTGGTGTCCACTACTGATGATGTGCACCCAATAAAAAGATCCGCTTACCAATTGTTGGTAAATCCAGTACCATCCTAAGACTGCAAAACATCCGCTTACCATTCATCTATAAATCCAGTACCATTTTACCTCAATCCTAACTGCAATTTTCCCACCCACCCTAGAATAAAACCCACTCAAATCAGGAACCCCATCCAAAATTACCTTTACCTCATTCCTTAAGGGAAATTAACAATCTGTATGTATGTACAATATGTAATCCTCAAATGTGTAATTGTGGTTATCATCCTTATTCCATAACCCTAACCCCTTAACCCCTAGGTGTTCTGTTGTGAAATGTGTAGTGGTCGACAGAAGCTACTAGCTGTTTAATTAGCTAGAGAGCCAATATCTGCAGGGTATTTCTAGTCAGATGCAACAGTTTTTGTTATGTTGTGTCATTTGCTGGTCATTTGTTGACGTTGGCAGTAGAGAGGCAAAGCACTTGGGAGCACACAAACAGATCACTTCCATTGTATTGTTGCGGAAAGCCCAGCCTGGGTCCTTCACATAGAAATGAGCTCACAGACTGTTAGAGGCAACTGAGAAACTCAGGGAATGTCTAATTTTTTATGTTACATTACTATCCATTCACTCATTGGCAATAAAAAATGATTAATACATTTAATTTGCTTCACAGTTCTACATATAGAACCTTTAAGGAAATTTCTTTTAAACTCATACATAAATCTATCCAGCCAAAAACTATGTTAAAAATATTTAAGAAAGACATTGATGTGAATTGTAGTTTCTGTTATAGATGTCCAGAAACTGTTGTGCATTTATTTTGGCAAAACCTGCCAAACCTACCAAAATGTGTTGTCATCATTAAAACCTACCAAAATGTGTTTTCATTACTGAAAATATTGATGAAAGTTTCATTTCACTTTGGAAGAATGTACTGTTTGTTCTCCTGTAAAATAATACACAGAAAAACACTTACATGTACATGATAAATCTTAGTATAACGACCAAATTCCATATCAATAAATGTAAATTTACAGGTAAGAAACCATTTTCAAACAATAGATTTCTTCAATTCAATACTCTCTAAAACAAAAAGAAATTAAAACTGTAACAGCTTCTAATGTTATTTTTTATAGAGATCTTTGTTTGCCCCAGCATTAATCTTAAAAGTGTTAATTAATTAAAAATGTACATTTTCTTTTGACTTTATGTTACTTTTATTATCTGTAACCTTTTGTACATGTTTTGCACATGTCAGTTGTGTTTTATTAATTATAAAAAACAAAACAAAATAACGCGCCCCTCATTTGACACCCACAGGCAGCGCTGATCGATCTCAGATCAACCGATTAAACACCCACAGGCAGTGCTGATCGATCCCAGACTGCTCGATCTTTAATGACTGTCATCCTCCACTAACACGGAAGTCAGGTGAACCGCGACGGTGACCCTGCAGCAGGGTCTCTCCCGGAGCTTTCAGACATGGTGTTCGAGTCTCTGGTCAGCGATCTGCTGAACAAGTTCATCGGAGACTATGTGGAGAATCTGGACAAGTCTCAGCTGAAGATCGGGATCTGGGGAGGTGAGTTCCGCGGCTAACACAGAGAGAGAGGCCAGACTCCGTTCAGAAATATCACACTTTAAAACGCGCTGCTTTCTCTACAAATATAAAAACATCGTGAAACATATTGGAACACTGAATGCTAATCATCATAGTGTACTCTTTGAATCGCCATTAATCTGTCCCACCAGTCCGCTTTTGTTCCGATGGAATTTAAACTTAAGTCAAAGGTTCGCCCGCTTTTCCGCCATATCTCCGCCCAAAATACAGTGACGAGACGACCGGTTTGTTGTGGCCATGTAATATGAGGTTTTGTTAAATTAAAACGTTGTTGTCGGATTATAATTATGCCGAATTGTAGAACACTTCATTTTGATTAAAGAAACCACTCAGTCATGCGATTATATATTTAACTACCACCATCAAACACACTCCCGTTAAATTGGCAGATGTTCAAACGAGGTTTTGCCTGAAGGTGTCTCGCCACAAAATGTCAGTAAACGGGCCAGGGAGTAAACAGACAAACCTGCCCGGTGACACAGACTCTGAGGCGGACTGATTGCGAAGACTGACAGCTGACCGCACCTATCCAGGTGTGTCTGTCTCATTCAGACACTGAAGAGTTGAGTCTTCTCTGAAACACTGACACACGAGCTGTAACGTCACAGTTAATTCAGTTAACTGCTGCTTATCAACTGCACACACATAACTGTTATCTTTATAAAGAAAAACAGATGCAGAATATCAAACTGTTCAGTCAGAGCTTCAATAAAGAACAGCAACATGATAAATAATATTTATATGATAAATAATATCTGTGATAAATATTATTTCTTTAATGACACTGACAGACAGAAAGCAGAGTTGAAGAGGAGGAGGTTCGAGGTGGAACATCGTGACAGAGAATTTCAGTTCTAATCTTGAACCTGATAAAACCTGATGTCTGATTATCTGACTTTAGTTTGGAAATATCCTTTTATATGAATCAAATAAACAATAAATACTTTGATATTTCATTTTAAATCTAATAAAACTCAACATCTCGTTAAATAAGGAAATCTGATCAATAATCAATAACATGTATCTGTGTCGTTTTCATAAACCTATCTGTCAGGATGATGACAACACTGTTTCCTCATACCTGACGCACCTGACAGGCTCCACCAATCAGCTGTCAGCAGGGCTGAGTGCCTGAAAACTTCCTGATCAATATTCAATCACTGCCTGAAAATATAATCAACCACCTTCCTGATTATATATCTGTTTCTTCTTCTGTGTCTCTGCAGGAAATGTCGTCCTCGAGAACCTGAAGGTGAAGGAGAATGCATTGGTATGTCCTGCCTCTTCCCTGTGATGTTATCAAGCAGTTTTACCAGGAAAAACCTGTTTCACCTAAAACACTTCATCATATTTAATAAATTAAAACCTTTTCTGTACCTGCAGCTGTCAGTACTTCAGTAAAAAGTACTACAACTGCAGTAAAGTACAAGTACAAACAGAAGTACAGTACTCTGGTCAGTTATAGATCATAACTGAGCTATAACTGTATAATAGTATAATAAACAGTACAATAACTGTATAATGAACAGGATAATAAACAGTATATTAACTGTATAATAACTGTATAATAAACAGGATAATAAACAGTATATTAACTGTATAATAACTGTATAATAAACAGTATATTAACTGTATAATAACTGTATAATAAACAGGATAATAAACAGTATATTAACTGTATAATAAACAGGATAATAAACAGTATATTAACTGTATAATAACTGTATAATAAACAGGATAAACTGTATAATAACTGTATAATAAACAGTATATTAACTGTATAATAACAGTTTGTGTGTTTGTCTTTCAGAGTGAATTCGATGTTCCGTTCAAAGTGAAAGCCGGACAGATCAGTGAGTTCTGACTTTTTGATGTTTGAGCTGTAAATGACTGACATCTTATGATGATGGTCAGTTAGCTGCTGTCAGGTGATAACACTTGGGGCAGCTGATGAACACAAACAGACAGACAGCAGAGAGAAACTGTTGATGGAGGTTAAATCTCATATTTCTCAGAAGTGTTTTTGAGCTCATCATTTTTCAATGACAGAGTTATTAAAACGTTTCCAGCTGTTCAATCATCAAACACCAAGTTATTACTAACTGCTGCATCACAAGATAAAGCAGAGGTTTAGTACTCATGTGTTTATGACAGAGGTCAGTCTGTGTTATTTATATTAATTATTATTCAGTGATGTCACCAGATGTGTTGATCCAGGTAGATACAGGTGGTGCAGATACAGAGCATGATGGGAAACAGGGTGTTGACTTGTCGCTGACCTACATAGACATTGCTGCACGTGTGTGTGGGCGTGTCACATGTCTTTGTGGTGTTTTTATTTGGTTGAAGTGTATTGTATGTTGTTTGCATCACAGATGTTTTGTCTGATTGTGTTGAAGTCAGACTGCAGGGACGAAAAACTCTTAAACACCTGTGACTTCAGTCTTCAGCAGGTGTTGAAAAGCTAAATTTCCCATCCGCAGGGGCTGAATATTGTCTTTGTCCTGCTGTAGACAGAAACATCAGTTACCAGATGTTTCATCTATAAACTACAGAGACATGAGGTGCAGGAAGAGTTTCAGTCAGCAAACACTTGCTGCTACAGCATCTCATCCACTCACTTTAGACACAACTTAAATTAACATTTTTAATTGGTTCATTCATCTTCTGCTGCTTATCCAGGTTGCATTCATTATATATTTATGAATTATAGTTGCATCCAAACTAAACCAGCATGAACCTGATGAGCGAACATAACAAACTGTGTCTGCTGTGTTTTTGTGTTTCAGGGAAGCTGACATTGAAGATTCCCTGGAAGAACCTGTACAGTGACGCTGTGGTGGCCACGCTGGATGGTCTGTACCTGCTGGTCGTTCCTGGAGCCAGTAAGTAACGCTAGTCAGGTTCAAGTAGTTTTAGAAGAAAGATACAGAATCTAATGAAGGAGCTCTATCTGAGGACGGAGTGTCTCTGTCACCAGATCAGCCAATCACATTTCAGACAGTTCATCACTCAGTGTTCTTAAAAAGGTCATTTTCAAATGAAGCCATGTCTCTGCATTTTAAATCACACAAACAAGTGATTTGAAAACTCTCAAAAGTGCCCTCTGATAGTGGACAAAGCCAAGGGAGCACAACCAGGTCCAGGTCCTCCTGGAGGATCCTGAGGTGTTCCCAGACCAGATTTGATCTATAACCCCTCCAGCATGTCCAGGGTCTGCCCCATTGTCTTCCAGGTGCCCTTTAATACCTCCACAGGAAGATGTTGCAGATGATCAGCTGAGTGCTTTCTGTGTAAAGGATCACTGGTTCTCCTCCTCTTGGCTGTCTGCGGGGGACAAAACACATATGGACTGCATGGACCAACAACAACAGATTTAGGACCAGGACAGAATCCACATCAGTCAGTCTCCCTCCCTGATGCTGGAGCTCCAGTTCTGTTTTAATTGAAAACATGTGTCAAACAAATCAGCCCAGAAGAGTCCAGGGCCTCCCTCCTCCTGAGTCACCTGACAGTCTGTCAGACCCTCTTTGAGGCCATTTGAAAGCCTCTCTCATGGTCTCCTCCTGGACCAGACGTCTAACCTCTGACCCCTGTCTACTGCTTCAGGAGTCCTCAGATCCTGAATGGACTCCTCTTCAGCTTCCTTTGCAGCTGCTGTCCACCGGCAGGTTCTTTGGTTGTTGCCACCTCTGCAGTAACCCACTCAGATCCACCTCCCCAGCCTTCTTCAAGAGCTCAAGACCTCATAGACAGGGGGACACCATCAGGTCTCGTTTGGGTTTACCAGGTCTGTCTGACAGCCCCCCTGAATGTTTGTTCTGATAAAGGTAATTGTCCAGAGCACCTGGTGAATGGAGCCAGTTGATTGGCTGGTCTGGTCTGGAGGTGACCTTGTACATATTAACTCACATGTATTAGGTGATGGAGAAGTGTGTGTTCTCAGTTGATGTGTGTGTGTTCCAGCTGGATCTCAGCTGAAAACGTGTCCATATAACGGTAAGCCGCCATGGTTCAGTGGTGGAGGTTCAGGTTCAGGTCTGATCCGGTTTCTGTGCTTCTGTCGGGGCTGCATGACGTCCACAACGGAAATACTTCCTGTTTTCATCTGATGAAACATGTACAGTTGTCCTTCACAATAAAAGCCCTCCTTGCTGTTACATTCCTGCAGATGGAGAGCTTTTACTGTGAAGCAGCTGCAGTTAAGCAATGAATGCTAACTGTTAGCACAAACAGATTTTGTTCCAGATCTGTAGAATTTTCTGCATTGGTCTTGTGAAATGATCCGTTACAAACTCTGTAGAGGGAAAAGTGTCATGACGTGTGATATGACCAGAGTTTGGCAGTGAAACCATGCAGCCCTGCGTCTGTCGCCTCTTCTTCAGTCTGTTTCATGTAGATGTAGTTTGTGTCTAATCTGGGATTCTCCTCTGAAATCACAAGTTTACTGGTTTCCACTCGCTGATCTTGCTGATTTATGGTGTTTTGATTTTTAGAAACTGTAAAGCTAATATCCCAAACTGTCACAGGGTGGACTAACAAGCTTTCATTACCTATAATTCATAGCAATATGGACATATGAAGGAATAAGGCTGTTGTGAAGGAATAATAATAATAATAATAATAATCAGAACTAGTCTGTAGGATTTTGTTCTTTAGCTTTACATTTATTGTATCATCTTGTATGTAGTTTATTATTATTATAGTTTGTTATTTTACACATTCACAATGTCTCAGCTGAGGTTTGATGTGAATATAATATTTCATTGTATTCCACCTGGATGATTTAGTACCAGCTGAGATACAATTGGACAAACTTTACTTCTGTTTCTTGACCGTTTCTGTCTTTTCTTCAGTTCATGTTTCTCTCATCACTGACATGCAGCTTTAGGAAGAGCACTTTGTTTTTACTACAGGTGTTTACTGTCCCTGCAGCTCAGCAGGTAGATGTACAGGTGTTTACGGTCCCTGCAGCTCAGCAGGTAGATGTACAGGTGTTTACTGTCCCTGCAGCTCAGCAGGTAGATGTACAGGTGTTTACGGTCCCTGCAGCTCAGCAGGTAGATGTACAGGTGTTTACTGTCCCTGCAGCTCAGCAGGTAGATGTACAGGTGTTTACTGTCCCTGCAGCTCAGCAGGTAGATGTACAGGTGTTTACTGTCCCTGCAGCTCAGCAGGTAGATGTACAGGTGTTTACTGTCCCTGCAGCTCAGCAGGTAGATGTACAGGTGTTTACGGTCCCTGCAGCTCAGCAGGTAGATGTACAGGTGTTTACTGTCCCTGCAGCTCAGCAGGTAGATGTACAGGTGTTTACGGTCCCTGCAGCTCAGCAGGTAGATGTACAGGTGTTTACTGTCCCTGCAGCTCAGCAGGTAGATGTACAGGTGTTTACTGTCCCTGCAGGTCAGCAGGTAGATCAGGTTGCTACAGAGTGAAATTTGACTCTCTCTTCTGTTTGTTGCAGCAATAAAGTATGATGCAGCGAAGGAGGAGCGTTACCAGCAGGAGGCGAAGCAGAGAGAGCTACAACGCATCGAGGAGGCACTGCAGATGGCCGCACGCAGAGGTGAGACAGTCTTACCTCTGACCTCTCACTGATCTCTGACTGACCTCTGACCTCTCACTGACCTCACAGTAATGTCATTACTGTGAGGTCATCACATGTTGATCTACTCCATTATCCTCCTCCAACCTCAGCAGCCGTCACATCATAGAACACATCTATTGTTCTACAATAATGTAATAGTAGTAATGTCACGTCATCTACAGTATGTTCATGTGTACATTTGGGTTCTGAGGGGTGTTGTGGTTTAATGTGGAAGATTTCAGTCAGAGTTCAGTCATGAAATCCCCTCTCCTGATTGGCTGCTGCAGAGTCACAGATATATGAATGTATTAATGTTGGCTGTACAGACTGACAGGTGGATGAATGTATTAATGTTGGCTGTACAGACTGACAGGTGGATGAATGTATTAATGTTGGCTGTACAGACTGACAGGTGGATGAATGTATTAATGTTGGCTGTACAGACTAACAGGTGGATGAATGGATGACTAGATGAATGTATTAACACTGTCTGCACTATTCATGCTGCGTTTGCTGTCAGCGTCTCAGACTGGAGATCTGCTGTTCAGTCTGGAGAGTGTTGTTTACAAGGAGCCTCACAATGGTAACACACACACACACACACAGTAACACACTTCTGTTCTCTCTGATCATAAATTAAAATCTGAAAAACCAGACACTGTAAAACATAATGCTCATACTAGGCGTCTTCAGCAGCTCTTTGACGGCACACCGCTCAGAATGAAACATGAGGATTTAATGGCAATTTCTGAAAGTCAGATACATTTAATGGAGCAAAGGCTCATGGTGTCCATTTATTGTTGGAGCAGCTGATAAAAAGTTCAAATTGGAACATTAAGTTGTAGATTAGAACTTTTATTTCTGTGTTTTACATAGAACTGCTGGTACAGTTAGGTGACCCTAACCCTGTAGCAGGAGCTAAGGGATTAGGGTTGCAGGTTATGATTAGATGGCCCCAACACTTCGGTTATAGGATCTAAATCCTGTTCAGACATTGCAGAGTTGGAACAGTGATGGAGACTCATTTACATCAGGATACAGTCTGGATTAATCTATAGAGCCCAAGTGATTCATATGAATCTGCAAACTTCAACTCATGTAATCCAAATTAAACAGATTAAAGTGAATTATTAATTATTTTTTGCATTAGTAGTAGTAAAGGTGTTACTGGTGTTACACGGTGTTTGGGCACACACTGATTACATCACTTGCCCACTGCCCCCATCAGTGTTTTGCTTTTTATAGAAATAAAATTTAGTTCATTCCTGCATATCGGTGCCCATGTCCATCAAATAAAAAAAACTCTAATATGTAAAACATTAAGTGTGTTATTTATACTCAGTCGGACAACGGATGCTACAATTATAATCATAAGTGTGCTCTGTGAGCGTCTGCAGCAGCAGCAGAGTCACTGCATTGAGTAGCAGAGTGAGCCGTCTGTCCTCCCTCCTGCTCTCTGCTGTAAACACACCCCGGGCTCACCGCTTGTTTTCGGCAGAAACTCTCCTGCTCTCTGCCTGCTCAGCCTGCTCTCGGTTTGTCTCTCTCTGGATGGCAGACAGGTTGTTCTGCTTCTGGTTCTAAGTGGTAGTCATCCTCTGGCTCGTTCTGTGTGCACCGCAGCCTCACCCTCACACACTCATTCTCTCGCTCTCTCTCCACCGCACACTTGCTATGCACTGAGCTGTTCCTTAAAGGAGCTAAGCTACTTGTGTAACACATTTTAGTTTAGAAAACATCTTAAAAATACATTAAAAAAATGTCCCCAATGCTTACGCCTGGTGGGGGGGTCAACTCAGGCCCGGTGGGCTGCCGGGCTTGCAATACACTGGCGGCAACCCTGGTGCGTAATATGTTGGTCGTGGCTCGTAGTGATGAACCTACAGAGAATTATCAGTGACTCTGCAGCTCCCCTCGGCTTTACGGAGCTTTATAGTGAGTTTCAGCTCATTGTTTATCTGTCCGGCTGCAACTTTACTGTTTTGGTTCACTCTCAGCGCTCTCATAGCGTCATTTTCAGAGAAAAAGCTGTAAAAAGCCACTGTACACTACCTGCTCAGCACCAAACAGCAAACAGAGAGCAGGTAGAGAGGAAAAACAGCTAAAAGAGAGTGAATATTGGACTTACATTCACCAGGTGGACAGAAACACGACTCCTAATGAATGATAATGTTGCTCTGTAACTGCTGGATGTGGAAATAAGCAGCTGTTTGCTAACAAGTTCAACATATCGACTTAAAAGCTGATGATGTGTCAGAGTTGCGTGCAGGTGTAGTAGTAACCTGTCTCTGCTCTGTGATTGGTTCTCCTCCTCAACATGAAATGTGTTAGATGTTGCTGCATGCCTCCTGCTGTCTGTCTGTGTTTTCGGGCTTTTCTGTCACTAACTGCGTCTCTCTCTTTAATGCTGCCAAAGTCCCAAAAGGACGCAAAAAACAAAAAAAGCACAAAAAAGGTTTGAAGAAGCTGAAACGACATGAGAACAAAGCAGGTGAGTTTAATATGTTTCAGTGTGGATCAAAGGGTAACCCGCTGAGCAGAGAAAAGTTTGTCAGTAAGAAATTTAAAAACAAAAAGATTTGGACTGAGCATGAAGCAGATGTTCTCGTGTTATTCGTGTTTTAACTGTACAAACAGCTGATTCTGAACTTTTTTACACCAAATATCTTAATATGTTGTGGTTGTAAACAATGAAACACATTGAGTATTCTCCAGCAGAAGCACCTGTACCTGTACAGAAAGCAGTTTTTTTTGTGTCCTCCTGTTATGACCCGTTCAACTCATTGTTTTCTGTTTTATTGAGTTGTTAGAAGTAAAATTATCCAGTATTTTAACCAGAAATATCAAAAATTAAAGGAAAGTCTGAAACATTATTATTTACTTAAAGGACCGGTGTGTAGAATTTAGTGGCATCTAGTGGTGAGGTTGCAACCAACTGAATACCCCCCCCCAACCATGTAGGACAACCTATGGTGGCCACAAAACTCGTGAAAAAACGTGAAAGGCACCCTCTACAGCCAGTGTTTAGTTAGTCTGTTCTGGGCTACTGAAAAATGTAAACATCCAACAATGGCTCATTGGCCAAAAATATTAGTTGTGCTGCGGTGGAAACTATTACTGAAACAGTTCAGTCAAGTCAAGTAAATTTTATTTATACAGCACCAAATCACAACAGAAGTTATCTCAGGGCACTTTTCACATACAGCAGGTCTAGACCGTAATCTTTTTTTTCAATTATGATTTTTATTATTTCCTTCACAGACTTCCAACAGGGCAGTCCAATGCGTTTACCAATGGGTAAATAATAAAAACTGACCCTAACCCTAACCCTAACCCTAACCCTAACCCTGAATTTAGCATCTCCTTCAATAGTTTATTCCACTCATCATCTTCATACATAATCCTTAAATCCCTTTCCCACACAGCTTTTAGGCCTATGGTAGTGCCATTAAATCCATCAACAGGGTAGTTGTAGATTTGACCTGCCAGGTGTGGAAGACTACTAAATGATCCCAATTTAGAGCATATAGAAGATTGGGTGGCAACCTGGTGCCCATTGGGCCTACTTTAGACAGACAGTCTCTAAGCTGGAGAAATCTCCAGGAGTCCTTTCTCTGCAAGTTGTAGAGTTCTCTTAATTCTTTAAATATTCTTAAGGTATTGTTATGATAAAGACATCCAATGTGCTCGACCCCCTTAGTGTGCCACTCTGTCCAGAAGAACACCTTCCCTCCTATTTTCAATATTGAATTATTCCATATTGAAGCTGATCCTGTCAGGAAGGGGGATGATCCCTCTTTCTTGTGTCTATGATGCCAGATATTCCTAGTATGAGAGATTATTGGGTTCTGGATATCAGCTTTTGGACACTTGCTTAAATATTATGCTGCCCTGAAAGGGGCAATCAGTTCTAAATCTACCCACAGGGGTCTGTCATCTCTTCTTGAGAGAAGGGAGACTATCTGGACCCCCAAGAATGCTTCCTGGTTAAGTCTCATATTAGGAAGTCTCAGTCCCCCACATTCTATCTTAGTCTGTAGTCTTGTTAGCTTCATCTTAGCCCTTTTTCCCACCCAAATAAATTGACTAAAGAGTTTATCTATAGTCTGGAATGCAGTCACTGGTACACTCAGGGGTGACATTCTTAGAAGGTAGCTCAGTTTGGGAGCTATAACCATTTTTATAGCTTGGATTCTCCCCCATTGTGAGATCTGCAGTTTGTCAAAGCCCTTGAGAAGGAGTTTTATTTTGTTGAAGGCTGGGCCGAAATGATCAGATATTTGTTTTTGAGTCCTGGGTTTAGAAATATAGAAATAGAAAGCCTTTATTGTCATTGTATTGTAGATACAATGAAATTAAGAGTGCTACTCCTGGTTGGTGCATTAAAAACACAGTACAACATCTCACACAACCACACAAATCCACACTAAATAAATAAATATAAAATGGTAAAGTGTATCAATGAAAATAGGTGTAGTATACACCAGAGTAATATGAAATATTGCACATAAATAGATGTGATTATTGCACAGTGTGAAATTCACAAGAATGTTATGATATTATTGTACTTTATGAGAATAAATATTGAATTATAGCACAAGGACAGTTTTGGATGCTGAGTTGATTACTTTTGATGGAGTTTAGAATGCAGGTGGCTTTGGGAAAGAAACTGTTCATGAGTCTAGTGGTTTAGGAGTATCCCCAAATATTTTAGATTTTTTGGCACTCACTGAAATTTCCAATTTTGAAAGTTACTTCTGTAGCAGTGTTTGGATAGAGGCATCACCTCAGATTTGGGCCAGTTTGTCTTATACCCCGACATATCCGAAAATGAGTTAATGGTCTAACATCAGAACCTGAATGTAATCAGCAAACATTTGCATCTTGTTTTCTTGACCTCCCATTGTGATACCCCTAACAGATTAATTTAGTCTCATGGCCTCCACAAGGGGCTCCAGTGCAATAATAAACAAGAGCGGTGAGAGTGGATCCTGCATCCTGCAGGAAAGCAGATGGCTTCAGAACATTAGTTGTTACCATAGATGTAGGATTATATATAAACTTTATAATATTGTGAAACACAGGTCCAAATCCAAATTATTTTAGAGTGAACATAAGATAACTCCAGCTAATGTGGTCAAATGCTTTTTCTGAGTCTAGAGACAGAGCAGCTTTTGGGGTATCCACAGCTTCCACATTCTAGAGGGGCTTTACCTTTTTAAGGTAAAGTAAGAGTGATTATTACTCTGACATTGAGGGTGGGAGTTGCCCTGTGTCAATAGCAGCACTGAATGTCTTTAGTATCTTGGGGCTAAGCTTCTCTGCAAACTTCTTATAAAATTTGCTAGGTATTCCGTCTATACCTGGGGTCTTCCCACTAGGCAGCAGTTTGATTATTTTATTCAGTTCCTCAAACGTTATTGGGCGCTCTAGATCCCTCATAATGATACCATTATCACTAAAGGAGGCAGAAGAAAAGCTAAACATATGACACACTGAGCAAGAGAGAAGAGGAGAGTGAGGGGGGGAGAGAGAGAGACGCCATCGCTAACTGCTAAGCTAAGTTAGTTGCTAAGCTAACTGCTGAGCTAAAGTAACTAACAACTGCGGGATTAGCAAGAAAGTCGCTAAAAGAAGGAGAGAGCTAAGAGTGCTTGAGCAGAACTAGTGTAAGTTTTAATGTACAGTGTGTAATTATCCGCAATAATAAAGAACATAGCAAAATTAACTAAGTTTAGAGCAGCAAAAACGCTATCAGTAACACATCTGGCAACTAGAAATGAGACAATACGCTTTCTGCAGCATGTCAGCTGCACATCATCACCGTTGTGCTGCAGTGGAAACTATTAGACACAGTTCAGTTGTACTGCAGTGTAAAAGGAAAACAACCTTTCTGTTTCTTGCAAGGAGTCAGGACACCTGCTGACAGCTGTTTTATGATGATTTATGGTCTAACTGTATATTGAGTAGTTGAAACTAGCTCCACCTCTGCAAAAGTAACATGCTGCTTACACACTGAATACTTCAGTATTAATAATCTAATGATGTCATATATAATAATATATCAGTCAGAGGGACCAAACCACTACTTTTACTTTCAAACTAAGAATCCTCATCTACCCTGATATGAACACTGATCAGCGGAAACAACAGGCCCAGTTCAACAACATCAGGGCGCTTCTACGCTCAGCCAACCTGAGACATGGCATTATTCATCCTGCGAAACTGCTGGTACTTTCAAGGACAAAACATACTCGTTTACCAGAGCAACAGGGGCAATGGAATTCTTCAAACAACAGGTGAAACCCTCTCTTAATATGCTGAATTCCACTACAGATCAAAAACGTCTTGATAGCAGTTCCAGTGAAATCATACCAGCATCATGAACAGACTTCTTTTGAATTCAATTTTCATTTCGGTTTCTGAGAGTACTACTCCCATCTGGATTTACTACTGCTTCTTTATTTAATTATTTGTTTTCTTTCTTTCTTCCCCATCCTTTTCCAATACTAAGGAATGCCTCTCGGTAATATTCCACAATTATATGATTAATCCACCGTCTTCCTCCAAGATACATGAGTATGACGCAGTGTAAAAACATAAATATTGATCACTTTATTCAAGACGTTACTGCAATAGACTGGGATAGGTTTCAGTTGATAAACATGCCCTTTGGAAAACAATGAAAGTTAAAGGTAGACATTTACCATGCACTTCAGAAGTCTTTTTAAACTTAGAGATAAGGCCTGGTCAAAATATCGAATATCTAGGAATCCAGCTGACTGGGAAACAACACTTAAGAAATTTCTGTAAGACAAAAACTAGGAATGCTAAGTCCAACTTTTATAGAAATAGTCTTTCTCAAACCTAAACAGTTCTGGAACAGGATGAAAAGTGCCCTTAGTCCCATTAAAAGCTCTGTTGCACAGATCCGTGTTAATGATGAAGTTGTCCATGACGCTGCCATTATCTTGAAAGTTTTCAATCATCATTTTTCCTCTGTTTGTAGTTCTTACTCTTTCATTTCACCTTATTTAACTCATATTAGCAACTCAACTACCAATGGCTTATTTTCTTTGAGATGTATTTTACCCATTGAAATTATACAAGTTATTTCTGTCCTAAATGTTGGCTGTGCTCCTTGACCTGACGGCTTAGAGGCTAAGTTTATAAAATTAGCTTTTCAAGTGCTAATTTTCCCACTTGCTGACCTATTTAATCTGTCCCTATCTACTTGTAAACTTCCATATATTTGCAAATGTGCCAGTCACTTCACTTCATGAAGGAGGAGATCCACTAGATCTTAATAGTTAGACTGATTTCTATTATTTGCACTACAGCTAAAATATTTGAGAAGTTAAGTTTTTAATCAGTTATCACAGTATTTATATGATCTCAATATTTTGTACCCATTTCAATCTGGTTTTTGTTTTGATTTTTCTACTACTACTGACCTTGTAAAATTAACCAATGATATATTCTCATTTAGACAATTGTCAATTTACAGGTGCAATTTTTATTGATTTAACCAAGGCTTTCGATTTGGTTGACCATTATCTTTTTCTTGATAAACTTTATGCTATTGGTGTCTCTCCACAGGCATTATACTGGTTTAATTCTTACCTCCATAACAACCTCATCATTGTGTGTCTTTTCATTACAATCAATCAGATTATTTAACTGTTGAAAAGTGTGTACCACAAGGATCTATCTATTTTTCTATTTTAAATAATGATCTTCCTAAAATTTGCTCTAAATGTTCTGTTCAGTTATATGCAGATGATGTGATTATGTACACATCTGAGTCTGACATAACTAAAATTCAAAGCTCTCTGCAATCAGAATTTTCTTCTGTTCAAAAATGTTTTTAAATAACAATCTCATTAAGCAGAAGTCTTGTAGCATGTTGTTTTAGTAGTTATAATCTTAATTATTCACCTGCTGAGTTGGCTATTAATTTTACTGATGGGTCTCCACTTATTAAAGTTGATCAATTTAAATACTTGGGACTTTGGATTGATTCTGAATTTTCTTTTAGGCCTCATATTGATTTTATTAGAAATGAAATAATAAATGCTAGTCTCAGAATATTATATCAGTCTATTCATTGTTTTACTCTCCAAGCAAGAAAAATAATTGTCCAACAGCTTGTATTTCCCATTATTGATTATGGTGATATCATATACCAGAACACCTCTGAAACACATCTTCAGCCTTTAAATGCTGTTTACAATAATATTCGTAGATTTGTCCTTTGGTGTCCTTACTGCACGCTTCACTGTCTGATGTCCAACTCTGAACTGGCGACCACTTCACTGTAGGAGACATTTTTATTGGTTTCTCTTTGTTTTCAAATCCATTTACTTTAACTTTCCTTTATACTTAAAGCAGCTTTTAGTTCCATTCAAATCATCACATTCACTCAGACACACTCAACAACCTTTTTTATTGTGCCCAGAATCTTTAAAGAAATTTGGATGTGAGCTTTTAAGTTTAAACACCATCAGACTGGAATAATTAACTCACTCAGATCGATTACTTCTTTCCACGACTTCAAGACGTCTTTGCTTGTTTACCTTAAATCTACTTGTTCTTGTTTTTGATGGTATTTACCCTCACAAATCATTTTTGTTTACAAGTAGACTCAGTAGTTTGTGTTGTTTAAATAGTGTTTTCAAATAATGTTAGTTGATCTGTTCATTTATTTTATTTCTCGTTCATTTTTTGTACAGATGACTCGTGTAACAGATGTAGTGAGTGGGGTTTGGGATGGTGTGAGAGCCTGTATGTGTATGTTTGTTGATGTTACGATGTTGATTGTTTTGTGTCATTGGATTGTTTAATTTATTATCATCATTACTACTAATGTATTTTGTTTTGTTTAAATGTTGTAACTTTTATGTTTAGTGCCTGAAGACCCCCTCAAAAATGATATGGTGCATCTCAAGTTTATCCTCTAATTAAATCTTGAAATAAAATACTTTTTAAAAAAACTTTATAAAAACTACATTTTTCTCTCTCAGAACTGGTTCTTACGATGTCAGAAATCAAATGTTTTTATCATTGTTATGAACAGCTTCACTCAAAGGTGGAGTAAAAAGCCGACCATCACAGAGGGGGGAGGGGGACGATGACACAACCCTCACAGAGAGGGAGGGGGACGAGGAAACAACTGTCACAGAGGGGGGAGGGAGACGAGGAGACGACCATCATGGGGAGAGGGACAAGAGGATGACCCTCACAAAGAGGGGAGGGGGATGAGGAGATGCTGTATCGTGTCACTACAGAGATAACAGGGCATATTTTAATAATAGTGTTGCACTCGGTCAGTGCTATGTGTCTGTCATTCTGACGGCAGCGACACTACAGGGTAACCAGGGTAACTAGGCTACCTTAGCTAAACCGGCTAGCATACATCCATGCTAAAGTTGAGTAGTTCGCTGCCAAAACATTCTGGGTGGAATTCACACTCTAGAATGATTGTTCTGCACATCAGAGTTAGTGGATTATTAAACTATTGTGACAGTAATTGTTTGGATCACCGAACATATTCTTCATACGACTGCATACACCGAACTGTAATGTCCGTACCATGATGGTATCTCCCTAAATCTTACACACTGGTCCTTTAAGTTTCTGCTTTTCTGTTAATCATCTCCCTTTGTGGGCTTGTGACCCCCAGGTTGGGAACCACTTGTTAACATAATAATAGAGAGACAGAAAAAATAATGAAATATAATGAAATTGACAAAATGTCAATTTTGTGATTTATGTTTCAACAAACAAAACTGTAAAAGCAAACAAACAAAAAAAAAATACAATTCAGACACAATTTTAAAAGAATTAAAAAGTCTTCATGTTTTATATCACCCAAAATATTCAAACCCAGAAGACCCAAAATCAGGATTATCGAGATTGTCAGATGAAGTATTGTTTATATTTTACTATCTTCATTTTGAATTTAAACGGTTTCAAACAGCAGGTAGAGATCAATACAGAGATTGATCATTCTGTGGGTTCTGATCAGTTCTGGTTCTGTTTCAGGTAACTCAAACCCTCTGGAGGAGAAGAAAGACTCGTTTGTGGAGAAATTGGCCACTCAGGTGATCAAAAACCTGCAGGTGGAGATCAGCAGCATCCACCTGCGCTACGAGGATGACGTGAGTTCTGATCCAGGTCAAAGTTTTAGTTCAGGTTCAGGTTCAGGTTCAGGGTCTGAGTGTGTGTGTGTGAGGCTCTCACAGTCATGGACAGGTGAGTCAGAGCTGTACCTCTTTAGTTAGGTGACAGAAGTCTCTCATGTATTTCAGGTCTCGGACCCTCAGCGCCCCCTGTCGATGGGAGTGACCCTGTCCGAGCTCAGCCTGCAGGTAACGTGCGCACACACACACACACACACACACACCTGTATACCTGTTAGGACTCCAACACTCACTTGAGTCTTCGGTACAGGTGTGACCTCCATGTGTTTGTGTTTCAGACCACTGATGAGAACTGGAAGTCGTGTATCCTAAACGAAGCAGCAAAGATCATCTACAAGGTGACGGACGCTCTGCTCAGTCTGTAAATCAGACTCTGTGTTTACCTGCTGACACTCACCTGTCTGCAGTAATCTGATTACTTGACCTGGTGTAAACCTGAACCCTGTAAAACCAGAAACAGCCTCTCGTATCTCTGCAGGTAGAGTCAAAGACAGGTCTGTTGTTGTTTCTGACGTGTTCTTTGTGTGCGTGTGTGTGTGTATGTGTGCGTGTGTGTGTGTGTGTCAGCTCGGACGTCTGGAGTGTCTCTGCGCCTACTGGAACGTCAACAGTCCGATCTTCTACAAAGAATCATGGGAAACTATTGTGGTGAGTAGATGCGTCGTGTTAAAGCTTCTCTGTAATCAGCAGGTGATTATTAATGAGCTGAACATGAAAACGTGATCGCTGTTATTAGTGTTTGGAGCCGTTTCTCTTCATGATGAAGGAACATGTGACCCAGTGCAGCGGTGTGGCTCACTGACGTGTTTTTAATAGTTTTTGGACAACAGAGGAATCAGATATATCAGACTTTGATACACACACAATACTGTTAGTAGATCAGTTCATTGGTTTGGATCCAAACATGAAAACAAATGTAGAAAATAAGCAGAACGATCCTTTAATAAAACATAATAATGCATTTAAAATAAACGTCTGAAACTTTATTAAAAATGACATTTTGCAGAATCTTGAAGGTGTCTGTCAATAAACTTCGTAAAATAAAGTTTGTGATCCAAGATGATTGATGAGATGATCAGTATTACAGCTGCAACAATTAATCGATCAGCTGATTGACAGAAAATTAATTTGCACCTATTTTGATAATCAAATAAATGCTACAATTATTTTTTTGACAGAAAATCTGTGCGGACGTTTTATAAAGTAAACGACTAATCAATGAATCAATAATGAATATAATGTGTGTGTGTGTGTGTTGCAGGATCAGCTGAGGTGTGGGATCAGCAGTAGGGATCAGGAGCTGCCTCAGTATCAGTACAGTGAGTATTGATTAGTACAGAGTATTGATCAGTGCAGACAGTATTGATTAGTACAGAGAGTATAAATCAGTACAGTGAGTATTGATTAATACAGAGTATTGATCAGTGCAGACAGTATTGATTAGTACAGAGAGTATTGAACAGTACAGTGGGTATTGATTAGTACAGAGTATTGATCAGTAAAGACAGTATTGATCAGTACAGTGAGTATTGATCAGTACAGTGAGTATTGATCAGTACAGAGAGTATAAATCAGTACAGTGAGTATTGATTAGTACAGAGTATTGATCGGTAGAGTGAGTATTGATCAGTACAGATAGTATTTATCAGTGCAGTGAGTATTGATTAGTACAGACTGTATTGATTAGTACAGAGTATTGATCAGTACAGACAGTATTTACCAGTCCAGTGAGTATTGATTAGTACAGAGAGTACTGATCAGTACAGACTGTATTGATTAGTACAGAGTATTGATCAGTACAGAGAGTATTGATCAGTACAGTAAGAATAATCAGTACAGTGAGTATTGATCAGTACAGTGAATATTGATCAGTATAGTGAGTATTGATCAGGTGGCTCCTGCAGAGGTTTGTAAGCAGATCCAATCATCAGCACACACTGGTCACTAATTGGATTTTTTTGTTTTGTTTTTTTGTAGTTTTTAAGCCGATCTTCGCTTCGGCTAAAATGTGTATCAACCCAAATGCTGAGCTGGAACTAAAAACTCCAAAAGCCAACCTGCACCTGGAGGTCCAGAACATCGCCATAGAAATGACCAAACCACAGGTAACATGACCGACTGTCAGGTGAGGTCACATGATCACTGTCAGATGATATCATGTGTTATAAGGTTTTTTATTACAGGATCATATTACATATTTTACATGTTCAATAATAATAATAATAATAATCATGTGAAACAGTAACATGATAGAAGGTCAGAAAGCATAAATGCAACAAATAAAGTAAAAATGGAATGAAACACTGAATGTTTCTACTCTGAATCACAATAAATAAAGATTTTCTTCTGAAATCATCTTCAGACTGATAAAATATTCTCATCTGTTCTTCATGCCTGATGAGTAATGTGTAGAAGTAAAGACACTTAAAAATGAAAGTACTCCATTACAAGAACTCATTAGAAGTACTCCTTTAATGGCTTGACTTGTTGTTGTTCAGTTGAATCTGTTGAATCTGTAACAGAGTGTTATACAATGATCATGTTTATTACAGTAACTCCAGCTGTCAGATAGTAAAAGTACAACACTCCCTCTGAATCATAGGAAAAGTATAAAGTAGCATCAAGTACTCAGGTAAAGTATAGAAACTAATTAAATCTACTCAACTAATTAAATCTACTCAGCTTTCCATCTGATCACCAAGTCTTTGTTTCCATTTTAATTTCCAAAATGGAAATTTGAACATCTTCATTTCCATGACAGCTGAGATGGTGTTACATGATTGAAAGCTCCAGAACAGCTGCTAAATGGCTGTCGTGTGTTCCACTGCAGTACTTGACGATGGTGGAGCTGCTGGAGTCCATCGACTGCATGGTGAAGAACGCTCCATACAGGAAGTTCAGGCCCGACGTCCCCGTCCACGCTAACTCCAAACTCTGGTGAGTCCAACGCTAACTAACCCACTAACCCACCAACCCACCAACCCACCAACCCACTAACTAACATCCAGTATGTTAAATGTATTGATCCAACATGTTCATGGTCACAGACAGAAGATTGTCTGACAGTTCTGGGTGGGTTTGTTTTCTGTGCCTCTGTCAGGTGGAGGTACAGCTTTAACAGTATCCTGGAGGGCCACGTCCAACGTTGCAGCCACATGTCCTGGTCCAACATCAGACGGCACCGAGAGAACCTGAAGGCCTACAAGACCGCCTACAAGACCAAACTGCTGAGTCTGAGCAAGCCGAGTCCAGACGCCGAACGCCACATACAGGTGCTGCTGCAGAAAGAGTCTGAACAAACTCTGACAGCAAAGAGTTCAGTGAGCACAAACCCGATTCTACAGAACATCAATGAGGGGGGCGACACAGAGACACGTAGTGTCACTGCATTATATTTAACTAAACCAGAGTCTAAGCTGCCACATAGACGGATCACATGACCATCATTAGTCAGCTCATTGATTATTTGATTACAATTCAGATAAAAGATTCATCTTTATTTTTGAACAAAAGTGCCAGATGTTGTCTGGCTCCGGCTTCTGGTTTTTCAGTCTTCTATGACGGTAAACTGAAAATCTGTTGGTCAGACTAAACAATACATTTGAAGACATCACTCCAACAGAATAATACATTTTAATTGTCATCAGATTCATTCATAATGACTAAATGTAACTGTAATGATCCATGTTTGACTAATAAATACAGTTACACAGACTGACCTCAGCTGTGACTTACAGCTCTGAATGTTTCAGGAATGTGTTTGTGTTTGACTGCAGCATGTGTCACTAATGTGTCTCATCAGGATCTGGAGAAAGTTCTGGATGTCTTCAACATCACTTTAGCTCGGCAGCAGGCTCAGATGGAGGTAAACATGAGGATGATGATGATGAAGGGGGGTGTGATTTATGGAGAGAGATATTCAGATGTTCCTCCCTCCTCCAGGTGATCCGCTCAGGACAGAAGGTGGTGGGGAAGAAGGCGGCGGGGCCGAAGCAGGGAGGAGGAGGAGGCTTCTTCAGCAGCTTCTTCAGCAGGAAGGCCAAGAAGGAGGAACAGGAGCCGGAGGAGAGCAAGGAGCCGGAGGGTGAGAACAAAACATCACCACAGCTCTGGCACTGTTTTCCTCGATTAATTTATCCAACAACTGATCCAGCAGCTGATTGTTGGAATGAACACAAACTTGAAACAGTAAAAATCTTTTCACAGTGTGACACTGTTATCTCATTAATACATTAAAGGTGGTCTGATCATTGTGATCTGGACTCCACTTTACACAAAAGTACACAATTCAGTGTGTTGGTTTGAAGGTTACCTGTGCAGGTGTGTAGGTTATCTGTGCAGGTGTTTGATTGAAGATGTTTCTGGTCTTCAGGTTCCGGGTTGGACGAGCTCATGACGGCTGACGAAAAGGAGAAACTGTACACTGCCATTGGCTACAGCGGCAGCTCTCACAACCTGGCTTTACCCAAACAGGTGAGCACACCTGCTGCAAAAACTACAGGGAAGAAGCCAAGTTAGTAACATGCATTAATGGTACATTAAAACGTACAGATATAGAGGAGGAGGAGGAGGAGAAAGGAGCTCAGTGCATCATGGGAAGCATAACTAAGGGCCGGTCCAAGGCGAGCCTGGCCGGCCCTAACTATAAGCTTTATCAAAAAGGAAAGTTTTAAGCCTACTCTTAAACGTAGAGAGGGTGTCTGCCCCCCGGACTGAATCTGGAAGATGGTTCCACAGGAGAGGAGCCTGATAGCTGAAGGCTCTGCCTCCCATTCTACTTTTGGAGACTCTAGGAACCACAAGTAAGCTGCATTTTGGGAGCGCAGTGTTCTAGTGGGGTAATAGGGTACAACACTGCAAATAAACTAGATTTATTACATGTACCATTATCACTAAAGGAGGCAGAGGAATAGCTAAACATATGACACACTGAGCAAGAGAGAGCAGGAGAGTGAGGGGGAGAGAGAGGAGCCATCGCTAACTGCTAAGCTAAGTTAGCTGCTAAGCTACCTGCTGAGCTAAAGTAACTAACAACTGCGGGATTAGCAAGAAAGTCGCTAAAAGAAGGAGAGAGCTAAGAGTGATTGAGCAGAACTAGTGTAAGTTTCAATGTACAACGGATAATTATCCACAGTAATGAAGAATATAGCAAAATTAACTAAGTTGAGAGCAGCAAAAATGCTATCAGTAACACATCTGGCAACCAGAAATGAGGCAATATGCTTACCGTAGCACGTCAGCAACACCAAACTCAACAAACTGACGTTTCTTCTGTCCCACAGACTGAAAGTTTAAATAGATCCAGTAGCAGCTGTCAGGAACTGTTTCCAAATGTTTGTAATTATGTCCTGCAGTGATGTCAGACAGCTCAACTGATGTTTGTTTTGGTCACATGACGCTGAAAACTGGTCTGTTTGTGTTTCAGTACGTCGCCATGGTCATCACCTTCCAGCTGTTCAGGACCTCGGTGACGGTCAGAGAGCAGCCAGACGTCCCCGAGATCCTCAAGATCCAGATGATTGACCTCAGCACCAAAATATCTCAGAGACCTGGAGCTCAGGCCATCAGGTGTGTGCCTTGTAACCAGAAGCCCACAGGTTCGACCCCCGCTGACAAAAGAGGGCAGAACTGCTTCTCTGAGAGAACACAGTCAGGGTGACAGATGAAGGGGTGAGTTTGATGTAAATGTCTATGCGGTCCTGCAGGGTGGAGGCGGCGTTGGAGCACTGGTATGTGACAGGGTTACAGCAGCAGGGGGCGGTACCCTCACTCATCGCCTCGGTGGGAGACTCCGCCTCTTCGCTCCTCAGTGTGGTGTTTGAGTTGAACCCCGAGGACAGTACCGCCGACCAGCTGCTGAGAGTCCACTCACAGCCTGTCGAGATCATCTATGATGCAGTAAACTATTCTCACCACAAACATCTAACTAACCCTAACCCACAAACATTTGTGTTTAAATTCTTCGTGTTGTGACATCTCTGCTGTTCATCCTCCAGCTGACCGTCAACAACATGACCGACTTCTTTAGGGCGGGGAAAGACGTCGACCTGGAGGTCCTGACATCCGCCACGCTGTCCAAGCTGGAGGAGATCAAAGAGAAGACTGCCACAGGTTAGTCTGAACCGCCCTTGATCCAGAACTCTGTTAAACCCCCAAACACCTCAATAAGGGTTAGTCTCTGTCGGTCCAGCAGTGGGCAGTCTGGTCTGTGCTGGACTCTAATGGTTCTGGTCTCTGCAGGACTGTCTCATATCATCGAGACCAGGAAAGTTCTGGACTTGAGGATCCACCTGAAGCCGTCCTACCTGCTGCTGCCGAAGTCTGGCTTCTACAACAACACATCTGACCTTCTCATCGTGGACTTCGGCAGCTTACAGGTGAAAGCCACGCCCCCAATCTGTCCAGGTGTTGGTCTGAACATGTGTGTTGATTAGAACATGCGTTGATTAGAACATGTGTTGATTAGAACACGCGTTGATTAGAACGTGTTGTCAGTTGAACATGTGTTAATTAGAACACATGTTGATTAGAACATGTGTGTTGTCAGTTGAACATGTGTTAATTAGAACACATGTTGATTAGAACATGTGTGTTGTCAGTTGAACATGTGTTAATTAGAACACATGTTCATTAGAACATGTGTGTTGTCAGTTGAACATGTGTGTTGATTAGAACATGCATGTTGAGTAGAACATGTGTGTTGATTAGAACATGTGTGTTGTCAATTGAACATGTGTTAATTAGAACACATGTTGATTAGAACATGTGTGTTGTCAGTTAAACGTGTGTTAATTAAAACACGTGTTAATTAGAACATGTGTGTTGTCAGTTGAACAGTGTAGAGCAGAGCAGTCTCAGTTCGTCCTCGTCCTTTTCTTCTCTGGAGGAGATCATGGACCGAGCATATGAGAGATACAGCGTGGAGCTGCGACGAGTCCAGGTGCTCTACAGCAAGTCAGGTAAATAATACACACTCATATACAACTACACAACTATACAACTACATAACTACACACAGCTGCACAAGTATACAAGTACACACAACTACACACAGAGAGTCCAGGTGCTCTATTTAAATAATCTGAAGGTCCATATTTAATTAAATTAGTTATTAATTGATTGCAGGTGAGGCCTGGAAGGCAGCTCGGCTGCAGGCTTCGTCTGTCCAACACATCCTCCAGCCGATGGACTTCACTGTCCAGCTGGCTAAGTGTATGGTGGAGAAGGACGCCCGGATGGCCAGGTATGGATCTCACCTGTGAACAGATGTCCACTCTATAGGTAACTCACCTGTTGACTCACCTACACGTTACCTGAATGTTAAAAAATCTCTTTGTGCTTCAGGTTTAAGGTGTCAGGTGAACTGCCACTGCTGCATGTTAAGATCTCGGACCAGAAGATCCAGAATATTCTGGATCTGGTTGAAAGCATCCCGCTGCCCCACATCGGCTCTGCTCCCTCCACCCCCACTGAGAAGGTGCGCTTGGTTCAGTCCGGCCTTACTTACAGTCATGCCCACTGAAATAAAGGCCCTGTTAAAACTGTTGCTGTCAGCGTTTTATCCCAATTTAAAGTTCAGTCTGTCAGTGAGTCTCTGGGCAGAGTTTTGGGAGTGACTGGGGAAAAATAAGGGGTTGACAGAGGGATGTTTTGGGGAGTGAAGGGAAGAGGTTTGGAGGATTGAAGTGGAAAGTATAGGGGAGTGACAGAGAATCTTAGGGGAGTAAAAGGGGGAGTAATGGTAGGGAATTGGGAAAAGTGACTGTGAGAGTTTAGGGTCAAAGAAGTTTGAGGGAGAGGGTGACAGTTTGGAGGAGTGGTGGCAGAAAACTTTGGGGAATGATGGGACAGGTTTAGGGGAGTGATGTGGAGTGATTGGGTAAGTTTAGGATAGAAACAGGTAACAGGAAACAGGAAGTTTGGAGAGTGATAGGGGAATCAAGGGATGTGCTGGGGGATATTTTGGGGAGTGATAGGCTGCAGCTGAGTACTTATGTTGCCATATTTGGGCATGTTTCCTGCTGCAGGTGCTGTCATTGGTGGAGACAAGACCACAAGTCCTCAACCTTCACCCCGCCCTCCTCAACACCATGGAAACAGGTTGAAAACTATATATATTACTATATACAGTATATATGCAGTATACATATCATTCATCACATGGTTCATTCTCTTTATCAGGCTTTATTCAGGCTTGTTGTTTATGATTTAAAAAATCATTCTTATATTATAATTTATATTTCTGTTGCCATGTCCCAGATTCAGATGAAGACACCAGTGAGAAGTCGACAGATGAGGATCACCAGCGCTCAGCTCTGGAGGA
Source organism: Scomberomorus guttatus (assembly GCA_038419695.1). NCBI lineage: Eukaryota > Metazoa > Chordata > Actinopteri > Scombriformes > Scombridae > Scomberomorus > Scomberomorus guttatus. The sequence goes on from CM076445.1 coordinate 39,307,043, forward strand.
ACTCACTGACGTTCACTTCAAGTTTGAAGTCAAAGAGGTTTGTTTGCTTTTAGGAGTTTGCAATGTAAATAAAGTTTAATGTTCAGCTCCTGAGAGTCAGCAGTGACCGTGGTGTGTTCAGGTGCTGCTGGAGCTGACCCGGCAGGTGGACCAGGAGAAGACTGTCCTGTCCTTCAGCGTCTTTCAGCTGGGAGCTGAAGGGAAGAGGCGGAGCTTCGACCTGAGCGTCACCTCCTACCTGCACAGAGTCACACTAGACTACTGCGACGTGCCAGGTACAGCACAGCTCAAATCATGATTTTCTCTTCAAAAAGTGATGTTATGATCCCTGTCTGGCTAAAACAAATCAGTTAATGAACAGGCCACCAGCTATAATCATCTGAAAATGATACAACAGCTGCATAAGTAACTCACAGAAACACCTTTCAGGCCCCTTTCAGACTGGGGCCTGCTTACAGAAATGTTCTGGTAATGTACTCTGAGAAGCTGGTAATTGGGGCAGCTGTGGCTCAGGAGGTAGAGCGGTCATCCACTAATCTGAAGATCGGCGGTTCAATTCCCAGCTCCTCCAGTTCACATGTCGAAGTGTCCTTGGGCAAGATACTGAACCCCAAATTGCTCCCGATGGCTATGCCATCACTCTGCGTGGCAGCTTGCCACCATCAGTGTGTGAATGGTTAGATTTCCTCTGATGGGCAGGACCTTGTATGGTAGCATATGAATGTGTGTGAATGGGTGAATTTACTCGTAGTGTTAAAAAGCGCTTTACCATGTAATGTGTTGCTTTTCTGTAAAGTCCTGACATCAGTGAGTCGAGTGAAACTCCATTTATCAAACACTGGATTGTTTGATAAATGGGATGGGATTATGAAGAGGACAGGAAATCCAGAAATACCTTACACTGAGGATGGCTTTCACTAAAGGGGGGGGGGGGGGGGAGTATGGTGATAAATATTTGGTCAAAAATATTTTATAAACCACACCTTCACCATTAGCCAGTCCAATCACCAACTGCCCCGTGCCCTGCACTGTTTGAAAACGGCCTCTTTAAAGTTTATATGAGGAGGACTTACGAGTGTGTGGAGGTGGACAGAAGAAGGAAACAGAACTTGGTATTTTCTCAAAATAATTGCGATGTTCAAGTCACGATTGTGCCTGGTGCCAGTGAGGAGCTGGTTGTTCTTGAGGTGGAGAGCTCATGCTGTCCGGAGCTGGATTATTCCTCCAGGTATCAGAATGTCTCTCCCTCCCTAACCTCCAACCCGGTGAGCCTAATCAGAGTGAGTTAGCATTAATCCTGACTGACTGACTGACTGATCGCTTTAAGGTCTGTGAGGAACCTGCTTACTGGTAAATATTTATAAATAGTCTGTAAATATCTTTGAACTGCGATAACAGACACTTATTGTGCTTTTTTTTGTTATATTTTGGTTTGTTTTCTTCCGGTTTGTTTATGGGATGTAAAACTCCAAGTGGGATTTTGAGTTGTTGTTATTTTCGGTTGGACCACCTGAACTGAACTGGACTAGAGTTCATTTGCAAGTAGAAAGTCTGGAATGGACTTCTTTGTGGGGAATTGGACTCCTCGCTCATCCGGACTGCTCCAGTCTCCCAACCAGTTAAGCTGAGGACTGCTGAGGTTAAGACCTTATGAATCTTATTGCACTGTAGTTATTGTGTGTGCAGTATATTTTTGGAGGCTTTTGGTACAGTTGGTATACAAAACTCTTGTGTCAGACTAAGGTCTGACTGGCACCCAGGCGAAAATAATACCAAACTGCTACAAAAAAATGGAGACTCTTTACACAGCAAACAATGAACACACAGGATGTACATAAAAGTTTAAAGTGCAGAAACAAACATTCAGGTAGAGCAGCTCTCCTGTTGATCCAGAGCTCAGCTACCCTGTTTGTGTTGATCTGTTTCAGATGGCAGGAATCATCCTCTCCACCTGATCAGCTCCTCAGAGCAGCAGGGCTCCAGCCTGCTGAAGGTGGAGTTCATCAAGGTGAGCACAACCAGCCTCACCTGATGTGTTCAGACACAAAACTGGAGCTCAGGTAGATCAGTATGAAACTACAGAGGAAAACAGAGCCTGTGTCAAACTACATGTCAGGTTTTTTTAAGTATCAAATGTACATTGAGTATAACTGTGACCAGCATCAGTCAGCTGGGAGTTAAACCTCCAGACAGATGCTAAAGACCATCAGAACTCTGAAGACTTATGTTTAGTTTAGAAGCAGGCAGCAGTAAAAAATCTCCATCCTTTCATTATAAACGGGCAGGTTTGGATGCTATGAATGAATATCCAGTAAAAGTCTTTACATACAGGTCTGTAAATGATGACAGTGATGATACAACATGTTTGTGGTCCTGCAGGCCGACCCCAGTGGTCCCAGCTTCCAGACGCTGTTTGACAACACAGAGCAAACACTGAAGGTGGGTTGAGGAGGTGTTTCAATAGTAACGGAGGCGAGGCAGGGTGTCGAGGGTCTCAGTTTCACTTTAATGATGTTTTGTTTTTACGTTATATTTAAAGCTCTGTTTATTAGTTGAAGTAAACATAAACACAAATACATATTAATACAAAAGTACATAATTTAAAAAATTAAAAAGTGTGGAGATTAAACAAGAATTTTTTTTGATGCACCATTAAAACTGAAAGCAAAGCAATGAAGACAATATGTTAATTTAAAAAAAGTAAATTAACACAAAAAAATGTGTCTAAAATCAACTAGAGAATGTTCTGAAACTGTTACATGATCAATAGTTATTAATACTTAGTTAATAAATTGTTTAATTTGTTTTCAGTTAATCTGCTGATTATTTTCTTGATCTATGAATTGATCTATAAAATGTCAGAAAAAAAGAGAAAAGTGCCATCTACTGCTGTTTTGTAGAGGATGTTTCTGCATGTTAAATGTGGACTAAAAACAGAGAAATAAACTCAGACTGTTTCACTTCACATTAACACAGCTGATCAAATGATTTTGGTTTGTTTAAACTGTTTTTTTACTTTGAGACATTTGATGAGTTATAATAAGAGAAGTAAAATGAAACAGCTGCAGGTTTGAATATTTTACACATTTACTAATTAAAAAATTAAATATTTAAAATATTGAACTTTTAAACATAGTTACAGGTTAAAACTGAGGCTGAAAGAAAACACTTAGATTTAAGTCATATTTGTGTTTGTGTCAGTTTGTGACAAACACAGCTGATGCTCAGGTATTTACAGGTGTTGCTCAGGTGTTCACAGGTGTTCACAAGTGTCTCACAGCTCTTTACCTGCTGGTGTTGCAGGTGGAGTTTTCCTCTCTGGACTTCCTCCTTCATACTAAAGCTCTGCTGTCAACAATCAACTACCTGAACAGTGCTGTGCCACCACAGCTCAGGGCTGCACGCGACCCGGACTCCAAAAAACAGGTGGAGAAGGCCAGCCAGGGCAGGACAGGTGAGTCTGGATGTCACTGAGAGGTGTGTCAGTGTGACAGGGAGGCAGTGTCATCTGTTTGTGCTCTCTCTGCAGCATCTAAGGAAGCCAAAGATGGCGGCATGTTCAGCTTCAAACTGTTCGCCATGTTGGGCTGTTTCCACGTGGAGGTGTGTGATGATCGCTGCAGCATCGCTGACATCAGAATACAGGGTATGAAATCAGTCATTATGTGCTACACACATGATGTCACACTACTTGCAGGTTCCAGTCAGTTATTAAAAAGCTGACAGAAACAATTTAATCATAAACAATGACGTGTCACCTGACTTTCGCTGCCCTGCAGGAATCGATGCATCAGTGTTGGTGCAGGTGAAGCAGACGGAGGTGTTCGCTCGACTCAGAGACATTGTGGTCACTGACGTCAACCCCAAAACTATCCACAAGAAGGTCTGTCAGAAAAACACCTTTTAGTCATTGTTATAATGACTGTTTCTGTTTCTCATGACTGACTACTTCACTCTGCAGAGGTCTGATCAGAACTCATGTTGAGTTTCATTGCTGAACCCGACCATTTGTGTTATTGGTATTATTATTATAATATTGTTATATACTTATATACAATATCATATGTACCACTTGCTAACAGCACTGCTAGCTTTAGTTCTATGAATATGTGTCGCACTATATAATACTGTATAAGAAATGAGTTAGTCTTCAGTAACAGAACAAGCTCCAGTTTGAGCTCCTGATCATCATTTTTATGTTTGATATCTATGTTTGTGCCACAGAAACACAAGACAGTTTAGACATAATGAAAGTGAAGCTGTGAGACGTGCAGGAAGGTTTTGTAAATGTGTTCATAAAGACTTCCTCATTCCTGCTGCTTCAGCACACGTTCCCTCTGACGTACATGAAGAAGACGGTTTCTGTCTTTGAGTGGAAAGAAACACATTATGTTTGTATTCAAAGGTCCAACAACACATTAAGTTGTGATGTCTGAGCTGCTGTCTGTCCCACTTTTTAAACAGTCTTAGTGTTAGCATGAGTTTAATGAGATGATGTAGACGTGCGCCCCCTCTCCTGGCAGGCGGTGTCCATCATGGGTGAGGAGGTGTTCAGCTTTAAACTGTCCCTATTTCCGGGGGCGACGGTGGGGGACGGATACAGCGACACGTCGAAGGTGGATGGGAAGGTCACGATGCGTCTGGGCTGCATCCAGATCGTCTATCTGCACAAGTTCCTGATGTCACTGCTGGTCAGAAACTTGCTTATATACATTATATGCACATATGCACACAGTATACATACATATATACATACTGTACATGTACATATATACACACAAACATACATTAACATACATACATATTAGTATATATACTGAAATACACACATATATTAGATCCAGATCCAGATCATCACACACACACACATACACAAACATGTTCACAACACACACACATACACAAACAAACATGTTCACAACACACACACACACACACATACACAAACAAACATGTTCACAACACACACACATACACCAACAAACATGTTCACAACACACACACACATACACACACAAACATGTTCACAACACACACACACATACACACACAAACATGTTCACAACACACACACATACACAAACATGTTCACAACACACACACATACACAAACAAACATGTTCACAACACACACACACACATACACACACAAACATGTTCACAACACACACACATACACACACAAACATGTTCACAACACACACACATACACAAACATGTTCACAACACACACACATACACCAACAAACATGTTCACAACACACACACACATACACACACAAACATGTTCACAACACACACACACAAACAAACATGTTCACAACACACACACACAAACAAACATGTTCACAACACACACACACATACACACACAAACATGTTCACAACACACACACATACACACACAAACATGTTCACAACACACACACATACACACACAAACATGTTCACAACACACACACACACACACATACACAAACAAACATGTTCACAACACACACACATACACCAACAAACATGTTCACAACACACACACACACAAACATGTTCACAACACACACACACAAACAAACATGTTCACAACTCACACACACACAAACAAACATGTTCACAACACACACACACACAAACAAACATGTTCACAACACACACACACACAAACAAACATGTTCACAACACACACACACACACAAACATGTTCACAACACACACACACACATACACACACAAACATGTTCACAACACACACACACACAAACAAACATGTTCACAACACACACACACACACACATACACACACAAACAAACATGTTCACAACACACACACACATACACACACAAACATGTTCACAACACACACACACACACAAACAAACATGTTCACAACACACACACACGTACACAAACAAACATGTTCACAACACACATACACACACAAACATGTTCACAATACACACACACACATACACACACAAACATGTTCACAACACACACACACACAAACAAACATGTTCACAACACACACACATACACACACAAACATGTTCACAACACACACACACGTACACAAACAAACATGTTCACAACACACACACACAAACAAACATGTTCACAACACACACACACAAACAAACATGTTCACAACACACACACATACACACACAAACATGTTCACAACACACACACACAAACAAACATGTTCACAACACACACACATACACACACAAACATGTTCACAACACACATACACACACAAACATGTTCACAACACACACACACAAACAAACATGTTCACAACACACACACACGTACACAAACAAACATGTTCACAACACACACACACAAACAAACATGTTCACAACACACATACACACACAAACATGTTCACAACACACATACACACACAAACATGTTCACAACACACACACACACAAACAAACATGTTCACAACACACACACACGTACACAAACAAACATGTTCACAACACACATACACACACAAACATGTTCACAATACACACACACACATACACACACAAACATGTTCACAACACACACACACACAAACAAACATGTTCACAACACACACACATACACACACAAACATGTTCACAACACACACACACGTACACAAACAAACATGTTCACAACACACACACACAAACAAACATGTTCACAACACACACACACAAACAAACATGTTCACAACACACACACATACACACACAAACATGTTCACAACACACATACACACACAAACATGTTCACAACACACATACACACACAAACATGTTCACAACACACACACACGTACACAAACAAACATGTTCACAACACACACACACACACACACAAACATGTTCACAACACACACACAGTCACACACACACACACATATTGTTGTGGTCATGTGGGCTGTAGTTGTGTTTTCAGTTGCATCTCTTGTGTTTTTGGGTATAAAGTCAAACGTCCGTCTCTGACTGTAAAAACTTCTTTTTCTCGTATCTCCTCTCAGAAAATTCTCACACAGTGGCTCACAAGAAATCCCACAATGCTTTGCTTTGTCATTCTGCTCAGTGAGCCTTAACTGAACACACCTGTGAGTGATGATGATGATGAGTCACTGATGACATCACTTTAACTATGTTTGTGTCTACAGACTTTAATTTGATTTAAAAACCAAAAACGGCAGTTTTATATTTTACTGCAGGTATCATTTTCATGTGAGTCACACTGAAGCACACAGACATAGGAGGAGTGTTTAGAAATAAAAAGACTTTTAATGGTGCAGATTCAAAGAAATGTAAAGAAATAGGTACAGAACTCACTGACTCCATCATTATAATATCCAAAGTATGATGGGAACTGTAGCTCCAACATCACAACATGATTAAATCCCAAACTGAAGTAAGAAAAAGAATATGATCTTTTTTTTTATTTTGCACCATCAGACGAGTTTTTGACATCACTGTTCTCTAAAACCCTGATACTCATTCAGGCACATGTGTGCTGATAACCTGTGGACATACATACACAAACTCTTTCAGACCATATAAAACTGTTTTTTTATAAAAGCTGTGTAGGCCCACTGACATGATCAATAATGGCATTTCTGAAAATAACTAATGATGTGACTCGGTAAGACATGCAGTGACTCTGACAACAGTCTGGAAGTAAATAAATAAAATAAAAACAGGTAAAGTTGAAGGTTCAAATGAGGAAACTATAATATATTATTATCTTAAATAAAATCGATGTGTCTGCTCAGCCACTGTGGAAGAATTTACAGAAGCTCAAACTTTAAAACTGAACATTAAACTCTGATGTTGCATGTTTCTTTACAGTTTCCTTCCTGTCTCTCATGTTTCTTGTCTTGTTGGTGTGTCTTGTTCTTTCAGGCTTCTTTTAGCATTCAGTATGCGTCTGCTGATGAGGTACAGCTTTCAGCATGCAGCTCTGAACTGACTCCACTGCACCTTCCGTCCACCTTAATTATCACCTGCTTTAAGGTTACCAATGAGACATGCTCTCTGTGAATGGCTTAAACCTCGTCTTCGACTCAGTGTCTGCTTTTAGTTGTGGACTCGGTTTAATCTGAATGTGAGCCGACTCATTGTAACAGTGTTTAAACCCTCAGACAGCTGGAGAGGAAGACAGACAGTCACAAACATCAGAGCAGAGCAAACCAGGAAAAATAGGAACTCGCTGCAGATTCATCACATCGAACATCATCTGAGATTTGAGTCACTGTTGAACAGAAACTTTATTATACTTTTTATAATCTTATTGTTTGTCTGCTGTCTGATCATCAGCTAATATCTCCAATAATCAATGTAATACGTCAGCAGCTGAGTCTTAAAGCTCAGACGTTGGAGCATCTTTAAACTCACCAACACTCCTGTGTGTTTCTGCATCAGTATGTGATGAGCTTCAATATAATCACAAACCACATCTCTCCTCCACTTAGTGTTACAACATAATCACATGTTGTGTTCATATCGGTTTATATTTTAAGATAACTAATGCAGCTCTGGATATCTTCGTGCTGCACTCACTCTGCTGTATTTAGATTTCTGTTGAAAATGAGTCAAATCAGTGGAACACATCTGGCTTTCCAAACTCTGCCTGATGCAGCAAATCCCACCCATCTGTGATGTTCGGAACATCAGAACAAGTGCTCCTGTTGTTTACAGGCTGAGCATGGACAGAGGGATGAAAGAATGAATGGGTGAAGACAGAAATGAATGTTTGCCATGTGCAACATGTGACAGAGCTCACTTCTTCCATCAGTGCTATGCAACTCACTGTGCTGCCATCATTAACCACCTCACTGCCCCCCATCAGTCACATGACCTCTGCCTGTCAACTCACTTCCTTAAAAATGCTTTTGAACTCCGCTTTTGTTTCATAAACTTTTTATATTTCAATATTCTCTTTAATCTCGTATTTATTTTTTGTAAACTCTTCATATTAACAAAGCTTTGTTCAAATATGCCAGATGATGTATAAATGCAAAAACACATTTGTGTTTATATTATATACTTATTAGACGTCCTGAGCACTTTATTAGGAGTACTTGTGTAATCTAAGCGGGTCGTCCACTAATCTGAAGATCGGCAGTTCGATTCCCGGCTCCTCCAGTCCACATGTCGAAGTGTCCTTGGGGAAGATACTGAACCCCAAATTGCTCCCGATGGCTGTGCCAACACTCTGCGTGGTAGCTTGCCACCATCAGTGTGTGAGTGTGTGTGAATGGGTGAATTGACTCATAGTGTAAAAAGCGCTTTGAGTAGTCGGAAGACTAGAAAGGTGCTATACAAGTACAGTCCATTTACATGAGGTGGGCAAAATATTGGGAACACTTTAGAATATAGTACACTTCAGTACACCACCACCCACTACGACCTCAATAACAAACATAAAGTAAATATAAAATAATATAAAATAAAATAGAATTATCACCTTTTTGATAATGTCAACAAAAACTGAAAATGTTTAAGCTTCGTAGAAGTAGAAGAAGTAGAATTTATGGCAGAGCTGGTGTATTGATTGCATTAGATTGCACAAGTGTTCCTAATAAAGTGCTTGCTGAGTGGATATATGTTATGATAGTGAGGTTCAGGTTATTGTGCTGAAGGTTTATGAAACAGAAATGACTACAAGTACACTTGAACACTCCTTCATGGCTTCATCATGTGAATCTGTGTGTTGTTTGTCTTCTCACTCTGGACTTGTTTTGTTCTTCAGATGTTTGTCGATAACTTCCAGGCGGCTAAAGAGGCTCTGAGTGCTGCAACGGCTCAGGCGGCAGAGAAGGCAGCGTCCAGCGTTCGGGACTTTGCTCAGAAGAGCTTCCGTCTCTCCATGGACATCAACCTGAAGGCACCCCTTATCATTGTCCCCCAGTCGTCCACCTCCCATAATGCCGTGGTGGTGGATCTGGGTCTGATCACGGTGGGAAACAGCTTCTTGCTGCTGCCAGCTGAAGGCTTCTCCCTGCCTGCTGTGGTGGAGAAGATGGACATGAAGCTGACACAGCTGAAACTCTCCAGGTATCACAACACTTCATCTGTCCTAAAGGGCAGCTGGCTGTGCAGCAGTGAAACAGAAACAGGATAAAAACACAAAGCACAGAAACACATCATATAAATACAAACTAGAAACGTGTGAAAAACATAAGTTAAAACCATTAAAAAGAAGTGGGATTCTAACTAAAATTAAAAGACTGCGTCCTGAATGTGATGTCTGATGTCAACTTTTCTTCAGAGTTGAGTTGAGAGATGGCAGAGGGAGGAAAGAGAAACTCGGATGTTTGATGGGAGATGGCCCACTGAAGGAACTCTTAAAGCTATTATTCTAATATTCATTCAGTTATACAGAACAGATGGGCTTTTCTCTTGATTATCAGTGATTCAGTGAGATGAGCATACCAATAGATAAAAGAAAATGTTTGAACGAATTAATCAAAGATCTATAAAACAGTACAGAAAATAATGAACACTGTGAAAAGAGCAATGCGGACTCTCAGATGTCTGAGCATCCTTGAACACACCTGAAGAAGACCAAACTGTCAGCAGAAAACTGACTAAATGTCAAATTGTTTTCAGAACCACACTGAAGAGAGACTCCTCACAGCCGGACATCGAAATCCTTCAGCCAATCAACTTGGAGCTGCTCGTCACCAGAAACCTGGCAGCTTCATGGTTCACCAAGATCCCCGGAGTCCAGGTCCAGGGAGTCCTGCGGTCCCTGAACGTACGTCTCACGTGTGTTTAAAGTCAAAGTCAGATTGTCTTCAGATTCATAGTGAAACTGTTGTGTTTATCTGTCAGATGAGTCTGGGTGAAGAAGACCTTGCTGTGCTGATGAAGATCCTGGTGGAGAACATTGGGGAGGGAAGTAAAGAACACAGCATGGATATCAACAGACAGGTGGCTCAAGGTAACTTTACTTTCAGTGCATGATGGCTGTTTGAGTACATATAAGTTCAATAAACTAACAGTAACCCTTCATAAGAGATGTTTAGTCATGAACCCTCCTGACTGCTGAGCACCTGAAAAACCTGTAAGCCACAAAGTGTGTTGCGTTACTATGGTGATTGGCAATCATGAACTGTCATTAGCTGCAGTGTTAATGCATATTAAACAATTTAATACAGTGATTTAAAATGTTTGCTTATTTCTTCTGTTTTAATATATTTCATTGCATAACATAAAACATAATCAATGTAAATGTCAGTTTAATGTTATGAAATTATATTAAAAATGAACAAAAAAAGCAGAATGACAGATGAGTCACATGATGCGCTCAGAGTGAGAGGATCATTGCTGCCAACCTACCGCCTCAAGGGCCAATTATTTCCTATTAAGCCACAGTTACTTAAGTGATTTTTATTGGGAAACATGTCTGGAACTAAAGGAAACAGTAATTCACGAGAAACTCTGAGGAGAACACGCTATGAAGCGAAAAAGTCACCCATGGCCTGCTCTGAGGTTAACATGGAAGATGGTGACAGTGTGCCGTTTGAGGAAAACATAAAGCCAGCGTTATGTTATGTTAAGATTAGCGTGCTAATGGAGTAGAAATTTACTGAACTCCAATTCACCCTGGACAGACTGAGTAACTGCATTGAAGACAGCACTAAAAGAATAACTGAAACAGAGAGCTACATTTCTGAGGGTGAAGACCGCACAACCTCTCTGGAGGGCAGGGTTGCTAAACTTGAGCAGAGTTCAGACCTTAACCGTCCAAGCTGAGGATAGCAAAAATAGGAGCCGCAGAGATAACATACGAGTCATCGGCTTTAAAGAAGGTGCAGAAGGGAAGCAGGCAATCAGGTTTTTCGAAACCTGGCATCCAGACATGCTGGGACTGGAGAGCAAGTGAGGAACTATTAAGATCAACAGGGCACAAAGAGCCCTTGGCCCGCCAAAGAAAAACTATAACAGGCCTGTTAGCATCAAACTGCATAATTTCAATGACAAACAAAGGATTCTTGCAGTGGTCAGGGAGAAAGGTAAGCTCACCTACCAGGGCAGCAAGATTTGCATCTGCCAGGATCTGTCAGCCCAGGTGAGAGAGGCCAGGTGTCAGTTCAACAGGATGTGCGAACAGTTTATCCAGAGAGGAATACGGTTCCAAATGCTTCACTTTCAACAGAGGAGTGCACCTTCAAAAGACCACAGGAGGTGGACGACTTTCTGAGCAGGAATGGACCCAATTGAGTGCTGATTTTAAGGAATAATTGACCAGTTTATATTGTACACGCAGCAGAGACGAGAACTCAGAGTTTAACATTACCAAGTGCAGGATTAATGAGCAAGAACCAAGCTGAAATATTTGTGTGCCAAGGGCAACAACAGTGCTCCAAGAGATGAAGATAGTTATTTTGGATGTTTCGTTTACTGGACAGATGTCGTCCTTGATCACCTATCTGGACAATGAATGAACTTTTCTTGGTGACTTCCAGAGCTACAAGGTGTGTAGGTGTGGGGGTTTCACCCCCGAATTTATAGAGGCATCTGTCATTTGTGTTGCTGTTTCTTTGTGTGCCTGTTTTGGGTGAAAGTTGTGTAGAGTTTGCTTGGCCCTGTGCAGGATTCCTGGGGAGCGAGCATCAGCAGTGGGATGGGCAGGCCTGCAGCTGTTGTGTTGTTCGCTCTCAGCAGGGGAGGGACACCTCTTATGTTGTGTTCACACTGAATGTGAAGCAAATTTTCACCTTGCATTACTCGCACAAATTTGAGCACGGGATCATTTATGTTTATTCACCCCAAACAGTCAGCAACCAATGGCAGGCACTGACTAGTCCCCACCCAGACAATGGGAGCAAGTGCGGTGATGTTACTGTAGCTCAGGCTGCCTGCCATCATGACAGCTTCGTCCTCCTGCTAACAACATAGTCATACCGACACTGTAAACACTGAGATACATTATCTACTCTTCTCTGCTCATTTTGCTGTAAAAAACTGCATTTACCTGTCACTCAAAACTCCCCTGAAAAATCAGTTGATTTACTGCACTTCCCAGACGACATCTACTGACCTTAAAGTCATATGAACCTAAAATAAACTTAAATTTTGCTGTGATTTAATTGCAATAAATGGATCATAACTACATCATGACGCCAATTTGTAAAAAATCTGAATTCATGCTGTCAGGTCTGTCAGCAAGACGACAAGCAAACAGCTTTTAAAATGCTTGTTTTCTGAATGAGTTCAGACCGATCAGAGCTATGCTAACATTGTAGCTGCTCCATCCACACTCAAAATAATGTCATCTACAGGCATAAATATGGCAGCCACATGTTTATACACATAGATATCTACATACCGTGTAACTTTAAAATCATATAAATTTCACTGGCATTTAAGATGTTTATTATTGATGACAGCAGCTGAGGGGGGTGTGTGACTCTGGTGTAAGCTCCGGCTAAATTAGGTTGAGAAGCAAAAGTGAAGATAAATCCATTTTTTAATCCCAAAAGCTTTAAAATAAATGCCTCCTGCCAGTAATCGGCTCCAGATTAGAGCAGAATCCGGCATGACTGGTGTGGAGGTCTGGTGTCTTTTTACTCCTCCAAAGATCAACAGATTTTTTGCTCAAGTATTTTCAACTCGCGTGAATACACGAATGACGAATTTCACATATTCGCAGTGCAAATTTGGCGTATTCACATCATTCATCTCACATCATTTAAGTTGCCTGACGCAAACAGACACCAATTTGCATCTAATTGCATCTTTGCATTGACTTTATATGTAATCTCACCATGCAAAAAATTCACTCCGCGTTCGGTGTAAACACACCATTAGCGTCACTCATCCCAGGACTCTGTGCGAGGAACCTTGTTTTTGTAGAGATTATTGTTATTATAATTGTTAATATTCCACCACGCCATTGCATTTTTGAGGGCCTTGGGATGCTGAAAAACTCATGAAAATTGGCACATATGTCAGAACTGGTGAATATTGCAAAGTTTTGTAGTGATTGGGCTTTTAGCATTGTTGAGCTGCTAGCGGTGCTCAAAAACTCACGAAAACTTTGTACATGCATCAGATGTGGTGCAACTTGATATCGGATGTGGATCTTGGGTTTGGGTATGGCAAAATGGCTCAAGGGCGCCCCCTAGAAAATTCTAACTCAAAGCCCCCACCTTTAAATTTGACATAGATGTACAAAATTTGGTAGGCAGATGTAACATCTTCAGACTTAACCTGGACACATCTACATGTCAATATTGAGTCATAGTCAAGCGCCACCTACTGACAACAGGAAGTCAGCCTTGTGACAAACCTCATCCGATTTTACATGGAATTTACATGATATGGTCTACATGATATACAGCAACATGACATATAATTAGTGGGTGTTCTCTAGCTCCAGATAGTGGACACAGGAAGTGATAGTTATCTCCTACATATAATGTCCAACATTCATGAAAATGTATATCCATGTCAGTTTCCCTCTGGTAAATGTATTACTGCATTAATATGTCACTTATATAGTATTGCCTACGGGCAACAGGAAGTGAAGCCTAAATGACACATAGTTCATCAAATGTATAAACAATTTCCAACATGTCAATTCTAGCGCCATGTACTGCACACAGGAAATAATATTTTACCCATTCACAGTGTTAATTCTGAAAATTCAGAGCAGTGTCAACCAACCTCCAGTAGCGATACCACAGCTGTCGCGCTCTCTGACACGCGTGAGGTGCGAGGGCCCGTTCATCATTGCTTGCAGCTTTAGTTTGTTCTTGTTCTTTAGGGGTTCTGTTTTGTATTGGGATTTGGTCCATCGTGGTCCATTGCTGGTTATTTGCACTTCTCGTGCATGGTAAAACCGAGCCAAATGTCAGCCCCTTCTCATAGATATGAATTAGTCTAGACACCTCAAATCAGCCAATATAAATAAAATAATGAGATTATTTTATAAAGACCTCTAAAGCTCAGAATGCACATTTTCTGCTGAGGCTAGAGTAAAATTTCTTGATAAGATAAAGTTCCTGTTTCATACCTGATGAACAAAAAGTGGATTTATGCAAGCCAATTAGTGGGGAGGAAGTCTCAGAAGTCATATGTGCTCTCAAGGGAGGTAATGCTCCAGGACCGGATGGTTTTGGTCCTGAATTTTACAAAAAGTTTAGCAAGATGCTAGTAAACCCCCTCACAGATATGTACTCAGATTCCTTTAGCAGACAGACAGACAGACCTCAGACATGTTTTAAGACTCAGGGAGATCTTGCTTTCCAGTTGGCAGCCCTTAAGCTTTGAAATAGTCTCCCAATTAGCTTGCACTCCTTGGACACTGTGGACTACAGCTAAAACCTGTTCAGACAGGCATTTGGGTAGCATGTGTTATTTTATGTTTTAATTTCTCTTATGTCTGTTCCCCTTGTATATTTTATCTGGTGTCTTTGTTTTATTTATTTTGATTTGATTGTTTTTTGATTTTATTTCTTTGACTGCAAAGCACTTTGTGACTAGTGTCTGTGAAAGGTGCTATATTAAATAAACTTTGCTTGCTTGCTTGCTTATGTCTGAGTTCTGGTCCACAGCCTCACCTGTTTTTTCTTTTATTTAGCTAATCACAGATGTTTTTTTTTTTAATAAACTGTTTCCCTCCTCAGAGAGGGCAGAGCTTGCTGAGCGGCAGGTGATGTTGTTACACACGGGATCTGACGGTGTGTCGGCTGCCACCAACGGAGGTCTGAGTGAAAACATCGTCAATGTTATGCTCAACTTCGAAATCAAAGAGGTACAAAATCTACAAATACTGTGATGAGTTTGGATTGTGTTGTAAAAGAACATCAGACTGTGTTGATGAAACATGTCCTGTGTGTTGACATGACATGATCCTTTCAGGATCCTTTCATCTGACTTTACATTTGTCAGGTTGCTCTTATTCCTCTAACATGGTGGTATTCTGATGGTCTGAGGCTATTTTCTCTACAAGGTGCTGCTGACGCTGAAGAAGCCCAGAGCGCAGAAGGAGTCACCTTTTCTGGTTTTCCATGTCGCTCACTTGGGCATCGACACCAAAGTCAGGAAGTATGACATGTGTGCCACCACCTACATCAACAAGATCACCATGAAGTGCCTGGAGTTCAAAGGTCAGAGCCTCCCAGCAGACCAGCAATCAGGAAAATGATTCTGCCTCTGTGAATGATGGGTTGTTAAATACTGTTGTTTTTCCTGAGGTCTTCTTATGCTGTTTCACAATCTACAGTGTCCTAGAGTTTGTGATGCTTCCTACAGAGTTTGTGATGCTTCCTACTAGGGTTGCAACGTTATGAGATTTTCACAGTATGATAACTGTCTCAGTAAATCATGGTTTCATGGTATATGGTATTTCTCAATTATTATTATTATTATCAGTTACAATGACCCTTAAAGGAATGGAAACAGAAGGGTTTTTTTGGTTGAACAAACACTTTATTATAGTTGAAACTTAAAACATTTTTTTAATGTTAGTATGTGTAAAAACTTGGTTTGCATGTTAGCACCAGTGATGGTGGAAGTATTAACATCCTTTAAGTAAGTAAAATTACTAGTACCACACTGTAAAAGTACTCTGTTACAAGTAAAAGTCGCGCATTGAAAATGTTAAGTAAAAATATGTAAGTATTATCACGGAAATGTACTTAAAGTATTAAATGCATAAAAATATATATACTAATATATATAATATCATTAGATTATTATTACTCATGCATTAATGTCAATCTTCAATTACTGTTGTAGTTGCTTGAGGTGGAGCTCCAACTGCAACTAATTATTATTTTCATAATGGAAAACTATTTCATTAGCTATGATCAATATGATCAATATTAGATATGATCAATGTTTTTCATTGGGGATTAAAGTCATAAATGGGACACTTACTTTGATCTGGACGGAGGGATGGTGTTCGTGAAGATGGGAGAACATGTTTGAAGTATTTCCTCCTTTGGCAGCCATTCAGTTGCTTTTTTTTTTTTTTTTTACTAAACCGGTAATAATCAAATGTACATGGTATGATAACCATCAATTTTCATATGATGGTATACTGTGAAACCAGGATACCGGTGCAGAGTTTGTGATGTGTCCTACAGAGTTTGCAGATCAGAATTAGAATCAGAATCTGTTTATGAGCCAAGTATGCAGAATACAAAGAATGCGTTTTGGTGTTTGCTCCCACAAATGCAACATAGAAGAACAGAAATATAACAAAAGTAAGGTATTTGTTGGGCCTTGGTTACAGGTTTGGCTATCAGCAATAATTAATGATTGTAAAAGACAATTATTCTCTTCAGCTTCTTCTTGGCCTGTGTGTAGAGGTCCTTATTGCCACTCACAGAGTTTGTGATGGTGTCTATTCATAACTATTTTGTCTTGTTTCAGACTCAACTGGAGAGCCACTGTGTCTCATCAGCTCTTCAGTGGAATCTGGAGCTGAGTTGCTCAAAGTACAATACTTCAAGGTGATGACATCACTAAATTACATTTTATCTGATTACCTGTTTAGGCTCCCAGGTATGCCATTATATGTCAGAGCTGGAAATGATCCAGAAGCAGAAAATAAAACTGAGAGCAGATATGTCAAACAGAAGATCTGATCAATAGTTTTTAACTGTCTTCTTCAATACTATTTTATCTTTTGGCCTTTTCATAGTTTTTCTTTATGTTCTGCTGTTTGATGCAAAGCGTTTTCATGGATGAGCCTGTGAGAAATCCATGCAGTCATTTTTGAATCTGCTTAGGGTCACATGGCTCTGTGT
The DNA here is from genome assembly GCA_038419695.1 of Scomberomorus guttatus. NCBI lineage: Eukaryota > Metazoa > Chordata > Actinopteri > Scombriformes > Scombridae > Scomberomorus > Scomberomorus guttatus. The sequence goes on from CM076445.1 coordinate 39,324,807, forward strand.
CTGACCAAAATAATTGAAGAGAGGAAATAATGATTGCTTCCTCAGGCCGACCAGTCTGGACCAAACTTTTCCACTGTCTACAAGAACACTAAGCAGATGATCAACGTGAGTAATGCCGCTCAATATTAACAGTTCCAGTTCATTGTAACACATACATACACAGTTCACATCTGCAGGTCATCAGTTCATGAGTTTGTTACTGAAGCTGCATCTTCACAAGTTCTCTAATCATGCCTGTTAAAGTCTGTGGTATTAAAACATTATTTATTGTGGCTTCATCTGGTGGTCAGATGAATAGTGTCACTGTATCAGACAGCAATGCAGGAACAGATTAATTAGGTAGCACTGTAATTTCACACTGTAATTTGGTACTAATTATAGAGAAAATAGGAATTCTCTTTAAAGAAGAGCTTCATTTAAACCCAAATAAAAATGTATTTAAATTTGAAAATTATTTAAATAAATGTAAAATTATAAATTTAATTGTTGTTATTGTTTCTTATTTTTGCTGGTATAATGACTCTTTAGGTTCCTGTAACAATTACTTTGAATTGGTTATTGGAAGCGCACCAATTGAACTCTGAAAATTGAATTCCTCTTGGTATCAAACTAGAGTTAATTCCAGGAAATTATTCTTAATTTACAGACCCGTAAAATAAAGCTTTTGAGATTGTTATTGCACTCTCTCTCTCTCTCTCTCTGTCTCCAGGTGACCTTCACCTCTCTTGACCTCATGCTCCACACTGAGGCTCTACTGTCAGCCATCAACTTCCTGTCAGCGGCGCTGTCATCTGGCAGCGTTTCATCTCCGGAGAAAGAGATCAGACTTAAGACAGATGACAGCAAGACGGTGTCTGCCAAATCCAGTTAGTACAACAGACATGTACTGTCTGTCAGCTGCAGAAACAAAGCATTTCAGTAAACCTAATTCCATGAAATGAAAATCTGTTTTCACTTTTAACAAACTGAACTATACGGTATCATTGCAGAATCTAACTTGAGGTCAAAGACTGTACAAATGAGGTTCTCGACACATTTCCAATAGGCTTCATGCTCAAGTTAATTCTGCCTCTCTCCCTCCTTCTACAGGGAGAGTAGAGAGGCGGAAATATACCTGTATGTTTAAATAACAATAATGAGCATAAAATTCATCCCAGTTGCTCAAACAGCAGAGTGTCAGTGAAGTAAAAACTAAACTACGACATTCCCCTCAACACAAACCTGAACTTGTCTTTAATGTGTTTCCTGTCAGCTGCCCTGGTGTCACCTGCAGACAGTGAGGTCATCGACTTAAAGGTGACGATGACACTGGGAGCCTTCAATGTCCTGGTGTGCGACCAGAGCTGCAACATGGCCGACATCAAGATCCAAGGTACCCAATCACAGCTGCTTTATCACAGCTCATTTACACCAACCAGAAACCTGGAACAGGTTCACCTACACCTGCCTTAAGCTTGATGACATCATTCAGTCATAATTTCAAGGTTTCATTATAGAAGTTGGTTGATATGAGTTATTTACCTAATTTGATGTGTCCTTCAGGTATTAATGGCTCTTTGCTGATGCAAGGACCACAAACTCATTTATCAGCCCGTCTGAGAGATTTCATGGTCCTCAACATTGATCCCAAAAGCATCCACAAGAAGGTTAGTCAGTCAGTCGTCTTACTGTGTTAATGTTGAGTACTCTGACAGAGATCCACTGTAATAAGAAGTAAACTGCAACCTTACCCAGCTTTTATTTTTAGCAGCTTATTGGCCTGCCATCCATCTTTCCATCTTGCTCTCTCACTCACTGATATCCAAGCAGCTGATTTTTATCCTTCATGGACAGATTTTCATTGTTGAATTTAGTGTTGACACTTACTGTACACTGATGTTCTGTTGATCTGCTGTGAACTGATTATTTTATTTATTTGTTTTGAAGCAGGTTTTAACAGGAGTTCTGCTCAGTGTCTCTGTGAAGGGTTAGGGGGGTTGGGGGCTTAGTGTTTGATGTATTTGATATATTTGTTTTGTTTTGAAGCAGGTTTCAACAGGAGTTCTGCTCAGTGTTGCATCATGAATCTTCACTGTGATGAGCTGTCCGTCAGAATGATCAATGGTCATTAAACTCTGATGTTTCTGTCTTTCAGGCCATCTCCATTGTGGGCGATGAGGTGTTCAGCTTCACGATGAGTCTGACGCCCAACGCCACCGAGGGCGCCGCCTACGCCGACACTTCCAAAACCGACGGCAGAGTGAAGCTGAATGTGGGCTGCATCCAGGTGGTCTACCTGCACAAGTTCATCATGTCTCTGCTGGTGAGTATCAGAAAGCACAGCTGAGAATTCACTCTCTAACTTTGGGTTCAGTCTCCTTTCTCCTTTATTGTTACTGAATCAGGGTCAGTTCAGTTTTCTGTTGTGTTCTTTACTGTCAGAGTCAAGTTAGTTTGACTTTACTGTAGAAAAGAATTCCTACTTTTCAGGCATTTCAGTTTAGTTTTAGTTTTAGGTCCTAATAAAGGGTCCAGTTTGAGTTTGTGTGATTATATACATTTAGAACAGGTGTTGTTTGGTTCATAAGAAATTTTATTAAAACAAATTCTAAATTTATTTAAAGTCACATTTAAAAATAGCCAAAATCCTCACACACATTTACTCACTCATATAAAAACATGTTTTTAACTTCATTATTGTTTTTGGTCATTGACTATTTTGCAGATTTGCAGATTTAAAAAAATCTTATCATACATAGTGATAATAGTTTTAATTGATATTTTGTTTTGTAAATAAAGTCATTTTATTTTTGTTTATTTGTTTTCTTTCAGAACTTCACCAACAACTTCCAGATGGCTAAACAAGCTCTAAGCGCTGCGACGGCTCAGGCAGCGGAGAAGGCGGCGTCCAGTGTTCGGGACTTCGCTCAGAAGAGCTTCCGTCTGTCCATGGACATCAAACTGAAGGCGCCCCTCATTATCATCCCCCAGTCATCCACCTCCCATGATGCCCTTATAATGGACCTGGGTCTGATCACGGTGGGAAACAGCTTCTCGCTGCTGCCTGTCAACGGATGCCCGCTGCCGGCCGTCATTGACAACATGGAAGTCCAGCTGACGCAGCTCAAACTCTCCAGGTCAGTCGATCACGGAAACTCAAAGATCTGTTCCAGAAACAACAGAAAGAGGACAACAGATGTTAAGAGGCTTCTTCTCTGCATGTGTGAAACAGTGAACTGTTTTATGAACGTAGCATCACCTGCACATCAAGACAAGTGGAGCAACTAACAGACTGTTGTTTGTTTGTATTCTTCATGTGACCAAAATTCATGTTAAGTCACACTGTCTGGTCACTGTACAGACTGGCTCGTTGGAATAAACATCAACTGTTGATTTAAAATCTGGTTTGCTGTTGTTCATCAGGACCTGTATGGACCCGACATCAGGTCGACCCAGCAATGAGCTGCTGGAACCGGTCAACCTTCACCTGAGCATCAACAGGAACCTGGCAGCGTCCTGGTACAAGAAGATGGCTGCCGTGGAGATTGATGGTGATTTGAAGCCCATGAAGGTAAGTGCTGGTACTTTACAGTGTTGTACTTATTGTCAGCTCTAAAACATTGATATATGTGCATCCGATTTACAGACAGGATTATTTATTGCACAATAAAGCATCAACAAAGTTCAGAGACCAAAGCCTCCTTGTTTTCTAATGATGATTTGATTAAATAAAAGTAAAGTGAGCATGCTTTAAATAGTTTTTATTGATCACTTAACTTGATCCAAAGTTGAGTAAACAGCAGAAACCTAAATTAAATCAATATTTAGTGTGAGAAGCTTTGCCTTTAAAACAGCAGCAGTTCTCCTCGGTACACCTGCACACAGTGTTTCAGGTACTTGGCAGGTCGGTTGTTCCTGCATCTTGGAGAAGTTGCCACAGTTCTTCTGTGGATTTCGGTGTCTCAGCTGCTTCTGTCTCTTCATGTAATCCCAGACTGACTCCATGATGTTGAGATTAGGGCTCTGTGGGGTTCTTTATGACTCTGGCTGGATGTTTGGGCTCGTTGTCGTGCTGCAGAATACATTTGGGACCATCAGACGCCTCCCTGATGGTGTTGCATTATTGATGAGAATCTAAACATCTAAAGTGTGTAAACCTTTGCACAGTACTGTATATTCTTTCCTTTATTTAAACAGGGAGGGCCATTGAAAGCAAGCTCTCTTTTACAAGGAGGCCCTGAATACAGTAGATATAAAAGCAAATGAAAGTAACAGTATACATCAGCAACAAATCATATATAAGAACAATAGAAACAATAAAAGTACATCAAAAAACTATAAAAGCACACAAAAATTACACTATCAACAGATTATACAACAAACAGGCCAAAGGCATCAACATAAAGGACAACATCAATTCAAAAACACATGCATTCACACTGCTCTATGTCAGTCAAAATAGATTTAAATTGATCAAAATAGATTAGCTTGTCCAATTTTACAAGCTTCTGCTGTTCCACTTGTGTGGAGCATAGTATTTAAAAGCGTTTCCCAGTGTCAGTACTAACATGATGATTTTCGAGGACCAAATAATCTTGCAGTGTGACAATGATCTATAGTTAAAAAGACATTTGAGATACTCCTTCCTTTGTGAGTAAATAGTGCCATTGTCTTCTCACTGCCAGTGACTGCATCCAACTTTTTCATAAAGAATAAAATGAGTTGTAAAGCCTTCCCAGTTATGAGGGCAGAATGATAGACTGCATTAAGAGGTTTAAGAGTAGAAGCAGGAGAGTGCATATAAATTACATCACCATAGTCCATAACGGATAAAAAGGCTGACTGAACAATTTGCTTCTGCAGTGCTGGGTATTACATGCCTTATTTCTATAAAAGAATGCCAGTTTTGCTTTTAAGGACTTAGTCACTTCTTTAATATGTTTTTTGAAGCACAGCTTGTTCTCAAGCCAGAAGCCAAGGTATTTATAAGAGGATAGTCTTTCAATTTGTGTGCCATAAAGGGTAGTTCAGTGGAACTGTTAGTCAATTTTCTAGAAAACAATGTACTTTTTGTTTTATCTGAGCTTAACAGTAATTTAAGATCAATTAAAATTTGCTGTACAGCACAGAAATCAAAAAGTTTTGAATCACCTGGGCAACAGAGGGTGCTGTTGCATAGAGAATAGCATTCATCCGTGTACAAATGAATTGTACTGTTTCTAACATTTTCTTCTAAGTTATTTATAAAAATAGTGAATAAAAGTGGCCCTAGAATAGAACTCTGTGGCACACCTTTGTTAACACTCATAAAGCTGGACATATACCCATCAGCCACAACAGCTTGAGTTCTACCACTGAGATCATTTGCAAACCAGTTACACAATTTTTATCAAATACAATAGATTCCAGTCGTTTCAAAAGAATCTGATGATTGACAGTATCAAAAGCCTTAGATAAATCAATAAAAATGGCAACACTGTCCTTCTTATCTAATGCACTAACATCTTTCAAGACTATCAATGCTGCCTTCACAGTACTATGCCCAGCTCTAAATCCTGATTTATACAATTTTAAAATGGAGTGTCGAGATAAAAATGTTCTCAGCTGATCATTTACCAGTTTCTCTGACACTTTAGCTAGACATGATAGTTTAGAAATTGGTTCCCCTGAAACAGGGGAACCAATTTCTATCGCTTTGTATGCTAAGCTAAGTTAGTCATGTCCTGGAACTGTCTGTACTGGATGTGCAGAGAAAACTGATATCCGCCTGAACACAGGAGAGGATTTACCAAAATGTTCCTTTATCCTCTCAGAGTGTGTAGAAGTCTCAGAAATAACTGCTGTGTTTGTGCTCGGCCTGTAGGTGTCGCTGAGCCAGGATGACCTGAAGATGCTGCTGAGGATCCTGATGGAGAACCTGGGAGAGGCTGGAAGCCTGGAGCCCAACACCCCGAAACCAGAGAGCAACCTGCAGATCCGAGCGTCCGGATACAATGAACAGGGTTATATACAATATATATATGAACAATACGTTGGCTTAGTTTATGTTCCTTTGCTTGAAATTATTTTTGTTTTCTTGTGTTTTTCTTGATTCTCCTTCTGTTTTTTGTTACAGCAGACAGAAATATTTTTGTTGGTGTTGTTCTGTGTTTTGTGTGTTCAGATGATGTTGGAAAGCCAAGTGTAACTAGTGATGAAGAGGAGGACGAAATTCTGGAGACCTTGAAGTTTAACTTCAACATCGAGTCTCTTGGACTGGTTCTGTACAGAAACAACCCCAAACAGGTCGGTGACCACATGAAGAACTGCTGCTGATGTTTGGTTCTGCTGAGAGAAAGAGGGCGAGCTGCTTCACTTCAACTCCAATTCAAACTTGTGTGAATGAAATAATGTGTCCTAAGTACAACTGATGCATAAAACCTTAAAAAAACAGAATGATCCTTTAAAGTCATGTTGCTACCCAGGTTTGATTATATAATTTTTTAAATGGATGGATCTTGTTGGTGTTCCCTCCAGCCATCCAGCCTCCAGCATCAGGAGAGCCTCCGCCTGGGCGAGTTGGCCCTCCACCTCCTGAAGACTTCAGGGAAGATCCTGACCAGCGGCAGCCTGGAGGTGAACACCGTCCTAACGGCCTGCACGCTGGACGACCTGAGGACCGGCATGGATAGGGTGACCTCAAGGTGAGTCTCATGACCTGGGGATGGGTACAGAGAGGATGACCTCACGGTGAGTCATATTGACCTTAGGTGTCTGGAGTTTGGTCACGTTAGACGTGCTGATTGTTTAAGGGTTCACCATCCATTCAGCCAATGAAATTATATTTTATTATAATTTATTGTAGATTTTTCAGGGAAGAAGAAGAAATGCCCAGACTTAGTGAAAACTTGAAGGAAACTGGAAGACAGGGGTTACAGTTTATACTTCCACTAGAGAAAAAACTAAGAAATTCCTGCTTTTCCTTTGGCTGAAAGTTAGTTTTGTTGCAGGTTGATTGTAAACACAAAATTACCAAAATAGCAATATTCTCTGTCACGTTATTAAATGCTTCAGAGGAGTTGAAACACACAGAATACTTCCACTTTACACCCAAATTATTATATTATTTATATTTTGGATAATTTTAAAACAAAAATTTAATTGAATTAAAATTCTTTCTTTTTGTTGTTTTGTATGTTCTGTTTATTTATATGTTTATTTGGTGATAACCTGAATCTGTGCCTGTTTTGTTTGTTTGTTTTTTTCTACATTTTTTAAATTTTACACAAACATAATATACATATACAGTACTTATGGAAAAGAAATAGCATATAACTTACATCACAAACACAAAAATAGCTATACAAATTACAATAAACATACCACATATATACATATATATACACCTATACAAACATACATACATGTACATACTTGTCAAGTACTATATGTAATTGCAGTACAAAAACAAATCACTTCTACGGCAATTTAAATTAAATATTTTTATTAATTAATTATATTAATTATATTAATATTTTGTCATTCTGTAGAAGAAACTAAATGAAAAAGCCAGATAATATTAAGTTACGATATTGTGATAAGAATCACAGCTCTGTCTCCCAAGTTTTTGATATTGTCAGGATCTCCTATTTATTTATGCCTGAGCTTTTTGCTCTACCTTTCATAATGATCTTTTCCTGCAAGTAGTAACATTTGAGAAATAATATGAAGGAGCTCAAATCCAGCTTTTTTGGAGTATCAAATATATAAAGTTTGTCAAGCAGCATAACAATGTTCAATAACAAATTTTAATCATCTTGACACCCCCAAAAAATATTGAGAGGGGATAAAGGTAAAAGGATTGCTTGTTCAGATAACCAGTTTGCCACCTGCTGCCAAAAGGATGCAACCACTGGACAGGAATCTGTGCCTGTTATCAATCACTGTATTGATCGGTGAACCTGTTGTGTTAACTCACAGCTGATCTGCTCTATGGTGTTAATGGTTTCTTGTGTCTGCAGGATGGTTGGCCGGCGAGATGAGCAGAGTTCGGAGGTGATGATAGATGTGACGTACCGGCAGAGCGGTGAGGAGAGGGAGGTGGTGGCTGTGCTGCAGAAACTCTACCTGTGTGCCAGCGTGGAGTTCCTGATGGCCGTTGCAGATTTCTTCCTCCAGGCTCTGCCGCAGACTCCGACTGTGACTGCTGCCTCGGTGCCAAGTGACAGACTGCCGCTGAGGCTCACAACCGACCCGCAAAGTGACACCAAGACCGGTGAGACCGTGACTCAGACCCTGTAACCAACCCAGAGGGAGGCAGGGTCCACCTTCGTCTGAAAATAAGAACATTAAACTAAGCATAAAAGATTTTTAAACAGACAACACATAATTGATTTAAAAACAGTAAATAAGCATCAATTAACACTGTGGTATGTTAAAAACTGAGCCAGTCTAGAACTGTAGAGAGAGCTCAGCCCACATTTCTGACCTTTAACCTCTATAAAAACATCATTAATCTAATCAAATCAAATCAAGTTTATTTATAAAGCACATTTAAGTGCTGTACAATAAAATAACAAATAAAACAAAATAACATAACATGGTAACAGCAAAAAAGCAGTAGAGATAACATAACAATACTATCACATAAGCATACACAAATAAATAAGTAAAGGGATATTTGGAAATCACAGGAGAGTAAAAAGTGAAATCTTAAGGACACTCAAAGGCCTGACAAGACATGTGGGTCTTAAGTTTAGCCTTAAAAGTGTCTTTAATTAATTTAAAATGGTAAACTGTTCCAAAGCTTTGGGGCTTACCCCTTAGCCTGGATCGAAGGACAGCCAGGAGCAGCTGGTCTGAGGATCTGAGAGATCTGGGAAGCTCAGAGATGTACTGGGGCCCCAGGCCGTATAACCTTTAAAAAAACAAATAACAGAACCTTAAACTCAGTCCTATACTTGTCCGGTAGCCAATGCAGGGATGCCAGTACAGGTTTGATGCTGTCTCTCTCCCTGGTACCAGTTAGTACACTAGCAGCAGCATTCTGCACCAGCTGTAAGCAACACAAGGATGACTGGCTAATACCCAAATAAAGACCACTGCAGTAATCCAGCTGAGAGGACATTAAGGCATTTGTGACAATCTTCAGATCATTAAATGAGAGGAATGAGTTTTAGATATTTCTTATCTGGAAAAACAAACTTTCACAACAGTGTTAATTTGTTTGTCAAATTTTAAAGCTGGATCGAAAATGACACCAAGATTTGGGCATGGGCATGAAGGTTAGGTGCCAGGCGCCCTAAGTGATTTGCTATACCCCTGATGGAGTTGGAGGGACCAAATAAGACCACTTAGGTCTTACTATCATTTAATTGAAGACAGATTTTTGCCATCCAATATTTCACATCCTGGAAGCAGTCAAGGAGGGACCTAACTGTGTTATTATTATTATTATCACCAGGTTCTAATGGTAGGTATAGCTGAGTGTCATCTGCGTAGCAATGGTAGGAGATATTGTATTTATTGAAGATGGGGCCAAGAGGGAGCATGTATAAGGTGAATAAAATGGGCCCTAAAATGGAGCCTTGAGGTACTCCACAGGTGATGGGAGTAGACAAGGAGAAGAGGTTTCCAGTTTTGACAGAAAAAGGTCTATCTGTTAGGTAGGAGGCAAATTACTGGAGGGCGCTACCCTGAATTCCGACCTGGTGCTTGAGATGGTTCAGGAGAATAGTATGATCGACTGTATTGAAGGCGGAGCTCAGGTTTAGAAGAATAACAATGGCACATTTACCAGAGTCAAGAGACAGCAGTAGACTTTAAGCAAAGCTGACTCCGTGCTGTGACATGCCCTGAAGCCTGACTGAAATGTCTCCATAATATTGTTATTTTCTAAAAAGGACAAGAGCTGAGAATAGACAATTTTTTCCATGACTTTAGATAAAAATGGCAAGTTTCAAATAGGCCAGAAATTCTTTAGAACAGTTGTATCCAGGTTCGATTTTTTAATAATGGGATGTACTACCATGTGTTATGTTATGTTTAAAGCAAGAGAGGACAAAACGGTTAGCTAGACTACTGTTTAGGATGAGTGAAATTGTAGGACCTACAGTGCTGAATACTTCTTTCAACAGGCATGTAAGAAGAATGTCCAGGGGACAAGTAGTCGGCTTAGTGTGTGAGACTATGTCTTTAATGTGAGCAAGGGACACAGGCTGATGTTATCAATTTTACTTGTGAAAAAGTTTAGAAATTCATCACAGGTGACTGTGGTTTGAACAGGGCACGCAGTAGCAACAGGATTTAGGACTGTATTAATTGTGTCACACAGTACTTTGGGAGAGTGGGAATTTCTGGAAATAATGTCAGCAAAGTATTTTGCCCTTGCTGCTTTAACGTATTGCTGATAGTTAGAAAGACAGCTTCTCATCATGTAGTAGACTTGAAGCCTGTCTTTTTCCGTTTTCTCTCTGCTTTCCTACATAATTGCCTAAGAGCACGAGTGTCATTGTTGAGCCAGGGTTGAGTTTTAGTTTTAGGTTTTCTGATTTTGAGTGGGGCAACAGAGTCCAAGATGCCTACACAAGTTGAGTTAAACCGGGTGATTAACTCCTCTGTGCTCAGGCAGGAAGAACAGGTCTCAGTGTTGCAGGACAGTGAAGAAGCTGTATCAGCATCAGAGAATTTTCTAGCTGTAGAAGGGTTTATTGTGTGGGAGTAAGAAGCAGGTAGTTGAGGTGTGGGAACAGTATGGAACATGGTAGAAAACCTTATGCACAGATGATGCAAGATCCCCATCTCCTCTACAGCCAGAGAGGGAATGTCAGACTAAGCATAAAAACTAAATCTAATGTGTGGCCACGGTTATGGGTTGGGCCAGAGACAAACTGCACAAAATTAAAAGAGTCCATAATACCCAGAAATTCAGTGGCTCTGACATTTGATGGGAGGTCAACATGGAAAGATTAAAAATTTGTCATGATTCAAACCAACTGAAGATAAAATCTCAGAGAACTCAGTGAGGAAAATGGCATCCAGCACTTTTTGGCAAGTGTCCCATTGTAGGAAACGAACCACCATGGGTCACAGAGTTGAATCTTTCTTTGTAGGCTTCTTTAGAAGAGAACGATGTGCTTCTACAATTAATGACTGCTCAGGTGAAATCCCCAGTTTCTCTGTTAGAAGTTTCTTAATGAAACCCACATATCACCCCCCTCAACTCCTTCTTTCACTTGGTAGATCCTCACATTGTTTTATTGAGATTTATTTTCCAGATAATCTAATTTATCGCTCATTGTCTTTTCTTTGCACAACAGGGACTTTAGTGTCCTGTTTGTCATTACCTCTCTCTCTTCCAAGTCATTTATTCTCTGTTCAGCTTCTCTGAGCTTGTTGGAAATGTCTTGTAGGCTGGAGTGGATATCTTTCACATCCTTCCGTAGTTATTTTGTTTCAGTTGAGAAGTTTTCAAATTCTGATCATAATTTGCTTTGAGATGTCATCTTTCATTTGCTTCATCTGCAGCATCTCCTTGAGGCTTTGTTCTAAGCTTTTATCAGCTGCCATCACATCTTGTGTTTTGTTTGTCTGTGCACCTTGTCTTCTCTCTGTCCTTTTTACTAACTCTTGCGTAATCACTCCAGAGTGCAGGTTCATTCCGTTTCAATGCACTCCTTTCGATTCAAGACATCTTTCTATGTTTTGATTGTAGTTTTGCAGCTTTTTAAGGGTTTGTAGAGACACTCTCACGCTATTCAGTCAGACATGCTGTCAACTGGAAGCCAATCTAATTAGCTTTCCACCTCAAGGGAGTGTCTTACAAGTTGGTTATTGCACACCTTATTCCATGATAAGGGGAGACAAGAGCACAGAAGAGAGGTTAAGGTGACTGGGCAACAAGAGCCCACTCAATCTGGGCCCCTTTTGAAGATGGGTTGGGGTTAGAGGGATGCATCCAGTATAGAAGATGCCTGAAAGCTGCCCCCCAGTAGTATGTTTGGAAATTTGGCAATGCTAAGCCCCACAAATTTCTGGGCTTCTGTAAATGTTTTTACCTATGCGGGGGAAACCTTGCCATTCCAAACAAAGTCTAAAATCAGACTGTCTAGTTTTGAGAAAAAGGACTTGGGAATAAAAAGGGGCAAGCATTGAAACAGGTACATAAATTTAAGTAACATATTCATCTTCACTACATTAACTCTATCAATTAAATTCTAAAACATACAGGTTACCATTGTAAAGATGCTAAAACAGGTGTTATGTGGACTCTTCTATTGGATGTTGTGAGTCATCTTGCTGCAACATTTTGTAATAGCTGATGTTTGGAGAGGTTGTATTGACTGAGACATGAATACAGCAAGTAACAGTAATCTGAGTGGGATGTAATGGAAGCATGGTTTCCAGATTCTTAGCGGATAAAAAAGTTCTAATTTTTAAGATATTACGAAGGTGCAGAAAGCATGACTACACAACAGATTTCACCTGTTGGTCAGTTTGTTATCAAAGGTAAAACCCAGATTTCTCCTCTGGGTTTTGATGCAACAGGACAGAGAACCTAAGTAGGGGGAAAAGTGCTCGCTGGAAGAATCTGGACCTGTGATAATGACTTCTGATTTATCTGTGTTGTTGGAGTCCAAAGTTGATGAAAAGAATTTCTGCACACTTCTATCTGCGCAGTATTCACTTTATTTTGAGAATTTCGGTCTATCAGATCTTCATCTGAGCATACATGGTTCAACAATGAACAGGCAGGCAAAAAAACCAACTAATCCCATTCAAAAGATTGACAGTATGCAATACACCTGTGCACACCCTGGTGGTAGAAGCTCCACCTCTTGGGAATTGTAGTTTTTAAGTGAGGCATACGTGTTATAGAACACACACAGAAAAAAGTGGTGGAACACAGTGAATATAGAAAAAACATATAAAATCAGGAAGCACCTTATAGTAGTACCATACATATATATAAATTCGCTACATAGTAAATGAGGCTTTTAGAGGGATCAGGCTAGAGCCATCATAGATCAGAGATCCCCAGATCTATAAGAAAAAAACAAAAATAGAACAAAGAGCTATGGAGGGGTATCAGGCGAAGGCCATCATGAACCATAGATCCCCAATTCTACACTAGAAATTACAGCATAACACTCATATCAAAATCCTCATTGAGGCCATAGGCTGAAGTGTATCTAAAGTGTCAATCCAATAGAGCCCCCTTTGGCATATCTTTCTTTCCATATCTCCCACTCTTGGCAATTCAATGTGTTCAATGCCCTGGAATCGTAGAGAGGAGATAGGGTGTGAGAATTAATTGAAATGACAGGCAACAGGATAGTTCACATCATTGCGTCTGATGGAGCTCTTATGCTCACTCATCCTTTGTTTCAGCATGTGTGTAGTTTTACCTATATAAATCTTATCACATGGGCATTTTAATAAACAAATAACATTTTCTTTGCTACATGTGATAAAACCCTTAACAGGAAAACTTTTGCCTGATCTTGGATGTGTAAAAACAGGAGTTTTCCATGTGTTCTGGCACTGGGCACAATTACCACATGGATAATTCCCATCTTTTAGAGGAGCTAAAAGAGTTTGTTTTGGACTTGCCTTAGTGTTGGCCCGCACCAGCTTTTTACGTTAGGACCTCTTCTATAGACAAAGAGAGGAGGATCCTTAAAATGCTGGACTAATGCTGGATCAGAGGCCAAAATAGGCCAGTGTTTTAAAATGGTCTTCTTGAGGATATAGGCCTGAGGGGTATATGTGGTGATGCAGGAGAAAGAGTAACTTTTATCTTTATTGACACTTTTTTGTAAAAGGTCAGAGCAGGATTTAGATAGTACAGCTTGGTAAGCCTCATCAATGCACTGTAAAGAGTAGCCTCTGTCCACGAAATGTTTTTTCATTGCAACAGCTTTATCAATGAATTTCTCATTGGAATGACATAGGTGTCTGAGTCTATAGAACTGACTCTTGGATAAACCATATTTCAGAGCTCTGGGGTGAGCACTGCTGGCTAGGAGGAATGTATTCCTATCTGTCTCTACAAGTAGGGTTCATACTAACAACTTGTGTTGTTGGAGTCAAAAGTGAAATATATCTGGGAGTCGCCTGCATAAAAATGGAAACTGATGTGGTGCTTCTGAAAGTTTTGACCTAGAGGTAATATAAATAGTGAATAATAAAGGGCCAAAGACTGATGAATGAAGAGAAAGAAAAACTCATGAAAAAAGCCAGAAACCATGTCTTGTCTCTCAGCCTTCATAGTGAGGACTCGTCTCCGGGCGGTGGTGGTGGACCCGGAGGTGGTGTTTGTGGCCAGCCTGATGAAGGCCGATGCCCCCGCCCTGGTGGTGTCCTTCCAGTGTGACTTCACCCTGCAGGCAGAGGAAGACGGCGCCCAGAACATGAGGGCCAACCTGCGGGAGCTGAAAGTCCTGGCCTGCCCCTTCATCCGCAACAAGCAGGACACGGCAGTCACCACCGTAAGATCACATGATCACATGTGGGGTCACAGCAGGTCACATGTTCATCAGATGTTTTTGTTTTGATGGGGGGGGGGGGGGGTTGTTCAGGAATCTACTCACTTAATGTAAAACAATAAATAAATATCAAAACATAGAAATAACAACTAAACTTTTAAAAAACCTTTTGAGGAAATGTTCAACATGTATTTTATTCACACTCAAACATGTTATAGGACGTCCACAATAATGTTCTAGTATACATGATATAATATTATATATTGTGAACATAAATGAAATATCTTCAGCTGACACAGTCCTGACCTGCAGGTGGCGATATTAAACTGCTGCTGTTCCCTGACTCTTGTCCAACAGGTGTTGAGGCCCTGCTCCGTTGTCTTGGAAACCAAAACCCACCCCAACCAACCATTGAGGGGCTCTGTGATGGTGGAAGAAGTCATTATTAAGGTGATTTAATCAATTAAACCAACTATTTATAAAAAATATTCATAGATCAAAAAACAGATATGTTAAAATGAGTATAGGTCTTTCCCAGTGTCAGTGAACTCATCAGCATGTCTCTGCAGATCTCTCCGTTCATCCTCAACACTCTGATGACAATAACGGCCGCCATGGCAGCAAAGCAGCGGGATGAGCAGAGTAAAGAGTTGAAGCCGGATATCAGTGACCTCTGGTCCGTCATGAATGTCCACACCGGTAACTACTGGTTCCTGGGAGTGGACCAGGCCACCGAGGTCACTGAGAGCTTCAGAGACCAGGACAGACGCAACGAGGGCGAGAGCTTCGCCGCTGAGGTCAAGGTACAGAAGGCTTTTATTTTGAAACATTATAATAATCAGATTAGCTGTTTCCTGTTGACGAGGTGTTGTTCTCTCTCAGGTAGTCCAGGTGACACTGGAGTCCGGTTTGGGTCATCGAACAGTCCCGCTGCTGCTGGCTGAGTCCTCCTTCAATGGATCAGCCAAAAACTGGTCGTCTCTGCTGCAGCTGAGAGCCGATATGACGCTGGAGGTGTGAACCAGAACCAGACACACTTGAACCAGACACACCTCAACCTGATACACCTCAACCTGTTCACATCTCAACCTGTTCACACCCCAACCTGTTCACATCTCAACCTGTTCACACCCCAACCTGTTCACACCCCAACCTGTTCACACCTCAACCTGTTCACACCTCAACCTGTTCACACCTCAACCTGTTCACACCCCAACCTGTTCACATCTCAACCTGTTCACACCTCAACCTGTTCATACCTGAACCAGGGGCGTTGGCTGGACTGTTAACCATCAGGGCTGAGTCCAGATTCTTCTCATTAAAAAAACATTTAAAAACGTACTTCTAAATAGACTGTTACCATGCATTTTTTCTTGCCTGTGAGGGCTACACATTGCTTAAAAAATCTGAAAATTGGAAAAAGGTTTGGATTTGATTTACCATACATATATATATATATATATATATATATATATATATATATAATCTGCACATGAATCTGCACATGAATATTCCAGCCACTCAAATGTCTCAAACCAAAATGAGTGTCATATGAGATACCTACTACCATTATTACTAGGCCTACGGTACATGATGGAAAATCCTCAAAACCCATAATACAATGGCAATTTCATGAATTAGAGTTGAAAACGGCTAACTACTCAAAGTGACTGAGTAAACTCATAATTTGGTTGTAAAATCATTGCTGATGGACCTACTTGATATGAACCACATGACTACTAAAACTGACACCTGACACTGACCTACAGTGATGTGTGTGTGACACATCTAAATCATTTAGATTCAGTGTTTATTTCCAAGTTTAATCTGACAACTCTTGTGATTAATCAAACTTTTTAAACTGACTAATGTTATAAGCTCAGCTAGTAGCCTAAAGTTTTGTTTTATGGAAGCTGTGGTAACTTTGCTGTCAATGTATGACATGATCAGAAAAAATTTGGTTGGTCATAAAACTTGCCTCTATTGTTGTCACTGTTTGTGGGACTACCAGACCGATAAAATATAATTCTTTTTGGCTATCTAACACAAGACTAGGCTAGTTTGGTGTCACTAGCCAAGGGGAGGCACAACTAAGCTATCATTGCTAACAGTTTAGCTGGCTACAGCGCAATGTATAATACATTAGCTGTATATAACTGATGCTCTGCTCATATCATGTTCGTGTAAGTTGGAAGTCAAACAGACATTTACACACCTTGTTTTCCTGGCTCAGCATGACAGGACACTGCTTCAGCTTCAACCCCTTTACTGGTAAAAAATCTCCCTATATTAATTTTTTCCTCACACTAACTGGCTGTGTGAGCTAGCATTTGGCATAGTAACCCTATCAAATGAAGAATTGACAGAGACCTGTCAGCCAATAAAACAAGTATTTCCAAGTATTCTCCTGTAAACCCTCTCTGATTGGTCTTGCCTCAGTTCCGTACACTGAACATACAGAATTACAACACTGTCATCTTCTTTAGTGACAAACCGTTCAAAGTGGAGAATTATTCAGGGCTAAAGAAAAGATCTTCAGGGCTACAGCCCCGAATGCCCAGGCCAGGCAATGCCCATGACCTGACACCTGACACACCTGAACCTGTTCACACCTGAGCAGTACTAATTTGTAGTTTAATGCTGACTGCTGTGTGCCTGCAGGTGAACTACTTTAACGAGGTCCATGCTGTCTGGGAGCCTCTGATTGAACGAGTCGATGGTGGCAGACGCAGATGGAACCTTGAGCTGGAGGTAACTGTTAAACTGCTGTTACTAACTCCTGTGTTTCCTCTGTGTTTGGTAGCAGCAAATGTGTTGTGCCCAGTAAGTTAAACCATATAAACTGTCCAAACTGTTAGGTTAGTAGGGTCCTAACTAGGGTTAGGTTAGTAGGGTCCTATAAATGATATCGGATGTGACAGTCAGTCACGTTCAACAAATAAATCATAAAGAATCAAACCACACACATGAACTTTATATTCTATCAATCCTCAACAGACATTTAACTGCAACACATCATATATCCACACAATAAAATGTAGGATTTCAGTCCAGTGTATCTTTCACTGCAGAACCGTTCAAAAATATTCTTTCCATAAGCCGATTAAAGATTCAGATTGTCCTGTTCTCCCCAAACGTGACTGAGAAGACATGACTTCTCTTCCCCTTCATTAAAACATGAAGCACCACAGGTACTGTCCTCAACCTGCATGTAACATGTGAGGCATGCCAATAAGACAGCCCAACAATATCTGGAGCCTTCAGCACCTGAGGGTGAACTTCATCCCCCTCTAGTGCTTTGTCACTGTGGAGCTCTTTAAACTTTGGCCTCAGTGCCAGACAAAGGAATAAGGATTCCCCGTGTCCACAGTGTATGTCAGGTTAAACAAGTGTTCCTTTCTCTAATAACCACAGTCTGGATTGCATTTCTTCTCCCTGCTAAGAGGAGTCTGCACTAAACCCTGCCTCCACTTCCCAAGTCTTCTAACAGTTTGTCAAAACCCCAGAAAGTCCTTCTCCTTGTCAATGAACTCCTCCCCACACCTGAGGTTACTTCAGTGATGCTGCAGTCCTTCTGGCCTCCTGACACCTGTCCGCTGCTTCAGGACATTTAACACTCACTTTCACACCTGCAGACAGGTTAGAGTCTCCAGTTCACCTGCATGTCACTCAGGTACGGGTGTATGAATAAACTCCAGTTAGTGGATTTAAACCCCAGACCTTCTTGCTGTGAGGTGACAGTTCACCAATGTTCCGCCCAGGTTTGTTGTCTTGGAACATGTAAATATTAGATGTGACTTCTGTATCAGCAGATTATGTTAAATTAGTTTGATGACAATCAAGGGACAAAAACATTTGATGAACAACCTTTAATTATTGTTGCTGTGTTTGCTCCTGCAGATGAAGAACAACCCAGTCCAGGACAAGAGTCCTGTTCACGGAGACGACTTTGTCATTCTTCCTGAACCTCAGACAGCCATCAACATTTGCTCCAAAGATACCATGAACATCACCATCTCCCAGTGCAGCCTCAATGTCTTCCACAACCTTGCTAAGGTACAACACATCTACACCTCACCAGGATACAACACATCCTAACATCTATACCTCACCAGGATACAACACATCCTAACATCTACACCTCACCAGGATACAACACATCCTAACATCTACACCTCACCAGGATACAACACATTATAACATCTACACCTCACCAGGATACAACACATTATAACATCTACACCTCACCAGGATACAACACATTATAACATCTACACCTCACCAGGATACAACACATTATAACATCTACACCTCACCAGGATACAACACATTATAACATCTACACCTCACCAGGATACAACACATTATAACATCTACACCTCACCAGGATACAACACATTATAACATCGACACCTCACCAGGATACAACACATTATAACATCTACACCTCACCAGGATACAACACATCCTAACATCTACACCTCACCAGGATACAACACATTATAACATCTACACCTCACCAGGATACAACACATCCTAACATCTACACCTCTCCAGGATACAACACATTATAACATCTACACCTCACCAGGATACAACACATCCTAACATCTACACCTCACCAGGATACAACACATTATAACATCTACACCTCAACAGGATACAACACATTATAACATCTACACCTCACCAGGATACAACACATTATAACATCTACACCTCACCAGGATACAACACATTATAACATCTACACCTCACCAGGATACAACACATCCTAACATCTACACCTCACCAGGATACAACACATCCTAACATCTACACCTCACCAGGATACAACACATCCTAACATCTACACCTCACCAGGATACAACACATCCTAACATCTACACCTCACCAGGATACAACACATCCTAACATCTACACCTCACCAGGATACAACACATCCTAACATCTACACCTCACCAGGATACAACACATCCTAACATCTACACCTCACCAAGGTACAACGCATTTTAACACCTACAATTAGACTTTCCTTGAAATTGTTTCTTACATTATTCATAATCAACAACAGTTGTAGGACCTTTACAGGATTGATAAAGACAGTAGAGGGCATTCTCTTGCCTGCAAATATAAGTAAATCTAACTACAACATTGTTATCAGTTATTGTCTGTTCATCACAAATTGGAATCAGACAGACATACATCAACTGTTTGGAACAGTAAATTAAAAATCATTTAATGAACTTGCTAGTTACATAACCTACATAACAGTATATATATTATCTATCTGTCTATCTATCTATCTATCTATCTATCTATCTATCTATCTATCTATCTATCTATATATATATATATATATATATATATATATATATATATATATATATATATATATGTGTGTGTGTGTGTGTTTGTGTATAAGTGAAAGATTAACATGTCTAATGTGTCATTGCTGTGTTTTGATCAGGCATTCTCTGAGGGCACAGCCTCCACCTTTGACTACTCTCTGAAGGAGAAAGCTCCCTTCACTATCCGAAACGCTCTGGGGATCCCCCTCATTGTGCAGCACAGCGGCAACCTGAGGCCAGTGGGGTCACCTGCGCAGGGAAAACTGCACGAGCTATCAGTGGACCAGAGTATGGACCTGGAACACTCCATGTTCAAACCATCGTCCCGTGGCAAACTGTCGGCCCTGCAGCGGCAAGAGAGCTGCCTGTTCAACCTGAGCATCGGTCAGAACATATCACATTCACCGTCACTGCATTGTCATTCATTCAGATGGTTCTATATACCTGTTTATACATGTGTAATAAACAGGGGTGCTAGGAACTGGTTTGTAAAGAACAGGTGTTTAAAGAACAGGTGTAATAAACATTAACGAGAAACCAGCTGGTATTGATAACCTGAATGGAAAGCTATTGAGGATGGTAGCGGACCATATTGCCACTCCCATATGCTGCATCTTTAAAGTCCCACTCCAGCCAGTGTTACTTCCTGTTTAATGGTTAACATTCTTTCTCAAACAGAGAATGTGTCAATAGTTGGACGCAATCCATTACCATGGCAACCAGATTGCCATTCTAGTGCACTGACGATGTATCGGAATAGTAGTGATATTAAAGCTGAGGTGTGCAGAGGTATGTGTGGTTATACTGTATCAGCCTGGTGTCAGCAGATGGTTTAACCTCTTAAACTCCACAAGGACGCCGGCGTCCTTGGCCGATATTACTCTCTTTCAGAAGCTTTAGTGGGCTCAGTTTTAAAGCTAGATAAGAGTATGCGTGCACATCCAAACCAAAGCGGGCAGGTACTGAAAGTGAGCAACAAGTCAAAAAACAAAGAAGCAGCTCGCACACTGCAGGGCTCCAGTGTCCACTAGAAAAAAGAGCAGGTGAGTCTGCTCTTGTACTTGCTCAACTGCTTAATAGGTTAGTTGTTAGGTAGGTTTACACAGGGTTCAGATGTTGTGCTGATGTTTCGAGCACCTGCTCTTCATCAGACTAGTCTGACAACAAAGACTAGTCTGACTAGTCTGATGAAGAGCAGGTGCTCGAAATGTCACCTTGGTGCAATAAATTCTAGTGGATATTGGAGCCCTGCAGTGTGCAAGCTGTTTCTATGTGTTAAAGCTAGACTAGAAAAACTTGACACACAGTGCTGAGCTGATCTTCCCAGCTTTCAGATGATGTATACCACTTCTATGTGGCATATACCGTTGACCTGCTATCTCCCCCTAAAGATCCCCTTTCCAAAGAGTTGCAGATAGTATTTAACTAGAACAAATCGCTCACTAAGCTCTAAACCCCAGCTGAATCTGGTACTGAACAATGTTGCTGTTGAGCAAGTACAGGAAACAAAGCTTCTTGGTGTAACTTCAGACTGTAAACTGTCATGGTCAAGACATATAGATTTACTGGTGCAAAAGATAGGGAGAAACATATCTGTAGTCAAGAGATGCTCTTCTCTCTTAACACCACATCTGACCAAACAGGTCCTGCAGACTTTGGCATTATCACTCTTAGATTATTGCCTGGTGGTATGCTCAGGTACTACAAAGACGAATCTAAGGAAGCTACAACGGGCTCAGAACAGAGCAGCTCAGCTTGCCCTTCAGTGCGCACTGAGCACTAATATAAACAACATTAATGTATTGAAAATCCCTGACTGTTTGTATAGGCAGCAGTATGTAATGCACATACATACCCCCACCAGACATGACACCGGTGGTAACTACACAATTCCAAAATCCAAAACAAATCCGAAACAACATGCAGTGCTGTATAGAGCTGTGGTTGAATGGAGCTCCCTTCCAGGTCATATTTTATAAAACTCAGAATAAAGCTAGTTTAAAAAAACAAGCGAAGCAACACCTCATGGCTGTTCACATTAGATTTTAGTGTGCATTGCTGACTTATAATTTTATTATTATATATTTCTTGATTTTTATTACTTTTGTTACTTGTTATTTTGTGTGTTGATGGTTTCTCCTTTGTCATGTTTTGTGTGGACCCCAGAAAGAGTATGGGGATCCTAAACAAATCAAATCAAACAGCTGTTTAAAGAACAGGTGTAATGAACATTGTTTAAAGAACAGGTGTACTGAACAGGTGTTTAAAGAACAGGTGTCTCCTGCAGTGCCCTCTGGATTCAGTGAGATCTCCAACATCGCTGTGGATAAGCCGGGCCGCCGCCTCTACAACATCCGCGGTCCGAAGCTGCAGGAGGCTATTTCTGTGCTGGTGCAGATCGATGCCACTGAGGGCAACAAGGTCATCACTGTCCGCTCACCACTGCAGGTCTGAATCCTAAACACTCAAACAAATCACGACCAGATTATTTCTCTTCAAACCGTCATCAGGACTGCTGACTGTTGACAGTCGAGATATAGGTTATTGATGTCTGATCAGTAGATAGATCAATACAACTGTTGTTTTTCAGATAAAGAATCACTTCTCTGTGCCGTTCACCGTCCTGAAGTACTGTCCAACATCCGGGAGCCTGCAGAGTGTTGGACAGGCTGAACCTGAGAGAGAGTTTCACATTGCCTTAGAAACCTACAGGTACGTCCACAGTGACATCACACTGTTTGCAGGTGCTGTACATACACCCACAGTGAAAAATAATCCTTGTATAACCTTTTAGGCCTGTTTTTGTGGTATTAACCTTGAACTTGTTCAATCTGTGTTGTGTTTGTCCTCTTCACTCCCTCCCTGCAGCTCCAGAGGGGAGGGGAGGCAGTGGGCCGTTACCTCCACACAGCACTCAGCACACAGTTTTTTCTTTTCTTTGTAAATTGGAGTATCAGAAGGCCAGCAGGCCAGCCCTTGTTGCAGATCTTTGAAGTTCCTCTGGCAGCAGGTGTTCAGGTGTGTGGCTCAGGGCTTCAGTAGATGTTGATGTGTAGTTTTATTTTGCCTCCCCTCCTCTCCAGATGCCAGCTGTTTGTCTGTCCAGCGGGCTGTCTGGATGGTCAGTATGGGCCGTCGTCCACCTGCGTGGCGTGGAAGGAGCAGGTGCACCGCAGCTCGGAGGTACGCTCAGTGCTGCAGTGCCCAGCGGCTGACAGCTGTCTGCTGCCGCTGATGGTCAGCACGGTGGCTGTCCCTGATGACCTGCGACACATCGCCAACCACGGAGAGGAGGACTGGGACCCCGCCTACATCATCCACCTGCACCCAGTGGCCACGCTACGAAACCTCTTGCCCTACACTGTCCGCTACATGCTGGAGGTACGACATAATACCGTAATACACCAGGGTTCAGGGGGGAGGGGGGGGGGGGCAGAGTTCTGGCCAGGAGTCAGACAGGAGGGGATGACAAAATTTACAAATGTTAAAAAAACAACAGCTCAACCCAAGAAACAAGAAATACAGAAACGACTCAAAAACAAATAATGAAAGATGTTTACACAGTAGATGATTTTTGTTTATCGATCACATGAAGTAAAAACAACTGGACCAGTCAGAGTTTAGATCATTAACATCCACTGATGCTAAAACAATTTTTATTGAACAAATGCAGAAAAATTTTTCTATAAAACATCAGATAATCAATTCTAATCTGACAGTCTGGTGCAATCTCATCTGGTCTAACTGGACCTGATCTGATTTTATCTGATCTGGTCTCTTCCTCCTCAGAGCTCTGCAGACTCATACGAGCTTCAGGAAGGCACCACGTCGGACCTCCTGAATGCTCGTGTGTCAGGTGAGATCATGTCATTGGTGCTGATGAGGTATCAGGGTCGCGACTGGCACGGACACATTCGTATCGAACAGGAAATGCCTGAGTTCTTCGCTGTCTGTCTCACCTGCGACACCGACACTAACATGACGGTGGACGTGAGCGTGCACATGTTGAGGACTGCGAGTCGCCTACTTCTGTCGCTCTTCAGCCCATACTGGATCATCAACAAGACATCTCGAGTGCTGCAGTACAGAGCCGAGGATGTCAGTGTCAAACACCCGGCCGACTACCGAGACATCATCCTGTTCTCCTTCAGGAAAAAGAATCTCTTCAGCAAGAGCAAGGTGAGACCACCTGGACACGTTCACACTACTCAACAGGTTTCATGTCCATCTATGTAACATGTCAACGACATTTAAACACTCACCTCAACATTTAAACACATTTAAACACTCACCTCAACATTTAAACACATTTAAACATTCCTCCACACCTCAACAACTTTGAGATGTCCCTAAACACCTTTCTGCTGCTTACAGGACGACCCCTTTAGATGTTAATGACCTGATGACATTTCCTCTAGCGCCACCCTCACAACACAGCTTATACAAGTTTCAAAGTTTTTACCCACTTTTCTGTATTTTTGCCTAAATTTGTGGGTCAGGTCTTTTGTAAAAAATCCTTTCAGACACGAAGCTGAGTTCCACACTCAATTTGATAGAGTGTGGAAGCATTTCATTGTGTTAAACATAATTTTACCTGCTGACAGAAGCTTCAGCAGGCTTGTGTTCATTAAAGTGTTTGTTGGTGTTGTTGCAGCTCCAGCTGTGCATCTCCACCAGCTCCTGGTCGGATGGTTTCTCTCTGGACACGGTGGGAAGTTACGGCTGCGTTCGCTGTCCTGCCAACAACATGGACTTCTTGGTAACAGAAACTCTCTCAGTGTCTCTGGTCAATGAAAAGCTTTCAGGTTATTTAAACTGGACTTGAGGCTCCTCTGTGGACTTCTTAAATCCAAGCTGTTTGATGTTAAAATGGTGCCAGTTTTGGAGATTTGATTTGATTTGATGAGATTACAGCAAACAATCTACTGATGAACATCATGTCACAGGGTCGAAAGCTCCAGAACAAGCACTAGATTGGAATAGAGATCAGATTAGAAACAGAAGACTCCAGGTGGAAATAATTAAGAGCTACAATAATTAGTTGATTAATTGGTCTGTTTTCTGACATTTTATACACCAAATCAGTTAATTGAATAAATCAAATAAATAATCTTTACTTTTACAGTTTTACGCTGTAACAGTAAGTAAAGCTTTACGTTACTGTGCATGTTCAGGTGGGAGTGAGCATCCAGATGAGCAGCTTCAACCTGACCCGGATTGTCACCATGAGTCCGTTCTTCACGCTGGTCAACAAGTCCTCGTATGAACTGGAGGTAGGAGAAGTCAACCAGACCTCCACCAGGTGGCACTACATTGCATCCACAGAGGTAAGTGTGATGTCATTGCTGCTGATGCTCATGGGTACTGTAGTACTTAGTACAGATCGTTGTGACTTCTGTCAGAAACATTTTGTAGCCTTTTTCACTTCTGTGTGTGATCACACCTGTCCACCAGGAGGAGCTCTATTGATAAAGAGACATCACATGCAGGACATCAGTGTGATCAGGTTCAGGTGTTGCTGTGTTGTGTCAGCGAACCAGCCTGTGTTCATGACCAATTATTTTACTTTCTGTGGAACATTTTAGTTTTGTGTTGTGAGAAGGAAACGTGAAAAGATAATTATTAATAAACATTTTTATTGGAACCACTTGTCATTACTAAATCAAAGTGAGTACTGTATGAGGTCGTCACTACAGCTTTGTTGTTGTGTTGCAGTGTCTCCCTCTGTGGCCGGAGGACACCTCGGGGAAGTTGTGCGTCCGTGTGGTCGGATCTGAATCCACCACCAAATTCTTCTTCTTCAACCAACAGGATAACGGCACCCTGCTGAGCCTCGACATGGTCAGTGTCCGATGGATCAATCACATCGCTGGTTTCATCTGGGATTTCATTACAAACATTTATATATAATTAAGAGTGGTTTAATGTGTGTGTGTGTGTGTGTGTGTGTGTGTGTGCAGTGTGGTGGGATCATTGTGGACGTCAACATCTCTGATCACTCCACCGTCATCAGCTTCAGTGATTACTATGAAGGAGCAGCACCCGCCCTCCTGCTCAACCACACACCCTGGGTCACCATCAGCTACAGACAGAGGTCAGAGGTCACACACACACAGACACACACACAGAAAGCCTGAAATAAAAAAGAAATACAGTGTCAAAAGTCCTGATGTGTTGGAGTCACTGCTGATGTCATCAATTATGTCATCATGCAAAGCAGAAATTTCAGAAATGAGCTCTAAACCTTTCTGACAGTTTAACAGAAACATCTTGTCTTTCTCTCAGCGGCTCGGCGGTGGTTCACCAGCTAAAACCTGGCGAGGCTCGGCGGTTTGCATGGGATGACCCAGCAGGCGTCCGGACACTCAGCTGGAGCTGCCTGGAACATTCTGGAGAGCTGGACCTGCTGAAGGTCTGTCACACAACACTGCAGTCCATGTTTTTATATTAACTTCAGATCTAGTGACTCTGTAATAAAGTGTCAGATTGTCTCCATCTCTGCAGCTCTATGGAGCTTTTTTTTGCCTCATTTAGTGCCTAAGTTTGGTTTTTTGGCACAATTTCTGTCTGGTTCAGGCTCACCTGTTCACTGCCTTCACAGCAGTAAACTGACATGGAGCAGCTAAAGAGCCAGATATTTCCTCAGGAGTTGGTGGAGACCAAAGCAGAGCTAAAGGAGGGTGAATATTAGACTCCAGCAGGATGATCATGTTGCTGTGTGTCTGCTGGAAGAAGGCAACTGGATGCTAATATGTTAGCCACGGTTACTTTATAAGCTGATGTTGTGTTTACAGACCTTTCTGCTCAAAAGAGTAAATCAGGTTTAAAATTCAGCTTATACACATGGTCATACCATTTATAACCTACTGGGGGCAGCAGAGACTCAGCACAGCTGACTCTCACATTAGAAGCGACTCGTCTTTCTTTGTGTAGATCTGAAGCAGCAGCAGCTGACAGTCCATCTGTGTCTGGCTTATGGTTCAGGATGAAATGGGTCAGTTCTCCTACGACAGCCTGTCTCAGGTCCACTGGGTTTCCTTCCTGGATGGACGCCAGCGAGTGCTGCTGTTCACTGAGGACGTTGCCGTGGTGACGAAGGCGCGGCAGGCTGAAGAGCTGGAGCAGTTCCAACAGGAGGTGAAGGTGTCGCTGCAAAACCTCGGCCTATCACTGGTCAACAACGCCAACCGGCAGGAGATCGCTTACATCGGCATCACCAGGTAAACACCCACCATACACCAGGTAAACATCACTAGGTAAAGACACCACCAGGTTATCACCCACCTTACACCAGGTAAACAACACCAGGTAAACACCCAACACATAACCGGGGGGGATTCCATCAACACAGCTAAAGAAAGCTGCACTTACTTGAAAAAGCCCGGCTTGAATTAATGGCGACTCTCAATTACGGCTCAGGCCATTCCACTAACACAATTCAGCCGTGTCTAGTCTACTCTAACCAGGCTTGAATAAGCTTGCATTGTGTGCATGCACGGAGTACATAAGCAGCCCAGAGCAGTCAATGGTCAAAAAGACGATACTATGTCGCAAAAAAGGGGAAAACTAGAGTGGTGTTCTTCTCAACAGTGGAACAAACCAATGTTGTCACTAAAAAGGGCAATACTGCCACAATTAACAAGACGAGGGAGACGGCTTGGCAAAACATTGCTGACAGATTAAATCGATAAGTTATACAAGCCTACTTAGGTGGGCAGTGGTGGCCTATAGGTTAGAGAAATGAGTTTGTGATCAGAAGGTTATTGGTTCAGTCCCCCAACAGGATAAATCTGTGTTGGGAAAGTGAAAAGCAGCGCTAGCGCCTACTTATTGTTGAACATTCATATCACTGACTGTGGCTATATTATCAGTAGACCAGATAATATGGGATGTCTGTTCGATTTACAAGCATCATTGCAAGTTAAAAATTAAGAAGTTGCAGTTAGAGATGAAGAAACTGGAGAGGGATATATGTATAAATTCAAACACAGCAGAAGGTCATGGTTTGTATTTTATTCAATTTTTTGTCTTCACAGCTTGAACAATAAATAAATAAATAAAAACCTCAAAACAACTTTGGCATACATTTATTTCTTACATTGCACATTTATCTTTAAAAGAAAAGCCTGAGTTTTATTCAGTGTCCATTAATTCATCATTTACCAGACTTACATTTCCTTAATGATGATAAAGTGGAATCTGACTGTATCAGGCTGCAGCTACTTTACATTTGAAATATATTTGTTCAGCTTTAATCTGACAGGGACAAAACACAGGAGGCAGCAACTGAAGATGAAAAATATAGTTAAAGATTTAAAACATAGATCAAAGACACAGACGTGACTGTAAGCTCACAGTCTGATCCACTAATAATGTGTTTGCTGATTTGTTCTTGAAAGGCGTCGAAGTTAAAATACAGCAGATTTTAAATGTTTAGACATATTTGTATCTCAGCTCAACAGCATTCAGTGATGCTGTCTGATCCTGCTCACTCACAAATATTAACATATAATCTCCAATATTATAGGAATGATGCTCCATCAGTGTGACCAATCATCAGGAGTGACAGAGATAATTATTCATTGATCCCACATGTCTGAAGCCTCATACTGATTTTTTAGATTTAAACTGAGATGACACATTATGTGCAATAAAGATTTGAGGTGAGGAGCTGCTCTAACAAACTGACAGAGTCACAGTGTTATAACAGAAGGACATGCAGAGGTTGGATTCTGAGCTCAGGCTCAATTCACACTGCATAATATTTGAATGTGAGAGAAAAAACTGCTGTTCAAAGAAATGACTGATGTGCATAAAAGCTTTAACTTTAGAAAGTCCTGAGTAACAAACTAATATCCAACCAGGATTTAGACTGTGACAGACAGTAAATCTCCACTAATGAATGTGCTTCATTACGAGTGTTGATACGGACTGAATGAATGAGGACATGAAATTCTGTAAGATGGAGGAGACACAGAGAAACTCAGGGTTTGTTGGAGAAAAGCTGCCAGCGAGCAGGTTAGCTTCACACAGTCAGTTATCATGGTAACTGACCCAGAGTTTAAGTTACCATGGTAACTTAAGTAAACACCACCAGGTAAACATCACCAGGTAAACACCACCAGGTAAACACCACCAGTTAAACACCCAATATACCATGTGTTTCTGTGTTATAGCTCAGGTGTGTTTCTGTGTTACAGCTCAGGTGTGTTTCTGTGTTACAGCTCAGGTTTGTTTCTTTGTTTACAGCTCAGGTGTGTTTCTTTGTTACAGCTCAGGTGTGTTTCTTTGTTTACAGCTCAGGTGTGTTTCTGTGTTACAGCTCAGGTGTGTTTCTTTGTTAAAGCTCAGGTGTGTTTCTGCGTTTACACCTCAGGTGTGTTTCTTTGTTTACAGCTCAGGTGTGTTTCTGTGTTAAAGCTCAGGTGTGTTTCTGTGCTACAGCTCAGGTGTGTTTCTGTGTTACAGCTCAGGTGTTTCTTTGTTACAGCTCAGGTTTGTTTCTGTGTTTACAGCTCAGTTGTGTTTCTTTGTTACAGCTCAGGTGTGTTTCTTTGTTTACAGCTCAGGTGTGTTTCTTTGTTACAGCTCAGGTGTGTTTCTGTGTTAAAGCTCAGGTGTGTTTCTGTGTTACAGCTCAGGTGTGTTTCTGTGTTACAGCTCAGTTGTGTTTCTTTGTTTACAGCTCAGGTGTGTTTCTTTGTTTACAGCTCAGGTGTGTTTCTTTGTTAAAGCTCAGGTGTGTTTCTGTGTTACAGCTCAGGTGTGTTTCTTTGTTTACAGCTCAGGTGTGTTTCTGTGTTACAGCTCAGGTGTGTTTCTTTGTTAAAGCTCAGGTGTGTTTCTGTGTTTACAGCTCAGGTGTTTCTTTGTTACAGCTCAGGTGTGTTTCTGTGTTACAGCTCAGCTGTGTTTCTTTGTTTACAGCTCAGGTGCGTTTCTGTGTTTACAGCTCAGGTGTGTTTCTGTGTTACAGCTCAGGTGTGTTTCTTTGTTTACAGCTCAGGTGTGTTTCTGTGTTTACAGCTCAGGTGCGTTTCTGTGTTACAGCTCAGCTGTGTTTCTTTGTTTACAGCTCAGGTGTGTTTCTGTGTTTACAGCTCAGGTGTGTTTCTGTGTTTACAGCTCAGGTGTGTTTCTTTGTTACAGCTCAGGTGTGTTTCTGTGTTTACAGCTCAGGTGTGTTTCTTTGTTTACAGCTCAGGTGTGTTTCTGTGTTTACAGCTCAGGTGTGTTTCTTTGTTTACAGCTCAGGTGTGTTTCTTTGTTTACATTTCAGGTGTGTTTCTTGTGTACAGCTCAGGTGTGTTTCTTTGTTTACAGCTCAGGTGTGTTTCTGCGTTTACAGCTCAGGTGTGTTTCTGTGTTACAGCTCAGGTGTGTTTCTGTGTTACAGCTCAGGTGTGTTTCTTTGTTTACAGCTCAGGTGTGTTTCTGTGTTTACAGCTCAGGTGTGTTTCTGTGTTACAGCTCAGGTGTGTTTCTGTGTTACAGCTCAGGTGTTTTATTGTTACAGCTCAGGTGTGTTTCTTTGTTTACAGCTCAGGTGTGTTTCTTTGTTACAGCTCAGGTGTGTTTCTGTGTTAAAGCTCAGGTGTGTTTCTGTGTTACAGCTCAGGTGTGTTTCTTTGTTTACAGCTCAGGTGTGTTTCTGTGTTACAGCTCAGGTGTGTTTCTGCGTTTACAGCTCAGGTGTGTTTCTGCGTTTACAGCTCAGGTGTGTTTCTGTGTTACAGCTCAGGTGTGTTTCTGTGTTACAGCTCAGGTGTGTTTCTGTGTTACAGCTCAGGTGTTTTTTTGTTACAGCTCAGGTGTGTTTCTTTGTTAAAGCTCAGGTGTGTTTCTGTGTTTACAGCTCAGGTGTGTTTCATTGTTACAGCTCAGGTGTGTTTCTGTGTTAAAGCTCAGGTGTGTTTCTGTGCTACAGCTCAGGTGTGTTTCTTTGTTAAAGCTCAGGTGTGTTTCTGTGTTACAGCTCGGGTGTGTTTCTTTGTTTACAGCTCAGGTGTGTTTCTGTGTTACAGCTCAGGTGTGTTTCTTTGTTGAAGCTCAGGTGTGTTTCTGTGTTTACAGCTCAGGTGTGTTTCTTTGTTACAACTCAGGTGTGTTTCTGTGTTACAGCTCAGGTGTTTCTTTGTTACAGCTCAGGTGTGTTTCTGTGTTTACAGCTCAGTTGTGTTTCTTTGTTACAGCTCAGGTGTGTTTCTTTGTTTACAGCTCAGGTGTGTTTCTTTGTTAAAGCTCAGGTGTGTTTCTGTGTTACAGCTCAGGTGTGTTTCTTTGTTTACAGCTCAGGTGTGTTTCTTTGTTTACAGCTCAGGTGTGTTTCTGTGTTACAGCTCAAGTGTGTTTCTTTGTTAAAGCTCAGGTGTGTTTCTGTGTTTACAGCTCAGGTGTTTCTTTGTTACAGCTCAGGTGTGTTTCTGTGTTACAGCTCAGCTGTGTTTCTTTGTTTACAGCTCAGGTGTGTTTCTGTGTTTACAGCTCAGATGTGTTTCTGTGTTACAGCTCAGCTGTGTTTCTTTGTTTACAGCTCAGGTGTGTTTCTGTGTTTACAGCTCAGGTGCGTTTCTGTGTTACAGCTCAGCTGTGTTTCTTTGTTTACAGCTCAGGTGTGTTTCTGTGTTTACAGCTCAGGTGTGTTTCTGTGTTTACAGCTCAGGTGTGTTTCTTTGTTACAGCTCAGGTTTGTTTCTGTGTTTACAGCTCAGGTGTGTTTCTTTGTTAAAGCTCAGGTGTGTTTCTGTGTTACAGCTCAGGTGTGTTTCTTTGTTTACAGCTCAGGTGTGTTTCTGTGTTACAGCTCAGGTGTGTTTCTTTGTTAAAGCTCAGGTGTGTTTCTGCGTTTACAGCTCAGGTGTGTTTCTGTG
This sequence comes from Scomberomorus guttatus, assembly GCA_038419695.1. Taxonomy (NCBI): domain Eukaryota; kingdom Metazoa; phylum Chordata; class Actinopteri; order Scombriformes; family Scombridae; genus Scomberomorus; species Scomberomorus guttatus. The sequence goes on from CM076445.1 coordinate 39,356,472, forward strand.
TTACAGCTCAGGTGTGTTTCTGTGTTACAGCTCAGGTGTGTTTCTGTGTTACAGCTCAGGTGTTTTTTTGTTACAGCTCAGGTGTGTTTCTTTGTTTACAGCTCAGGTGTGTTTCTTTGTTACAGCTCAGGTGTGTTTCTTTGTTAAAGCTCAGGTGTGTTTCTGTGTTACAGCTCAGGTGTGTTTCTTTGTTTACAGCTCAGGTGTGTTTCTGTGTTACAGCTCAGGTGTGTTTCTTTGTTAAAGCTCAGGTGTGTTTCTGTGTTTACAGCTCAGGTGTGTTTCTTTGTTACAGCTCAGGTGTGTTTCTGTGTTACAGCTCAGGTGTTTCTTTGTTACAGCTCAGGTTTGTTTCTGTGTTTACAGCTCAGTTGTGTTTCTTTGTTTACAGCTCAGGTGCGTTTCTGTGTTTACAGCTCAGGTGTGTTTCTGTGTTACAGCTCAGGTGTGTTTCTTTGTTTACAGCTCAGGTGTGTTTCTGTGTTTACAGCTCAGGTGCGTTTCTGTGTTACAGCTCAGCTGTGTTTCTTTGTTTACAGCTCAGGTGTGTTTCTTTGTTTACAGCTCAGGTGTGTTTCTTTGTTACAGCTCAGGTGTGTTTCTGTGTTAAAGCTCAGATGTGTTTCTGTGTTACAGCTCAGGTGTGTTTCTGTGTTACAGCTCAGTTGTGTTTCTTTGTTTACAGCTCAGGTGTGTTTCTTTGTTTACAGCTCAGGTGTGTTTCTTTGTTACAGCTCAGGTGTGTTTCTGTGTTAAAGCTCAGGTGTGTTTCTGTGCTACAGCTCAGGTGTGTTTCTTTGTTAAAGCTCAGGTGTGTTTCTGTGTTACAGCTCAGGTGTGTTTCTTTGTTTACAGCTCAGGTGTGTTTCTGTGTTACAGCTCAGGTGTGTCTCTTTGTTAAATCTCAGGTGTGTTTCTGTGTTTACAGCTCAGGTGTTTCTTTGTTACAGCTCAGGTGTGTTTCTGTGTTACAGCTCAGCTGTGTTTCTTTGTTTACAGCTCAGGTGTGTTTCTGTGTTTACAGCTCAGGTGTGTTTCTGTGTTACAGCTCAGCTGTGTTTCTGTGTTACAGCTCAGGTGTGTTTCTTTGTTTACAGCTCAGGTGTGTTTCTGTGTTTACAGCTCAGGTGTGTTTCTGTGTTACAGCTCAGGTGTGTTTCTGTGTTTACAGCTCGGGTGCGTTTCTGTGTTACAGCTCAGCTTTGTTTCTTTGTTTACAGCTCAGGTGTGTTTCTGTGTTACAGCTCAGGTGTGTTTCTTTGTTTACAGCTCAGGTGTGTTTCTGTGTTTACAGCTCAGGTGTGTTTCTTTGTTACAGCTCAGGTTTGTTTCTGTGTTTACAGCTCAGGTGTGTTTCTTTGTTTACAGCTCAGGTGTGTTTCTGTGTTTACAGCTCAGGTGTGTTTCTTTGTTTACAGCTCAGGTGTGTTTCTGTGTTTACAGCTCAGGTGTGTTTCTTTGTTTACAGCTCAGGTGTGTTTCTTTGTTTACATTTCAGGTGTGTTTCTTGTGTACAGCTCAGGTGTGTTTCTTTGTTTACAGCTCAGGTGTGTTTCTGCGTTTACAGCTCAGGTGTGTTTCTGTGTTACAGCTCAGGTGTGTTTCTGTGTTACAGCTCAGGTGTGTTTCTTTGTTTACAGCTCAGGTGTGTTTCTGTGTTTACAGCTCAGGTGTGTTTCTGTGTTACAGCTCAGGTGTGTTTCTGTGTTACAGCTCAGGTGTTTTTTTGTTACAGCTCAGGTGTGTTTCTTTGTTTACAGCTCAGGTGTGTTTCTTTGTTACAGCTCAGGTGTGTTTCTTTGTTACAGCTCAGGTGTGTTTCTGTGTTAAAGCTCAGGTATGTTTCTGTGCTACAGCTCAGGTGTGTTTCTTTGTTAAAGCTCAGGTGTGTTTCTGTGTTACAGCTCAGGTGTGTTTCTTTGTTTACAGCTCAGGTGTGTTTCTGTGTTACAGCTCAGGTGTGTTTCTTTGTTACAGCTCAGGTGTGTTTCTGTGTTACAGCTCAGGTGTTTCTTTGTTACAGCTCAGGTTTGTTTCTGTGTTTACAGCTCAGTTGTGTTTCTTTGTTACAGCTCAGGTGTGTTTCTTTGTTTACAGCTCAGGTGTGTTTCTTTGTTACAGCTCAGGTGTGTTTCTGTGTTAAAGCTCAGGTGTGTTTCTGTGTTACAGCTCAGGTGTGTTTCTGTGTTACAGCTCAGTTGTGTTTCTGTGTTTACAGCTCAGGTGTGTTTCTTTGTTTACAGCTCAGGTGTGTTTCTTTGTTACAGCTCAGGTGTGTTTCTGTGTTAAAGCTCAGGTGTGTTTCTGTGCTACAGCTCAGGTGTGTTTCTTTGTTAAAGCTCAGGTGTGTTTCTGTGTTACAGCTCAGGTGTGTTTCTTTGTTTACAGCTCAGGTGTGTTTCTGTGTTACAGCTCAGGTGTGTTTCTTTGTTAAAGCTCAGGTGTGTTTCTGTGTTTACAGCTCAGGTGTTTCTTTGTTACAGCTCAGGTGTGTTTCTTTGTTTACAGCTCAGGTGTGTTTCTTTGTTACAGCTCAGGTGTGTTTCTGTGTTAAAGCTCAGGTGTGTTTCTGTGTTACAGCTCAGGTGTGTTTCTGTGTTACAGCTCAGTTGTGTTTCTTTGTTTACAGCTCAGGTGTGTTTCTTTGTTACAGCTCAGGTGTGTTTCTGTGTTACAGCTCAGGTGTGTTTCTTTGTTTACAGCTCAGATGTGTTTCTGTGTTTACAGCTCAGGTGTGTTTCTTTGTTACAGCTCAGGTTTGTTTCTGTGTTTACAGCTCAGGTGTGTTTCTTTGTTACAGCTCAGGTTTGTATCTGTGTTTACAGCTCAGGTGTGTTTCTTTGTTACAGCTCAGGTGTGTTTCTGTGTTTACAGCTCAGGTGTGTTTCTGTGTTACAGCTCAGTTGTGTTTCTTTGTTTACAGCTCAGGTGTGTTTCTTTGTTACAGCTCAGGTGTGTTTCTGTGTTACAGCTCAGGTGTGTTTCTTTGTTTACAGCTCAGGTGTGTTTCTGTGTTTACAGCTCAGGTGTGTTTCTTTGTTACAGCTCAGGTTTGTTTCTGTGTTTACAGCTCAGGTGTGTTTCTTTGTTACAGCTCAGGTTTGTATCTGTGTTTACAGCTCAGGTGTGTTTCTTTGTTACAGCTCAGGTGTGTTTCTGTGTTTACAGCTCAGGTGTGTTTCTTTGTTAAAGCTCAGGTGTGTTTCTATGTTTACAGCTCAGGTATGTTTCTTTGTTAAAGCTCAGGTGTGTTTCTGTGTTACAGCTCAGTTGTGTTTCTTTGTTTACAGCTCAGGTGTGTTTCTTTGTTACAGCTCAGGTGTGTTTCTGTGTTTACAGCTCAGGTGTGTTTCTTTGTTACAGCTCAGGTTTGTTTCTGTGTTTACAGCTCAGGTGTGTTTCTGTGTTACAGCTCAGTTGTGTTTCTTTGTTTACAGCTCAGGTGTGTTTCTTTGTTACAGCTCAGGTGTGTTTCTGTGTTTACAGCTCAGGTGTGTTTCTTTGTTACAGCTCAGGTTTGTTTCTGTGTTTACAGCTCAGGTGTGTTTCTTTGTTACAGCTCAGGTTTGTATCTGTGTTTACAGCTCAGGTGTGTTTCTTTGTTACAGCTCAGGTGTGTTTCTGTGTTTACAGCTCAGGTGTGTTTCTTTCTTAAAGCTCAGGTGTGTTTCTGTGTTTACAGCTCAGGTATGTTTCTTTGTTAAAGCTCAGGTGTGTTTCTTTGTTACAGCTCAGATGTGTTTCTGTGTTTACAGCTCAGGTATGTTTCTGTGTTTACAGCTCAGGTGTGTTTCTTTGTTTACAGCTCGGGTGTGTTTCTTTGTTATAGCTCAGATGTGTTTCTGTGTTTACAGCTCAGGTGTGTTTCTTTGTTAAAGCTCAGGTGTGTTTCTGTGTTTACAGCTCAGGTATGTTTCTTTGTTAAAGCTCAGGTGTGTTTCTTTGTTACAGCTCAGATGTGTTTCTGTGTTTACAGCTCAGGTATGTTTCTTTGTTTACAGCTCAGGTGTGTTTTTTTGTTTACAGCTCAGGTGTGTTTCTTTGTTTACAGCTCAGGTGTGGTCTGGGAGATGAAGCCGAAGAATCGCTGGAAGCCGTTCAGTCAGAAAAACATCAACCTGCTCGAGAAAACCTTCCAGAGTCAGCTGAGCGGGAAGACGCAGGGTGGCTGGGTCAAACTGGAGACCAACCTGGAGGTCAGAGTTCACCTCTCACTTTAACACCTGCTGCAGTCATACACCCTAACCGTGATCACACTTGAGGAACACTTACCAAACCGATCATGCATAAAGAGTTAGATCTGATCAGGTGTGATCAGGCATGATTTAGCCTGATTGGACCAGATATTTCAGAACCGGTAAAAATTGTTTGATGTTACTAAAACAGTTCAGTTTTTGTTCAACCTTACAACAGTCGAAATAAATCAGCTGTTTACTGAACTTTGTCAGATTCAGAAACACGTAGTGTCATCCTGCAGGAATTAATGAGCAGAAATACATGTCAGCTTCCTGTCAGTGGTTTGTCCAATGAGCTCAGAGTGAGTGATGTCACTGGTTGTCAGGTGAACCTCAGTGGAGCCATCATGATGATGCGTCAGCCGTTTACCTGTCCGGTGAGGAGAAACTTCCTGTCTGGCATCCAGGTGGAGTTCAAGCAGTCGCTGCACCAGCGCAGCCTGAGGGCCCAGCTGCACTGGCTGCAGGTAACACATCCATACACACCTCCGGAATACACACACACACACCTATACCTGAACACACAAACACGCACACACCTGAAGGCACACACACCTGAACACATAAGCATGCACACACCTGTGTGACTGACGTGGTTTCTGTGTGCAGGTGGATAACCAGATTCCAGGTGCAATTTTCCCCATCATCTTCCATCCTGTTCCTCCTCCAAAATCCATCGCCCTGGACTCAGGTGGACCACACACACACCCACACACACACGTGCGAACACAGACATACACAAACACACACACACACACACACAACACACACATACACAAACACACTTGCACACACATCCACACACGTATGTGCACATGCACGCACACACACGCACGCAGATGGACGTGCTCGCACACACACACACACACACACACCCACACATGCATGTGCACACACACATACACACACCCACACACATGCACACACACCCACACATTCACACAGACACACACACACACACACACAGGTTGGACAGGTAGACAGAACATTGTCAAGTTTTGCTGCTGAAATTGTTTCATAAACAAAAGAACATGACTTCTTGTGATGAGCTTCATTCACTCTGAGCTCCTTCACAGAGCCGAAGCCGTTCATCGACGTGTCCGTCATCACCAGATTCAACCAGCACAGCAGCGTCATGCAGTTCAAGTGAGTGTAAACCAGTTATCATGGCAGTAAACCAGTTAACATGACAGTAAACCAGTTTAACGTTACAATAAACCAGTTAATGTGACTATAAACCAGGTAACGTGACAGGAAACCAGTTAATGCGACAGTAAACCAGTTTAATGTTACAGTAAACCAGCTAACATAAAAGTAGACGTGACTGTAAACCAGTTAACATGATAGTAAACCAGTTTAACATTAGTGTAAACCAGTTAAACCAGTAAAACATGTGTGTTCAGGTACTTCATGGCTTTGGTTCAGGAGATGGCGGTGACAGTAAACCAGTTAAACCAGTAAAACGTGTGTTCAGGTACTTCATGGCTCTGGTTCAAGAGATGGCGGTGAAGATCGATCAGGGTTTCCTGGCAGCCATCTTGGCTCTATTCACACCTGCTGCAGACCGTCAGGCTGACAGACAGAAGGTACAGATCATCCATCATCCATCATCCATTCATCCATTCATCCATCCATCAGCCATTCATCCATCCATCCATCATCCATTCATCCATTCATCCATCCATCAGCCATTCATCCATCCATCCATCCATCCATCATTCATTCATCCATTCATCCATTCGTCCATCGATCCATTCATCCATCATTCATTCATCCTTTCATCTATCATTCATTCATCCACCCACCCATCCCTGTGTGTGTGTGTGTGTGTGTGTGTTTCAGTCCCAGCTGTTAGACGGGGATCTGCAGCTGCTGCAGGCTGAGCTGATGGAAGCATCTCTGAGCGACACGTCAGGACTCAGCTTCTTCCAACACTTCCACATCTCTCCCATCAAGGTAACATATATACACACACACACACACACACATATATATATATATATATATATATATATATATATATGTACATACATGTTTATAAAACTCTTGCAGTCTGATAGCTGTGGTATAATGGGCGTACACTACAACTATTCAATATATTGAGTTGCACCTCAGCCTGTCTCTTGCTCTTATATATTGATTATATTGATTATATTTAATGTGTCAGCTGCACCTCAGCCTGTCTCTTGCTCTTATATATTGATTATATTGATTATATTTAATGTGTCAGCTGCACCTCAGCCTGTCTCTTGCTCTTATATATTGATTATATTGATTATATTGATTATATTTAATGCATCAGCTGCACCTCAGCCTGTCTCTGGGCTCCAACGGCGACTCGGATCAGGAGATGGCGTCAGTTCAGTCTCTGAATCTGCTGCTGAAAAGTCTTGGGGCAACATTGACGGATGTCGACGACCTCATCTTCAAGTGAGTCATGAAGAGTTTAGAGAGGTGCATTCTGGGTAGTTAGGGTTAACATCAGGTCACCTTTCAGCTAAACATGTGACTGGTTCCTGGGTGTGTGATGTCATCGTTATGATGTGATTGGAGCCTGAGTGGTGTGTGATCCTGAGCTCTCTGTCTCTCAGACTGGCCTTCTTCGAGGTGAAGTACCAGTTTTACCGCAGGGACAAGCTGATGTGGGCGGTGCTGCGACACTACAGTGAACAGGTAACATTACAGACTCATCATGTATGTTTCCTCCTCTTCATGAGTTCACTGTCAGTCTGTGGTATTGCAGCTCCAGCAGGGGGTGTCACATCATACTGTGATGTCCAACCTGAGGCTTGGGACCCTGTACGGGCCGCAGGATGAATCTGAAGAGATAATTAGATAATAAAGAATAGATTTCCTTATTTCTGATGAAACACCAGATAGTTTTCCTCTTCATTCTCATAAAGTCTTTAAATGAAACAATGTGAGAAGGATCATCTCTGTGTGAATATAATAATAATAATAATAATAATATGCAGACAGCTGTCATCTCTGATGGTCATTCTCTTGTTTTGGGCTGCAGTTCCTGAAGCAGATGTATGTTCTTGTTCTGGGTCTGGATGTTTTGGGAAACCCGTTCGGACTGATCCGAGGTCTGTCCGAGGGTGTTGAGGCCTTGTTCTACGAACCCTTCCAGGTAACACAAACAGACTCCATGGAGATGATGTCATAATAATAATAATAGTAATAATAATAATAATAATAATAATGATACATTTCATTCCTAATGAATCTCAAAGTGCTACGGTACAGTAATTATTATGAATTACTATTAATCATTAATCATTAATACAGTTGTAATCAAACAAACTTCATGACAAAATAAAGACAGAAAGTGATGGTGTCAGACCTGGTTCAGGTGTGGATCTGGTTCTGTCTTTCAGGGTGCGGTTCAGGGGCCGGAGGAGTTCGCTGAAGGTTTTGTGATTGGGGTCCGGAGTCTGCTGAGTCACACCGTTGGTAAGAAAACCTGAATCCTGCAGCTGAGTCTAAACCTGATCACAGTTATTGATTCTCTACTAATGTTTGTCAGTTCAGTCATTGTATCCGTAGATGATCGATCAGCATGTGACTGTAGATGATTGATCAGCTGGTGTCCTGCAGGCGGCGCTGCAGGTGTGGTGTCCCGGATCACGGGCTCGGTGGGGAAAGGTCTGGCAGCGATCACCATGGACAAAGAGTTCCAGCAGAAGAGACGAGAGGAGATGAACCGAACGCCCAGAGACTTCGGAGAGAGTCTGGCTAAAGGAGGGAAAGGACTGCTGAAGGTAACGAACTAGTTGGATATTTTAAAAAGTTTTAAAAAGTTGATGTGTTTTAAACGTTGGTGTTTGGAGCCGTTAGACGTATATATGTAGATATGCTGACGTGAAACTGTAAAAGTTCTGATGGTATGACTATAGTCTGAGGAAACATCACAGTTTAACAAGTTTCACAATTATTATGCAGTGAAGTATTACTGCGTAATACTACAGATGAATAAATGTGAATTTTTTAATTAGAGGCTTTATTGTATTTTTCCACATATTTGTTTTGGCCCTGTGCAGAAAACATGTAGAACTTTAACTTATGTTGTGTTTTTCGTGCAACATTTGTGTGTCTGAACTTGTTGCAGCCTGTTTTTGTTCCGCCTGTGCTCTGCCAGTTGTATTGCACCTGTTTACATTTTTTAACATGATTATCTAGTTTTGTCTATTTTTCCATGAGCAGCAGTTACTGTGAGTAACAGTGACGTGACAGAAACATGCGGTGTAACTGAGCCGTGACGTTTTAAATCACAGTTAGGAATCACAACGGTTAATCGCTGCATCACTAATTCCACATTGTCTCCACACAGCACCAATGCACCGATGAAAACTTCCTCCAACACATTTAGTCGAGCTCTTCTGTCGAGGTTAAACTGATTATAACAAAAGAAAATCATCTGTAACATGCTGAAGCAGTGAAATGATAATAATTATAATGAAGAGTACTAACTGGTAGAGGTTTATCTACCTGGACGTCAGCTGGTTGTCAGTAACTGTTGTGTCTCTGCAGGGCGTCGTCGGGGGAGTTACAGGCATCGTCACCAAGCCTGTGGAGGGTAGGTGCCCCCCCCCACCCAGTTATCTGTCCAGTCAGCAGGTTGTATCTGTATTTTCATTGGCTCAGTTGATGTTGAGTTGCACATCTCACCTGTTGCAGGTGCGAAGAAGGAGGGTGCGGCTGGGTTCTTTAAAGGCATCGGGAAGGGTCTGGTGGGCGTGGTTGCCCGGCCGACAGGCGGCATTGTGGACATGGCGAGCAGCACCTTCCAGGGTATCCAGAGGTAGCGTCCACATGACACGCCCCAGCCATGTTGTTGTTTATCGTAGCTGCTTTCTGTCACATGTTCAGCTCAATGATTCCTGTTTGTTCCTCTGTTCTTCTTCTGTCTGCCAACTAATTTTCACATTTTCTGCTTTTGTTTTACTGTCTCGTGTTGTTGCCTGGGAGTGTTTTTCTTTTTCTTGTCTTTTGGGTGTGTGAGTATTTGACATTAAACTCATTAAAGCTGAGCTCCTTCATCACTGCTCACATCTCTATCAAACTTTGTTAACTCTTCTTCTGTGGTATCACACGTCTCCTCATTATCTGTTTGGACATGATGGTAATTTTATCATCAGAGACACGTTTAGTGTGTGATGAAGGAGGGCAGTGTTTTATTTGTGCATGTTGATGTCGTCCTGCAGCAGACAGACGGTAAGTCGCTGCATTGTGTAACCGGTCACATGATTCATGCTCATCACTCACCGTCTGTCCTCTAACACTGCTAGTAGCCCCACCCCTCTGTAAGCCCCGCCCCTAGCTTGCTGAAGCATTGTGAGTCATTTTGGCCACGCCCCTGAGGAGAGTCACCTGACCTGCAGGTAGAAAGGTCAATCACATCCTCCAACAACCAATTGGCAGCAGAATAGTTACGAGCTGACTTGCCCTGTAATAAGACTTTATACAAACGTTCCCTCACAGTTTACACTTCACTGACATCCTGAAGCATCTTCAGTCTTTCTAAACGTACTTAACGTCTAACAAACATGATAAAGACATTCCAGTCCTTCAGTGTTTACGTGCGTGTTGACTCGTCAGCAGTCTTCTTCTTCTCTGCCTTTGCTGGCACGTTGCTGGTTCACCTGTTGATCAGTGAGGTTTATGAGCTTCTGGTTTCTACGATCTGCAAACGAGCGATGAGACGTCCTGCCGTCACTGCGAGGCAGAAAGTCTCAGTCCAAACTCCTCAATCATCTGATCTATGCATCCTCCTCAGCGTGAAGTCCCACCCCCTCACACCTCACCTGGTCTCTCCTCAGGGATTGGCTGACTGAATGATCACATGGTACTGCCAGGCTGAGTTTGACAGTGATGAGGGTTAGGTTACACTTACATGTATTTAATAGTAAATGCACGTAAGTATGTGGAGATACATTAAAATACTTTTTAAAGCATATGTAAATTTGAAATACATACAAGTACTTCAGCATATGTATAAATATTTGTACATACGTGTACACATTATCACTGTAGATACTTGCTGTGTTGTTCTGCTTCACAGTTTCATTAAAGCAACATTTCTGTGCTTCAGTTGCATTAAACAGTTAATAATATGAATGATAATAATATATTAATAATATTGATCATAAAATAATATATTTATAATATTAACAACAGCTATAATTCAGTTTCACATTTCATGATATGAATCAAACAGCAATTTCTTACACATTTAAAAAGGTTTATTTAATAATGCATTTATTCTATTTTATTTATTTATTTATCTGTCATCGCCTCGACAACCTGCTTCTGTCCCCAAACATCTCCCAGCTGCCTCAGTGATCTCCATCCTCTTCTGTATGAGGATCCATCAGTCATGTGACCCGTCACCTGTCAGTCAGTCCATGATAACCTGTTAATGTTATTGTTTCACGCCGTCACTGTAGAGGTCATGACAGGTGAGATATTCCAGTGGACTCAGCATCGTGTGCACGAAATAAACTGCTGTGTGAACGTGAACTCGTTTCTTCTTCATGTGTCAGTGAAACGAGCTGCAGACGCTGCTTCTACTGTGATTATTTCACATTTTTACTGCGATTCTGTCAATGACCCAAACACACAGTAACAGCTGCTGTGTGTGTGTGTGTGTGTGTGTGTGTGTGTGTGTGTTTGTTTGTGTACATGGGTGTTTGTGTGTGTTGTGATGTCAGAGTGGCCGATTCGACAGAGGAAGTGACCAAACTGCGCCCGGTGCGACTGATCAGAGAGGACGGCATCATCCGGCCATATGACCGGACGGAGTCGCAGGGTTTCGAGCTCTTCCAGGTTTGTTTGTTTTACCGATGATAGAAACATGTCAACGCCTCATCTGCTGCTGCGGGAAACGTCTCCAGAATCAGTCATGTTCACTAAAGTAAACTGAGATCTGAGCTACATTTATATTGATCGTCTCTCAGACACAAACATGCAGCACAGAGCTCATCTTCACTTTCCTGCTGTTTTTGGGTTTGTTTTTACTAAACAGCTGAAATCAATCAATCAATCAAACTTTATTAGTACAGCGCCTTTCATACAGGTGAGTGCAGGTGCTTCACAGATGACTGACAAGCCGATAATAAGACAGAAAAAGTATTTGAGACTAATGCAGTAATATTTTTTTTTTGCTGCACAAACCCTTTTAGCAGAGAAAAATAATGAGACATTTCCACAGGGTCACAATAGGAAACCTTCAACTTAATGTGACCTCAATAAGCACTCGAAAACATACAACATTCATGAATTGCTTCATTGTTGGAAAGTAGGACTTGGCCACCTTGGGATTTGAACCCTGGACCTTTGTATGTTAGAGAAGGTGACTTACTGACTGCACCACTGGGAGACATGGTGCCTCACACCTTCTCACAACTGGAGGCAATGACATCACGTGCAAAAATGGAGTATTTTGGTCTGCTTAAACTTAAAACGCTTACAACAATCAAAATATGGTGATATAATTCTGAAAAAAATCACACATCATGGAAGCCTGGGAGGAAGAGAAGAGAAAGAGGTTAACAAGGAATCCACAGCTACCCAGGTGCAGGTAGTTTCCTGACACTCTCTCCAACCCCGCCCACCGGCTTCTGAGCCAACTATTCAGGCAGAGAGGGACGTCACTAAACTTAAAATATTCACAACAATTTAACTGTTTGGTCAAGTGAAATTTGTTTAAAAATTAGATGAAATAGAAAGTGTTTACAGTACAAATTACAGTAAGACACTTTATATCACTACGTATTCACCATTTGACTGATCTGAACACCATTTGAAACATGTGATATCTCGTATCCAAAGAATTTCTGTCAATTTTGGTAGCATATGAACGAAAACTTGTGGAGATATAGGTGTTAATTGATTTTGCATATTTTGAAAAATATAGAGTGACGGACTTCTGAATTGACCAGAGGTTGCAGTGAGACAAACTTTTGTCACAATTCACTGTATGTGCTGAAAAAATTTCAGCTCTGTAGGATGTTTGGGTGAGAAATTTAGATTTGTTGTAATAAGCCATGCCCACTTTAATCAATCATTGCCAAATTTTATGCATCGACTGAGTCATCACCCTAGATCGTCCAAACCAAATTTCGTACGAATCCTTGCAGCCAATTACAAGATATAAACTTTTCAAATTTGTAGTGCCCCCTAGTGGCAGAATATCCCAGCACTGCACAGCAAAGCTCCAATCTAGCAACCATGTTTGGTTACAATAGCTTAAGCCAAATTTGATTTATGAGCTTTTATGTCAAATTGAACTTAAAGACAGAAGTTTAAAAATGCATAATTTCAAAACAGTATGGAATATCAAAAACCTAAAAAACTACTTTTTTCTGGCTTGGTCCAGACATGATCTGTGCCAAATTTCATGCCAATTGCACAAAATTTGTATGAGGAGTAGCAAAAAAAAAAAAAAGATTGGGACAAAATTCAAAATGGCGTAAAATCTACCTGGCCACAAATGGACGTGGCTTATATGGATAGATTTGTCTGGACCCACAGAATCCGGGAAAAAAAGATTTTTGTTTCTTAGACGTTATAGGCCAAAATGTAACATTTGTTGTAATAGCGCCACCATCTAGCTGATTGGTATAACTTTTTTTGTCTGAGCAGTGGGTGAGATTTCCAACCTATCTGTACTGTTACGGTTTCTGAGACCCAGATACTTTTAGGGCACAAGAGGAAGAAGAATCTTAAATAGAAAGTGCATTTCCTGCGGAAAATGCGTGTGAATTCTGACAGCTGAAATAAATCACAAAGCATTGCTGAAAATACTACAGACTTATATCTGTACAATCTGTACAATTTTACAGAATTTGGTTACCATGGCATATTACATTTAAGAGATGTGGTAGTTAATAAGTAGTATGGAGGTGTGGTTCATTTTATTAAAGACAGCAATGTAAAAATATCATGTTATAATATTACAGTAGCGCCCTCCTGTGGGTAGAATTGTATCTAATGTTACACACTTGTGCAGTGTGGCTGTTTGTACAACATTGCCAAATTTGGTTGCAATCCAATTCAGTATTGAAGAGTTATGGCCTGTTAAATGCATCATCCTTTAAAACTTTGGTAACCAATTACAGACAAATTGTAAGTGATCCCAAAAAACAAATCTAAATATGGTATGTACCAAGTTTGGTGAAGATTAGATGAAATATGTGCCAACAGAAGCAAAAAATGTCTTTACCAAAAAATCCGAAATGGCGCAAGTTTTTTTCAGTTGGAAATGGTTGTGGCCTATATCAGTCATATTGGCATCATCCAAGGAACACACTGTGCAAATATTGTTTTGATAGGCCTCATGGTTCATGAGTTATTAGCCAAAACATAAAACACGTAATAACTGATCACATGGTGGCGCTGTTGGTACCATGTTTTAATATGTTAGGCATTTCCACATGGGACACCTGTCCATTAAGTACAAATACTTAAGCACTTTCGGTTTTTTAAAAAATTATATAAAATCACTGGAATAGGCTAGAAAGAAGAAAAGTAATAACGTAAATGTCCTTGAAGAGCTGAACATTCTGATATTTGAATGGTTTCTGTCGCTGAAATTATGGAGGAGTAGAAACCTTGCAAAAAAACGGACAGAATAAAAAAAAAAGATTTGAAGAACATTAGTGTAAATGCTGAAAGCAAGCACTGTGTGAGGACTTTAAAACAGGTGTAATGTGTTCTCTCCTTCCGGTCTTGGTCAGCACTCAGGCCGCAGAGCTCTGAATCAGCTGATTTCTAACTTTTTTGGGCCAGACCAGATAGGACAGCTTTAAAACAGTCCAGCCTGCTGGATATAAAAGTGTGCATTACTGTGTCTCGCAACAAGGTTTCCTGCTTGTTGGCTCAGTCTGAGGGAATTTCATTTTGTGGCCAGTTTTTCTTTCTTTAGAGACTTTGACTAAAATTTCAGTTTTATCCTGGTTGAGCTGTAAATGACTGACATCTGACCTATTCAATAGATATAACTACTAAAAACATATTGAGTCTCTGTTCTGTATTATTTAAGTGATCACAGCAGCCAGATAATATGAAAACAAAAAACACTTGAAATGTGAATGACAGAATGAAGCTCAGTGATGTGAACCTGCTGTTACTTTGCATTAAAGAGCTGGTATGGTGTAAAACAGTAAACTGATGTTTAGGATGGATCAGGGTGATGGTGGGGCCTCCTGTGCTGTAAAATTACTTACTTCTATCTCCTCACTCTGTTTAAGTTCCCTGAAATGATGAAACTTTCAGCTGCAGAGCAATCGGCGTTGAAGCGGTTCTCGTTACTGCGTCACAAAAGAAAGTCAAATTAAACTTACAGGAAGCTTTAGCAGGAGCCCACCGCTGATGATGAGCAGAGAAAGAAACTTGAAGTGTGCTAAAACTAAGCTAACGACCTCCAGCTATGTTTGGAAAACAGACTTGGACAGAAACTTGGACACGATGTCACCGTCCTGAAACATCCTGCTGAGTCTCAGCTGTGCAGCAGCAGCTTCTTCCTTCATTCAGGATCAGACTCTGCTTCATAGACACTGTATACTGTCTCACATCTGCAGCTGCAGACATTACTGCAGGTAAACATGCTGCTGCATTCATTAGGTCCTATTCTGATTGGCTGGGGGTGAAGGTGGGGGCCACACCTCCAGCCAATCAGAGGAGGTGCTCATTAATAATGCAGATTTTATGTAAATAGCTTCAGAAACAGCTGCTGGAGGACAGAGAGGAATCTGGGCTGTAAGGAAAGATGATTTAGAGAAATCTAAACAACTTTTGGTGAATAAAATGTTTACAATAGACTGTGTTTATAGAAATGAGTCAAAAAAGGCAGAATACAGATCTTTAAACTAATTTTTTTAATCAACACAGTTTTCTGTTTTACACATAAATGTATCAAAATATTTAGTGACAAACTGCTGGGAAACTGGTTTATTGATTGATCAATTGATTGATTGATTGACAGTTCAGTGAGTTACGATACTGTAAGTCAGACAGGACCAATATGGCCACCACAAAGAGATGAGCAGCAGCTGATGTGGCGTCTCTGTGTGGATCTGCTATTTTACAACATTATCGTAAAAATATAACTGTATACAGGATCTACAGACCCTTTCCAAAAAATTAGAATATCATGGAAAAGTTTATTCATTTCCATAATTCCATTAAAAAAGTTAAACTTTCATAGATTATAGATTCAGGGCCCACAATTTAAACGATTTCAAGTATTTATTTGTTTATTTTTACATATTTTGGGCTTCCAGCTGAAAAAACCCATGAAAACAGGAATAAAAAAAATTAGAATACTATGAAGAAATCAGCATTTACTTCTCAGTTTTTGCAGAAAAAAAAAGAAAGAAATTAGGATCACATCAAATCAAAATATGGTACTTTCTAAACGATATGTCAAGGTTCAATACTTGGTTGGGAATCCCTTTGCCTTAATCACTGCCTCGATGTGCCGTGGCATTGAGCCAATCAGCCTGTGGCATTGTGTGGGAGTTATGGAAGCCCAGATTTCCTTGATGCTTGCTGTCAGCTCTTCTTTGTTTTTGGGTCTGGTGCCCCTCATTTTCCTCTTGATAAGACCCCATAGATTCTCAATGGGGTTTAGGTCTGGTGAGTCAGCTGGCCAGTCAAGCACTGTAATGGCATGGGCATTAAACCAGGTTTTGGTGCTTCTGGCGGTATGGGCAGGGGCCAGGTCCTGCTGGAAGATGAAATCTGCATCTCCATACAGATCCTCAGCAGAAGGAATCATGAAGTCCTCTAAAACATTCTGGTAGACTGTTGCGGTGACCTTGGATTTAAGAAAGCAGAGTTTACCAACACCTGCACCGGACATTACACCCCAAATCATGACTGACTGGATATTTCACACTTGACCTCAAGCAGCTTGGGTTCTGTTCCTCACCAGTCTTCCTCCAAACCCTTGGACCTTGATTCCTGAATGAAAGGCACACTTTACTTTCATCGGAAAAGAGGACCTTGGACCACTGGCCAACAGTCCAGTCCTTCTTCTCCTTGGCCCAGTTGAGACGCTTCCTACGTTGGCTCAGGCTCAGAAGTGGCTTGACCCGAGGAACCCAACAGTTGTAGCCCATCTCCTGGATGTGTCTGAATGTGGTTTTTGAAGCTGTGACTCCCGCCTCATTCCACTCTTTCTGGATCTCTGCCAGATTCTTGAATCTTCTCTGTTTGATAATCCGCTGAAGCCCACGGTCATCTCTTATGCTGGTGCATCTTCTCCTGCCACATTTTGCCCTTCCACTAGACTTTCCATTGATATGCTTGGACACAGCACTCTGTGAACAGCCAGCCTCCTTAGCTATGAACTTTTGTGGCTTACCCATCCTATGGAGGGTATCAATGATGGTCTTCTGGCCAGTTGTCAAGTCTGCAGTCTTCCCCATATTGAACCAAACTGAGACAATTGAACCAAACTGAAGCAATTTAATGACACCTGGGGAAACCTGTGCAGGTGCTTTGAGTTTAGTAGATGATTAGTGTGACACTCAGTTTAAAACATTCATGCCCTGCAAAATTTGGGCTGATTTCTTCACAGTATTCTAATTTTTTGAATTCCTGTTTTCATGGGTTTTATGAGCTGGAAGCCCAAAATATGTACAAATAAACAAATAAATACTTGAAATCATTTGAATTGTGGGCTCTGAATCTATAATCTATGAAAGTTGAACCTTTTTAATGGAATTATGGAAATAAATTAACTTTTCCATGATATTCTAATTTTTTGGAAAGGGTCTGTACATATATGTATGTGTGTTGTCTCTTTAGAATAATATGTAATAGTAATAATATTATTAATAATATAAAGGTTTGTCTCTGTGGAATATCCCTTTTAAAAATGATAATCCACTTTCTTGTTTCTACTTCTAATCACTTTCTTCTTCTTATGTTTGTGTCACATGCAGCATGATGAGGATTAAACAGCAACAACTTTATTATTCAAGTGCTTTTAAAGACTATAAACTCTCTATTCTGGCTCAGACAAATATAATGTCATCACTGTCAACATATAGGCATCAGCATGACCTCTGACCTCTGACACTGTTGTGTTTGTGTTTGTCAGCTGTGACATGTCTATTTAAACATGATGTTTAATAAAACTATTATTTGCATGTTTCCACTCATAGGGCTGCAAACTGTTTCTATAAACTGTTTCGTGATGTCAGATGGACACAGAGGTGGATCTACGGGGGGGGGGGGGACTGGTAACACTACATTGTCCCTGAACTCATCAAACTGAAACAAGCAAAGGCGTGATTGCATGAAGCTGCTAAACAATCAATCTGATTTAACCAATATTCTGTGCAGTTAATGAGAGCTGCAGGTCTGACGTGACGCTGTAATCCATTATGTTTAGATGTTGAGTTCATTCATACAGAGAGCGTTAAAGTGAAGGTCTGCTACCATTTCAGAAGATCAGTTATCTTCATTTGATAAGCACATAAATATATTTAAAAATGTCCTTCTGTTAATGTGAGTACAAACTGGACTGTCAGACTGAAAATATTTAGCTACCATCTAATTATCAATCATTGTTGATTGATTGATTGTAGTCTTGTTGTCTTGTACCAAGAGAACCTGCAGGTCTGTGCAGCTGGATGTGTCTTTGATAGAAAGTAAAAAGGAAGGTCAAAGGTGCAGATGTCATATAAGAGGGTTATAAATCAACCTGCTGCAGGTTGGTCAGGAGGAGGCGATAGGAGGAGGAAGAAGAGGAGGAGAGGATGACAAACATCAGGAAATAAGAGAAAGAGAGGAGTGAGACAGTCAGACAGGTAAACCCTACCTGACCTCAAGGTCTTCATCTCCAAACCCACCTGGATCAAAGTCAACCTTTATGGTTTTTATTATTGATCAATATTTGAAATAAATTAGGATAACAAAGCTGATGCTGATGCATAAAGAGGTGTAAGTACAGATAATATTCAACTTAATGAAGAAAGTGTGTGTTTGTGTTTCCAGCGCTCAGAGATAAGGCAGCTGGAAGGTGAAGTGTTCAGAGATCACTGTCCATTTCCTGGACACAGAAAGACCAACATCATCATCACCAACAGGTAAACAACATCATTATCACCAACAGGTAAACAACATCATTATCACCAACAGGTAAACAACTTCAGACACCTGCAGACAGGCACGGAGGATCTTCATTCATTATTTCCATTATTTGTTGTAGTTGTTTTTATTATTTGTTGTGGTTATTTGAATTATTTGTTGTTGTTATTTTTCTTATTTGTTGTGGTTGTTTTTATTATTTGTCGTGGTTATTTGTATTCATTGTTGTGATTGTGCAGGAGGGTTTTTTGCGTGAAGGAGATCGACTTTGTTGGTCATTTCAACAAAGAGTGGGAGTGTTTGTTTGAAAACTTCTACCGTCCTCCGACTGTGGCGGGAACAGAGCTGAAGATCTACTGCAAGGTAACGAAAAATCACGACAACCCTGAAAATCAGTAGAACAAGAAGAACGAGTTTAGAAGTCACTACAAAACAATGTCTGTATTTATAGAGTGAGAGAGCCTCATACGGGAGCACCACTTGTTAGGGTGGTGATTGTAACCTGGTTGGTTATTAGCAGTAATTAATAATTATCAGATAATTATTAATTAATAACAATTAAATTATTCATATGAATTAATAATACGGGGCACCACCCGGAAACCGTGACCAATAACCAAACAATAAAGATAGTCTCATTAACAAGGTTCACTTGTGGATGCTGATATCTGAGGATATCAGCATCAACAGGTGAACAGTGAAGGTATGAATTCAAGCTCTGGCCCTCTTTCTCAATCAGCCACCTTTTACAATAAATAAGCACAATAATTACAAAAGACTTCTCTTTAAAGATATAACAGTGTTTATTAAACAATAGCAAAGTTAACAAGTTAGCAAATGCTTTGATCAATAAGACACTCCTAAAATCTAATACTACTTAATCAATAATACAGCTATATACAATGGAAACACATGCAAGCTGGAGCGTGCATGTGTGTGTGTGTCTCTCTCTCTCTCTCTCTCTCTCTCTCTCTCTCTCTCTCTCTCTCTCTCTCTCTCTCTCTCTCTCTCTCTCTCTCTCTCTCTCTCTCTCTCTCTCTCTCTCTCTCTCTCTCTCTCTCTCTCTCTCTCTCTGTGGGTGTGAACAAAATGGCGACCATGATCTGTGAGATGACGTCGCGCGGGCGTGATCTCGCGAGAAGGAGTCACGTGATAGCCGAATAGTGGCTATTACTGTAGTGTCGGTTACAACAATAACAAGATGGCGCCGCCTGGGGGTCGGCGTCTCTGCGTTCACCCAATTCAATGTATCAAACACGTGTCTGATGGTAGATAACGAGGGCAGAGCGGCGCTTTGTCCCATGTTATCTGACCGCCAGATGTGTGAGAAAAGGTGTGTGTATGTGTACATGCGTGTGTGTGTGGGTGTTAGTAGCAAGAGGAGATGAAACGCCGGCTCACGGCGAAATCCTGCGATCGTGAGGGGAGAGCAGCGGTTGTTTGTCCACAGAGAGCGTGCGTGCAGACGGCAGCCTGTGACGCATGTTGTCTGATTTTTGATAACAACAAACAACTTATTTTCTCACTCACGATGGCACAAACACAGCAGCAGTCCTGAGTGGGACAAAACACAAAAACAGTCTAGCGTGGTTAACACAACTAAACAGGCAGCAAACTTTAAATACTCCTCAGAGTATAGCAGGAAAAAGGGACTCGGTGGTCCGTTAAATCAACAACACAATAGCAATTAGGCTTAAAGGTAAAAGCTAACAAACACATACAGACATAGCCTCTTACGCAGTCACTTCATAAAGCGATACGGTGTGTGTTTCTTCCATCCTGATCCGGTTCGGATACGGACGGGGCCGTCAGCGCTCTGTTCGTGGGGTTTTGACGGCAGCTGATCCTCGGCTGCGTGGCGAGGGAAACAGCGGAGTCGACTTAATTGAAGAAGAGCGGGACAGAGAAGTAATCCACGTCTTCGTGAAGACATCCTTTTCTTCCTTCTGCAGGCAGTGAGAGTGCTCGGTTGCAGCAGCAGCGGTCTCTCTCTCGGATCCAGTGAATGTGTTCGGTTGAACACGGAGAAGTTCAGCTCGTCCAGCGAGGGTGAATCTTCCAGTGGGAAAAGTCCACGTACACGGGGTTACCTCCTTTAGTAAGCTGGCTCACGGAGAAAGCAACGCTTCCTCCAGCGCTGTTACTGTGGAAAGGCGATGTTGAATTCGCGCAGCCGCTTCTTAAAGGGGCGGTGACGTCATGGTTGTGTTGCCATGACTCCCGGTGGTGTTTGTGGGTCTCTGCCAATCAGAGACCAGGGTTTGAGCTCCCTGCTGAGTTCTCACCTAGGTGCAAACTCGACAAAGCATCATGAGAAGTGGAGTCTGTGAGCAGCATTTTGATGCTGCTCCCTTTTTTTCAGGGGACAAAGGAACAAAGGAAGCATCATGGTCAGGCTTCTGGTTTTACATGTAGGCCTGCCTTTGTCTGACCACATGGTTGAGGCCCAACAACAATATGATGGGAAACCAACAAACCTAATGGGTCTGTCTTTAGCTTCACTTCACATCCTTCTGACCATAACATCAAGTCAATTTTATTTATATAGCACCAAATCACAACAGAAGTTATCTCAGGGCACTTTTCACATACAGCAGGTCAGACTTTAATTTACAGAGACCCAACATTCCTCCATGAGCAGCACTTGGCAACAGCGGCAAGGAAAAACTCCCCTTTAATGGGAAGAAACCTCAAGCAGAACTGAGCTCTAGGTGGGCGCCATCTGCCTTGACTGGTTGGGTTGAGAGAGAAAGCAGGAGGGAGGGGGAGAGGGGAGAGAGACACAGAGCATAATAACAACAATAATAACAACAATAACAATGATAATTAAAGCTGTGAGCAGCGATGAACAGGCCCTCGCACCTTGCGTGCGTTGGAGAGAGCATTAGTCGTATCGATACTGGAGGTCCGTTGACATGGCTCTGAATTTTCAGGATTATCAGACACTGTGTGAATGGGTAAAATAATATTTCCTGTGTGCACTACGTAGAGCTGGAGATTACATATTGGAAATTGTGTATACATTTGATAAACTATGTGTCATTTAGGTTTCACTTCCGGTTGCCTAACCCTAACCCTACCCCTGCCCGTCCACAATACTACATACACACGTGGACAAAATTGTTGGTACCCCTCAGTTAATGAAAGAAAAACCCACAATTCTCACTGAAATCATTTGAAATGTACAAAAGTAACCATGAATAAAAATTTATTGAAAATTAAACAATCAAAATCAGCCATTACTTTTGAATTGTTAATTTTCAACACATTTTTATTTATTATTACTTTTGTAAGTTTCAAGTGATTTCAGTGAGAATTGTGGGTTTTTTCTTTCATTAACTGAGGGGTACCAACAATTTTGTCCACGTGTGTAAATATCATGTAAATCGAATGATGTTTGTTACATAAGGCTGACTTCCTGTTGTCAGTAGGTGGCGCTATGACTAAATATTGACATGTACATGACATGTTCAGGCCTGGACTCTTATCAAACATGATAAATTTGGGGCAGATTGGACAATGTAAAGTTACAACAACTTCCTGTTTTAATGCCCCAAACATGTTTTGGGAAAAATTAACCGGCGCACCATGCCAAGGGCATTCCATAAAAACATAAAAGCAACCCTGGAACTTTTCCAGAAAATGCACCATTTCTCCCAGAAAAGTGTTGCAATTACGAATGTTTTGGTGTACACATGTTTATTTCCTTTAAGTGCATTGGAACAGCACAAAAAAGCAGAAGAAAAAAGGCAAATTTGACATCATTTTACACAAAACTCAAAAATTAGGTCGGACAAAATTGTTGGCACCCTCAACTTAATATTTGGTTGCACACCCTTTGGAGAAAATAACTGAAACCAATCGCTTCCTATAACCATCAACAAGCTTCCTACACCTCAACTGGAATTTTGGACCACTCTTCTTTTGAAAACTGCTCCAGGTCTCTCAGATTTGAAGGGCGCCTTCTCGCAACAGCAATTTTGAGATCTCTCCATAGGTGTTCTATGGGATTTAGATCCGGACTCATTGATGGCCACTTCAGAATTCTCCAGCGCTTTGTCTCCAACCATTTCTGGGTGCTTTTTGAGGTATGTTTCAGGTCATTGTCCTGCTGAAACACCCATGACCTCTGACGCAGACCCAGCTTTCTGACACTAGGCCCTACATTATGGGCCAAAGTCTTTTGATAGTCTCCAGATTTCATGATTCCTTGCACACAGTCAATGCATCTACTGCCAGAGGCAGCAAAACAACCCCAAAACATCCTTGAACCTCCACCATGTTTGACTGTAGGTACTGTGTTCTTTTCTTTGTAGGCCTCTTTCCGTTTTCTGTAAACAGTAGAATGACATGCTTTGCCAAAAAGCTCTACCTTAGTCTCATCTGTCCACAAAACGTTCTCCCAGAAGGATTGAGGCTTACTCAGGTACATTTTTGCAAACTGCAGTCTGGCTTTTTTATGTCTCTGTGTCAGAAGTGGGGTTCTCCTCGGTCTCCTGCCATAGCACTTCTTCTCATTCAGATGACGTTGTATGGTTCGAGCTGACACTGATGCACCCTGAGTCTGCAGGACAGCCTGAATTTGCGTGGAAGTTGACTAAGGTTGTTTATCCACCATTCAAACTATCCTGCGTTGCATTCTTTCATCAATTTTTCTCTTCCGTCCATGTCCAGGGAGATTTGCCACAGTTCCATGGGTTATAAACTTCTTGATTATATTGCGCACAGTGGACAAAGGAACTTTAAGATCTCTGGAGATTGACTTGTAACCTTGAGATTGTTGATATTTTTCCACACTTTTGCTCCTTAAGTCCTCAGACAATTCTCGGCTCTTCTTTCTCTTCTCCATGCTTGGTGTGGCACACACAGGCACACAACACAAAGGTTGAGCCAACTTTTATACACTCTAACTGGCTTCAGTTTTGATTTCTATATTGCCAGCACCTGGTACTTGCCACCGGTGAGTTTAAACAAACATCACATGCTTGAAACAAAATTATTTACCCACAGTTTTAATAGGGTGCCAATGATTTTGTCCAGTCCATTTTGGGAGTTTTATGTAAAATGATGTCAAATTTGCCCTTTTTCTTCTGTTTTTTGTGCTGTTCCAATGCACTTAAAGGAAACAAACATGTGTATACCAAAACATTCGTAATTGCAACACTTTTCTGGGAGAAATGGTGCATTTTCTGGAAAAGTTTCAGGGGTGCCAATACTTTCGTCCATGACTGTAAGTGAAAAAAGGCAGTCCTTGAAATGTGTTTTATGTGGGAGTTAAAGGACATATCCTGATCAAAGATAACTCCCAGATTCCTTACGGTGGAGCTGGAGGCCAAGGTAATGCCATCCAGAGTAGCTATATCATTAGATAATGTGTTTCTAAGCTGTTTAGGGCCAAACACAATAACTCTAAGTTTAATAGCAGAAAACTGCAGCTCATCCAGGTCTTTATGTCCTTAAGGCATGCTTGAGGTTTAGTTAACTGATTGGTTTCATCTGGCTTCATTGATAAATATAATTGGCTATCATCTGCCCAATTATATTTGAAAATGTATGGAGTTTTCCTAATAATATTACCTAAAGGAATCATATATAAGGTGAACAGTATTGGTCCAAGCACAGAACCTTGTGGAACTCCGTGTCTAACTTTTACGTGGATGGAGGATTCATCGTTAACATGTACAAACTGAAGTCGATCTGATAAAAAGGATTTAAACCAGCTTAATGCAGTTCCTTTAATGCTAATTAAATGTTCCAGTCTCTGTAACAGGATGTGATGGTCAATGGTGTCAAATGCAGAACTAAGATCTAACAAGACAAGTACAGAGAGAAGTCCTTTGTCCGATGCAGTTAGGAGGTCATTTATAACTTTCACCAATGCTGTCTCTGTGCTATGATGCTCTAAAACCTGACTGAAAATACTCAAATAAACTATTGTTATGTAGAAAGTCACATAACTGATTGGCAACTGCTTTCTCGAGGATCTTAGAGAGAAAGGGAAGGTTAGATATAGGTCTATAGTTGGTTAAAACACCTGAATCCAGAGTAGGCTTCTTAAGAAGAGGTTTAATTACAGCTACTTTAAAGGACTGTGGTACATAGCCTGTTACTAAAGACAGATTGATCATATCCAGTAAAGAAGTGCTAACTAAGGGTAAGACTTCCTTAAGCAGCCTAGTTGGGATAGGGTCAAAGAGACAGGTTGATGGTTTAGATGAAGAAATTGTTGTAGTTCAGGAAGGTCGATTGGAGTAAAACAGTCTAAATATATATCAGGTTTTACAGCTGTTTCTAAGGTTCCTGTGTTTGGGGATAAATCGTGCCTGTTGAGGGCAGGAGGTGATGAATTTTGTCTCTAATAGTTAGAATTTTATCATTAAAGAAGCTCATGAAGTCGTTATTACTGCTCTGCCTCCTAGTCTTAACTCTGGGTTGTCATGAGAGCAGCTCCATCCAAAGTGGGATGTATGCTGTCTCTCCTAATCAGACCAGGTCTTCCCCAGAAAGTCCGCCAAGTGTCTATGAAGCCCACTGAACCCTTCTGACTGTAATGTGTTCATGGGTGTCGGAAGCCTTGAAATTTTTAACAGAGAAGATGTCATTTCTTGTATTCTGGTGCCTTTTAACAGGTGCTTTAATACTTTTATCTGGATATCCTAGCATGAGAAAAATGATGGGTACATTTTGTTTGTACATTTCATCCAGAGGAAGTGTTTGGCCCCAGATCACAGTACATGTATCAAGTAAGTATCAATATAACAGCCACCTGCCACCTTTCATGAATAGGGGAATAGTCTTCAATTCATAAGTGTTATAGGTTTGAGGAGTGTGTGAGCAAATCCATCCAGTTAGCTGAATAACATCACAACATTTCAAATAGCAAATAACTTAAAATCCAACACATAGAACCCAAAAAGCTCAAAAATATTAAAATGAATGTGACACAATTAATCACCAACAATGACTTAAGAGGGTTGATGCTTTTTTCTGTTTTTTATTTAATAAATGTCATAACATCATAAAATTATCAAGTGCCCAGTTGTATCAGCTAATGTAACGGTGTCACTGCAGTAACAGTTAACAGCTCCCCCATGCCTTGGTACCTCCTTCATTGGTTTCTTCATTAGTCTCCTTCATCCCTTTTTGTTTCCTTGCTTACATCACTGGTTCCTTTACCTCTTCATTTCAGCCCTTTCTTTCTCTCCTCTTTTAATCTCTTATGCCAACTTACTTTCATCTTTCCTGTAATGTTACCTTCTTCCTACCTAGTGTACTCTCTTTTCTTAAGGCTTCCTTTCTTTAATCCTCGTATCCTGAATAGCTCTTCTTGTTTCCCTCCTTCATTGTTTATTTCCTTTCTCTTTTTTTCCCCTTCCTTGATTTTTCTACCTTTTTCCTGTTTTTTTTCCTGTTTTTACTTTTTACTTATGTTCTTCTTTCCATGCATGTCTGAGCTCTTTTTTCCCTATTCTCAAATTTCAGACCGATGCACTGATTTTCAACATGATAAAAACATGGCAAAAGTGGGGGGGGGGGGGGGGCAGTAGGGGTCTAAATTAATTATTTACTAATCATCACTTGACCCCCCCTCATATAATAGCTGCGCTAATAGCCCGTGTTCTGACTGTAACATCTTTCTGACTGTATTGTCCTTCTAACTGTAACGTCCTTCTGTCAGTAACATCCTTCTGTCCATAACATTCTTCTAACTGTATCATCCTTCAGACTGTAACGTCCTTTTGACTGTATCGTCCTTCTGTCAGTAACATCCTTCTATCCGTAATGTCCTTCTAACTGTATCGTCCTTCTAACTGTATCGTCCTTCTGACTGTAACGTCCTTCTATCCATAACATCCTTCTAACTGTATCATCCTTCACACTGTAACGTCCTTCTGACTGTATCGTCCTTCTGACTGTAACGTCCTTCTGTCCGTAATGTCCTTCTAACTGTATCATCCTTCAGACTGTAACGTCCTTCTGACTGTATCGTCCTTCTGTCCATAACATCCTTCTAACTGTATCATCCTTCAGACTGTAACGTCCTTCTGACTGTATCGTCCTTCTGACTGTAACGTCCTTCTGACTGTAATGTCGTTCTGACTGTAACGTCCTTCTGTCCGTAATGTCCTTCTAACTGTATCGTCCTTCTGACTGTAACGTCCTTCTGTCCATAACGTCCTTCTAACTGTATCATCCTTCAGACTGTAACGTCCTTCTGACTGTAACATCCTTCTGACTGTAACGTCCTTCTGTCTGTAATGTCCTTCTGACTGTAACGTCCTTCTGTCAGTAACATCCTTCTGTCCATAACATCCTTCTGACTGTATCGTTCTTCTGACTGTAACATCCTTCCAACTGTGATGTTCTTCTGACTGTAATGTTTTTCTGACTGTAACGTCTTTCCGACCATAGCGTCCTTCTGACTGTAACATCCTCCTGTAAGGTTCAGGCAACCTAAAACATCGTAAAATACTAGACAAAGGAGGACAAGACACACAGCGTTAGAGTTTATACTTGCAAGGAGAACGGACAGAGATATGCTCAGTTACAATCTCCAACCGCTCTGAGGCATATCTCGCCGGACCCTCTCTATTTATTAGTTTTGGGAGTTCCCTAGTTACATGAGTACTACTGCTCTAAGGGAAAGGGGAAAGTAGCAGTAGCACTGACGTGTTTCAGATACATTATCAAGAAAGGTGACATGTCATCTGTCCTTGTTTGTGTAGGATAACTTCTTGTCCATGAAGTGCTGGCTGGAATCAGTTTGGATTGGTTCCAGCTCCTCTTGATGTCTCCGCTTCACACCGATAGTGCCGCGTATGCTGAGTCCTTGGTCGGTTGTTATCTTCCCTGAGAACAATTCAAACATAGAACAGTGTGCTGTCCCACCGTTAGTGGGACAGCATCAAATACAACACAATAATTTGTATTTACAATAGTTTGTATTTTGTTTGATTTATCCTCATAACCGGGCGGTAGATCATGAGACTCTTTTGGTAAAGGAGGATACAATGGTCTTCTAGGTGCTGGTGCAGCTACTGCACCCTCTTCTTCTTCCTCTTTTCTGTCCTGTCTTTTACTTGCTGACCCTGTCTCGTCATCTTCTTTCCTGTGAAACATTAACTGTCTATTTCTCTCCTGCTCCTTTTTCTCCTCTCTCTCTGTCCTGTACTTTCTCTCTCCCTCTTCTCTCCTTTCTGCCGCTTTCCTCCAAAACTCTGTATCCTCATACCCTTCTTTTTTTCATCTTTTTAGGATTTCCTTTAGTTTTTGTTTTAATTGCATCCTGTAACGCGATTATTTTTTGCGTATTTAGTCGGCCATTAAATTCGTATTTATTTATCCATTTGTTCAAATGTTTAATTTTACCAGGATCCTGGATTTCGATGTATTTCCAGTCTTTTGAGGACAGTTCATCTTTAACGTTTTGTTTGCTCGCTTTGTTCCCCATTTTAGAAAATTTTGGCCCAGTTTGTCAATACCTAGGGTATTCTAAAAACTGGTTTTGTATTAGTAGGACAACAATAAAAGTACCTGTTGTGGTAATTCTCACTTCAACTCTTGCGAGTGGAGAATTCTTGCCTTCGCATCCACAAGAGGTTTGTTGTTTACAACCCTACTATTTTGCAATGAGACAAAATACCTAGTGGTATTTTAATCTCCACACACCCTCACAGTCACACAGTTTGTTTTACTGCGGGTTTTACGCAGACAAGGACACAGGCAGACTGATGACTTGAAAACTATAACATTAACACGGAACTTAAGTGCGCTACAGGACTCCGCCGTCCTTTTATTTTTCTTTTAACATTAAACAGAAAATGCGGAATTTAAGTGCGCTACAGGACTCCGTCGTCCTTTACTTTTACAGTTAACAACACAAACACGGACAATTAACAAACACGGAATTTAAGTGCGCTACAGGACTCCGCCGTCCTTTTATTTTTCTTTTAACATTAAACAGAAAATGCGGAATTTAAGTGCTCCACAGGACTCCGCCGTCCTTTACTTTTACAGTTAACAACACAAACACGGACAATTAACAAACACGGAATTTAAGTGCACCACAGGACTCCGTCGTCCTCACGCGGAATTTCTCGGACTCCGCCGTCCCTCGTTACCTGCCAGGGTCTAGAATATTCAGGGCTTGTAAGACGCGCAATGAACCTCAGTCATTCGCTCTTTTAACCAAACTCTACTCACCGCTGTTGTCCCTCCCCCTCTCGGAATGCCGTCAACCGTCAGATCCCAGCAGACAGGTCGATGTCCAGTCCTCGAAAAAGGATCTCAAGAGCTCACACTACAGAGCCCGCCGTGGCCACGGTCTTTCTGGAGTCCACCGCACCCGCTGGGATCCTCAAGTATGTTGGCATCCGGCTCGAAGGACCAAGTTAATGTCAGGTTCAGGCAACCTAAAACATTGTAACATACTAGACAAAGGAGGACAAGACACACAGTGTAAGAGTTTATACTTGCAAGGAGAACGGACAGAGATATGCTCAGTTACAATCTCCAACCGCTCTGAGGCATATCTCGCCGGACCCTCTCTATTTATTGGTTTTGGGAGTTCCCTAGTTACATGAGTACTACTGCTCTAAGGGAAAGGGGAAAGCAGCAGTAGCACTGACGTGTTTCAGATACATTATCAAGAAAGGTGACATGTCATCTGTCCTTGTTTGTGTAGGATAACTTCTTGTCCATGAAGTGCTGGCTGGAATCAGTTTGGATTGGTTCCAGCTCCTCTTGATGTCTCCGCTTCACACCGATAGTGCCGCGTATGCTGAGTCCTTGGTCGGTTGTTATCTTCCCTGAGAACAATTCAAACATAGAACAGCGTGCTGTCCCACCGTTAGTGGGACAGCATCAAATACAACACAATAATGATAATACACAGCAGATATGAGATAACTTACATAATTATTCCATCACCTCCTGACCATAACGTCCTTCTGACTGTGCTGTTTTTCTGACTGTAATGTTTTTCTGACTGTAACGTCCTTCTGACCGTAATGTCCTTCTGACTGTAACATCCTCCTGACCATAACGTCCTGCTGACTGTGATGTTTCTCTGACTGTAATGTTTTTCTGACCGTAACGTCCTTCTGACCGTAATGTTTTTCTGACTGTAACGTCCTTCCGACCATAACATCCTTCTGACTGTAACATCCTCCTGACCATAACGTCCTTCTGACTGTGATGTTTTTCTGACTGTAATGTCCTTCTGTCCATAACATCCTTCTAACTGTATCATCCTTCAGACTGTAACGTCCTTCTGACTGTATCGTCCTTCTGACTGTAACGTCCTTCTGTCCGTAATGTCCTTCTAACTGTATCATCCTTCAGACTGTAACGTCCTTCTGACTGTATCGTCCTTCTGTCCATAACATCCTTCTAACTGTATCATCCTTCAGACTGTAACGTCCTTCTGACTGTATCGTCCTTCTGTCCGTAACATCCTTCTAACTGTATCATCCTTCAGACTGTAACGTCCTTCTGTCCGTAACATCCTTCTAACTGTATCATCCTTCAGACTGTAACGTCCTTCTGACTGTATCGTCCTTCTGTCCGTAACATCCTTCTAACTGTATCATCCTTCAGACTGTAACGTCCTTCTGTCTGTAACATCCTTCTAACTGTATCATCCTTCAGACTGTAACGTCCTTCTGACTGTATCGTCCTTCTGTCCATAACATCCTTCTAACTGTATCATCCTTCAGACTGTAACGTCCTTCTGACTGTATCGTCCTTCTGTCCATAACATCCTTCTAACTGTATCATCCTTCAGACTGTAACGTCCTTCTGACTGTATCGTCCTTCTGTCCATAACATCCTTCTAACTGTATCATCCTTCAGACTGTAACGTCCTTCTGACTGTATCGTCCTTCTGTCCGTAACATCCTTCTAACTGTATCATCCTTCAGACTGTAACGTCCTTCTGACTGTATCGTCCTTCTGACTGTAATGTCGTTCTGACTGTAACGTCCTTCTAACTGTATCGTCCTTCTGACTATAACGTCCTTCTGACTGTATCGTCCTTCTGACTGTAACGTCCTTCTGTCCGTAATGTCCTTCTAACTGTATCGTCCTTCTGACTATAATGTCGTTCTGACTGCAACATCCTTCTGACCATAACGTCCTTCTGTCTGTAACGTCCTTCTGTCAGTAACATCCTTCTGACTGTAACGTACTTCTGTCTGTAACGTACTTCTGTCTGTAACGTCCTTCTGACCATAACGTCCTTCTGACTGTAACGTCCTTCTGACTGTATCGTTCTTCTGACTGTAACATCCTTCTGACTGTAACGTCCTTCTGTCTGTAATGTCCTTCTGACTGTAACGTCCTTCTGTCAGTAACATCCTTCTGACTGTAACATCCTTCTGACTGTATCGTTCTTCTGACTGTAACATCCTTCCAACTGTGATGTTCTTCTGACTGTAATGTTTTTCTGACTGTAACGTCTTTCCGACCATAGCGTCCTTCTGACTGTAACATCCTCCTGACCATAACGTCCTTCTGACTGTGATGTTTTTCTGACTGTAATGTGTTTCTGACTGTAACGTCCTTCTGACCGTAATGTCCTTCTGACTGTAACATCCTCCTGACCATAACGTCCTGCTGACTGTGATGTTTCTCTGACTGTAATGTTTTTCTGACCGTAATGTTTTTCTGACTGTAATGTTTTTCTGACTGTAACGTCCTTCTGACCGTAATGTTTTTCTGACTGTAACGTCCTTCCGACCATAAAATCCTTCTGACTGTAACATCCTCCTGACCATAACGTCCTGCTGACTGTGATGTTTCTCTGACTGTAATGTTTTTTTTGACCGTAATGTTTTTCTGACCGTAATGTTTTTCTGACCGTAATGTTTTTCTGACTGTAACGTCCTTCCGACCATAACATCCTTCTGACTGTAACATCCTCCTGACCATAACGTCCTTCTGACTGTGATGTTTTTCTGACTGTAATGTTTTTCTGACTGTAACGTCCTTCTGACCAGAATGTCCTGACTGTAACATCCTCCTGACCATAACGTCCTGCTGACTGTGATGTTTCTCTGACTGTGATGTTTCTCTGACTGTGATGTTTTTCTGACTGTGATGTTTTTCTGACTGTAATGTTTTTCTGACTGTGATGTTTTTCTGACTGTAACGTCCTTCCGACCATAACATCCTTCTGACTGTAACATCCTCCTGACCATAACGTCCTTCTGTCTGTAATGTCCTTCTGACTGTAACGTCCTTCTGTCAGTAACATCCTTCTGACTGTAACATCCTTCTGACTGTATCGTTCTTCTGACTGTAACATCCTTCCAACTGTGATGTTCTTCTGACTGTAATGTTTTTCTGACTGTAACGTCTTTCCGACCATAGCGTCCTTCTGACTGTAACATCCTCCTGACCATAACGTCCTTCTGACTGTGATGTTTTTCTGACTGTAATGTGTTTCTGACTGTAACGTCCTTCTGACCGTAATGTCCTTCTGACTGTAACATCCTCCTGACCATAACGTCCTGCTGACTGTGATGTTTCTCTGACTGTAATGTTTTTCTGACCGTAATGTTTTTCTGACTGTAATGTTTTTCTGACTGTAACGTCCTTCCGACCATAACATCCTTCTGACTGTAACATCCTCCTGACCATAACGTCCTGCTGACTGTGATGTTTCTCTGACTGTAATGTTTTTCTGACCGTAATGTTTTTCTGACCGTAATGTTTTTCTGACCGTAATGTTTATCTGACTGTAACGTCCTTCCGACCATAACATCCTTCTGACTGTAACATCCTCCTGACCATAACGTCCTTCTGACTGTGATGTTTTTCTGACTGTAATGTTTTTCTGACTGTAACGTCCTTCTGACCAGAATGTCCTGACTGTAACATCCTCCTGACCATAACGTCCTGCTGACTGTGATGTTTCTCTGACTGTGATGTTTCTCTGACTGTGATGTTTTTCTGACTGTGATGTTTTTCTGACTGTAATGTTTTTCTGACTGTGATGTTTTTCTGACTGTAACGTCCTTCCGACCATAACATCCTTCTGACTGTAACATCCTCCTGACCATAACGTCCTGCTGACTGTGATGTTTCTCTGACTGTAATGTTTTTCTGACCGTAATGTTTTTCTGACTGTAACGTCCTTCCGACCATAACATCCTTCTGACTGTAACATCCTCCTGACCATAACGTACTTCTGACTGTGATGTTTTTCTGACTGTAATGTTTTTCTGACTGTAACGTCCTTCTGACCAGAATGTCCTGACTGTAACATCCTCCTGACCATAACGTCCTGCTGACTGTGATGTTTCTCTGACTGTGATGTTTCTCTGACTGTGATGTTTTTCTGACTGTGATGTTTTTCTGACTGTAATGTTTTTCTGACTGTGATGTTTTTCTGACTGTAACGTCCTTCCGACCATAACATCCTTCTGACTGTAACATCCTCCTGACCATAACGTCCTTCTGTCTGTAATGTCCTTCTGACTGTAACGTCCTTCTGTCAGTAACATCCTTCTGACTGTAACATCCTTCTGACTGTATCGTTCTTCTGACTGTAACATCCTTCCAACTGTGATGTTCTTCTGACTGTAATGTTTTTCTGACTGTAACGTCTTTCCGACCATAGCGTCCTTCTGACTGTAACATCCTCCTGACCATAACGTCCTTCTGACTGTGATGTTTTTCTGACTGTAATGTGTTTCTGACTGTAACGTCCTTCTGACCGTAATGTCCTTCTGACTGTAACATCCTCCTGACCATAACGTCCTGCTGACTGTGATGTTTCTCTGACTGTAATGTTTTTCTGACCGTAATGTTTTTCTGACTGTAATGTTTTTCTGACTGTAACGTCCTTCCGACCATAACATCCTTCTGACTGTAACATCCTCCTGACCATAACGTCCTGCTGACTGTGATGTTTCTCTGACTGTAATGTTTTTCTGACCGTAATGTTTTTCTGACCGTAATGTTTTTCTGACCGTAATGTTTATCTGACTGTAACGTCCTTCCGACCATAACATCCTTCTGACTGTAACATCCTCCTGACCATAACGTCCTTCTGACTGTGATGTTTTTCTGACTGTAATGTTTTTCTGACTGTAACGTCCTTCTGACCAGAATGTCCTGACTGTAACATCCTCCTGACCATAACGTCCTGCTGACTGTGATGTTTCTCTGACTGTGATGTTTCTCTGACTGTGATGTTTTTCTGACTGTGATGTTTTTCTGACTGTGATGTTTTTCTGACTGTAACGTCCTTCCGACCATAACATCCTTCTGACTGTAACATCCTCCTGACCATAACGTCCTGCTGACTGTGATGTTTCTCTGACTGTAATGTTTTTCTGACCGTAATGTTTTTCTGACTGTAATGTTTTTCTGACTGTAACGTCCTTCTGACCGTAATGTTTTTCTGACTGTAACGTCCTTCTGACCGTAATGTTTTTCTGACTGTAACGTCCTTCCGACCATAACATCCTTCTGACTGTAACATCCTCCTGACCATAACGTCCTTCTGACTGTGATGTTTTTCTGACTGTAATGTTTTTCTGACTGTAACGTCCTTCTGACCAGAATGTCCTGACTGTAACATCCTCCTGACCATAACGTCCTGCTGACTGTGATGTTTCTCTGACTGTGATGTTTTTCTGACTGTGATGTTTTTCTGACTGTAATGTTTTTCTGACTGTGATGTTTTTCTGACTGTAACGTCCTTCCGACCATAACATCCTTCTGACTGTAACATCCTCCTGACCATAACGTCCTGCTGACTGTGATGTTTCTCTGACTGTAATGTTTTTCTGACCGTAATGTTTTTCTGACTGTAATGTTTTTCTGACTGTAACGTCCTTCTGACCGTAATGTTTTTCTGACTGTAACGTCCTTCCGACCATAACATCCTTCTGACTGTAACATCCTCCTGACCATAACGTCCTTCTGACTGTAATGTTTTTCTGACTGTGATGTTTTTCTGACTGTAACGTCCTTCTGACCAGAATGTCCTGACTGTAACATCCTCCTGACCATAACGTCCTGCTGACTGTGATGTTTCTCTGACTGTGATGTTTCTCTGACTGTGATTTTTTTCTGACTGTGATGTTTTTCTGACTGTAATGTTTTTCTGACCATAATGTTTTTCTGACCGTAATGTCCTTCTGACTGTAACGTCCTCATGACCATAATGTTCTTCTGACTGTGATGTCCTTCTGACTGTGATGTCCTTCTGACTGTAACGTCCTTGTTTGTTTCAGGAACAGCTGAAGTTGAAGCTTCCTAAGAGAGATGGTCAGGATTCTGTGCGGAGTGTCCAGCTCAGAGACACAAACACTGCTCAGGTACTCACTGTGTGTGTGTGTTTACCTTTACCTTTACCTTTGTGTGTGTGGCTCCTCCCTCACCTGGTTACCGTGGTTATCCACAGAAGCTGCAGGCAGCCATATCAGACGCTCAGGTGGCACAGCAGCAGCACCGCATGGCGAGGCAGAAGTCGCAGCGCTTC
This sequence comes from Scomberomorus guttatus, assembly GCA_038419695.1. Classification (NCBI taxonomy): domain Eukaryota; kingdom Metazoa; phylum Chordata; class Actinopteri; order Scombriformes; family Scombridae; genus Scomberomorus; species Scomberomorus guttatus. The sequence continues at coordinate 39,391,305 of CM076445.1, forward strand.
TTGAAACTGACCAACAAGCCCTGAGTCCACATCCAGGATGTTTATATCATGTTTCTGGTATCTCAGTAAAAGCAGAGGGTTTCTGTAAATGTGGGACTGTTCCTTCAAAAAATATAAACACAGTAAACATGTACACATGTAAACCAATAAGCATTCAATATTCAGATATATCTGATAGGATCAATAAATCTGATAATTAATCAGAGAAAGTCGCTTCCTAAAACTTCAGATCTTTGCTCTTGATCATCACATTCACTCTGTCTTTATTCTCATCCAGCTGATCTGTCTCCATGATTATGGTCCTGTTTGTGCCCATGGTTACAGTGTAGACTGTTTCCATGGTTACAGCCAAAGCAGCTAATGGCAAAATATGAACAAGCAGGTTAAAAACATTGATTCATTCGTCATCAGTAACTCAGAACTCAGCTGTTCTTGTTACTTCAGGAAGGATCTTAAAAACATCAGATAGATTTTAATTTACACAAAACGTTTTTCTCTGTTAAACAGACAAACTATTTTTATTTACTCAGTTTAGAGCTGCTTTACTTTTTTGATTTTTCACTACTTTTTGAGGTCAGGGATCAAATTCAGATCATGTTTTATTTTATTAATTCAGGTACTTGGTTCAAGTTATTTTACTAAACGTGTTAATAAAAGTAGGAAGAGGATAACTTAACAGAAAACAGGTGATTTCCTCTTCCTGTTTCAACACATCAGGTTTATTTTTCTCCCTGAAATAAAGATAGAAATTGTCTTCATGTCAACACAAACACCTACTCAGGTGGATCCATCCAATCAGCTGAGGAGCTGACTGAGCAGCATACTCTAGGGCTGTGGGTTTGATTACCTTTGAAGCTCTTATTTTTGAGACCAAAGAAACCAAATGATTCATGTGATCGCTTTAATTCTGTCAGATATTTGTTTTTGATTTCCTCTTGCTGTCACGGCCGTCACAAAAAATCAAAAAATAATTGAATTCTATCAGAATATCTGAATATCTTTGATATCTATCTTTCTACCTTGCTGGTTTCCTGCACTGTCGTGTTGGAAGGTGAAGCCATAAAAAGAATTAACTTTCCTGAAAATGTTAAACATTATATTTGTGATGTAGTTTGATTGATTTGCACTAAGAAAGTATTTACAGTAATCAGTGATAGAAATAAACACATGAAGATCCAAAAACAATAAACTGATAAACAAGAGAATAAAATCTGACAGGAAACAGAATTATTGTGCTGTTCTGAGATGTCTGAGAGGAAATTTTCAGACTTCTTATTCAGTCTGATTCAGTAAGTTTGACTGTTTCCTGTGTTTCATCACCTGCAGATCTTCATGTGTTTATAAAGTGAAGAATGAAGTTTGAGCTGGATGTTTACATGAGCTGCTGCATGTAATGAAGAAATATTTGTCACTTTTATTTTTGTCTTTGTTGCTTTTCTTTGTGGCAGCAGCTGAACTTTAGAGGCAAAAACACTGAAAAAATGAATAATTTTCTATAAAGTCCAGATTTATTGACATCTGCTGTACTGTTTTTTTTTTAAGAGTGAGACCCCAACGCCATCTTCAGGTTAAAAGTTAGAAAAAATAAATACTAAGTTTTATCTGAGTAATTCACTAATATTTAAAGAGCTGTAACTGTGTAAAACAGTAAACTGATGTTTGGGATGGATAAGGGTGATGGTGGGGCCTCCTGTGCTGTAAAATTACTCACTTTTATCTCCTCACTCTGTTTAACTTATTTGAAATGTTGAAATTGGCGGCTGCTGAGCAATCAGCGTTGAGGCGGTACTTGTTACTACATCACACCAGAAAGTCAAATCCAATCTGCAGGAAGCTTTAGCAGGAGCCCACCACTGCCCAGCGCTACGCTGAATGTGTTCGTAACTTCTGTAGTCGCAGTTTGCATCACAGCCGGATGACGAGCAGAGCAGCACACTGGAAGTGTTGCTTGTTGTTCAGCAGCTAAAAAGTCTTTACAGTCTTCCAGTGGGTGCAATTTTATGTCAGGAATGGCTGAAATTCATTTTTGGAGACGATCTTCCCTCCGTTATCGGCGAGCGGTTGTGTGTGTGTGTTCGGCACATTTTACAGCCGACTGTCTGCTTAATGAGACTCAGCAGGATTTTCTGCTGTTTCATCTTCAATCTGTGGATGAAGTTTTAAAACAGGGTTTCTTTCTGTTCCTCAGCTAAAGGAATATAATATATCTGTGCTAAAGCTAAGCTAACAACCTTTGTGAGGAAACTTGGACACGATGTCACCGTCCTGAAACATCCTGCTGAGTCTCAGCTGTGCAGCAGCAGCTTCTTCCTTCATTCAGGATCAGACTCTGCTTCATAGACGCTGTATACTGTCTGACATCTGCATCTTCATTAGGTCCTATACTGATTGGCTGGGGGTGAAGGTGGGTGCCACACCTCCAGTCGGAGTAGGTGCTCATTAATAATGCAGATTTTATGTAAATAGCTTCAGAAACAGCTGCTGGAGGACAGAGAGGAGTCTGGGCTGTAAGGAAAGATGATTTAGAGAAATCTAAACAACTTTTGGTGAATAAAATGTCACTGATATGTTTAAAATAGACTCAGTGTTTATAAAAATGAGTCAAAAAGACAGAATATCAGATCTTCAATGTGTAAAAGCAGCAGCAGAGAGTCTGTTAGCTGTGTGTGTTTCGGTCTGTGGGGTCTCTGCAGGTTGTCGTCATGGCAACAATAGAAAACAGTAGAAGATGGTTTCCAGATGTTTCTGCTGTTTTCTGAAACTGAAACAAACACTCAGCTGTTTCCTGATTGGTGGGGTTTCAGGTAGATGTGTTATCTGATTGGATATTTTGAATATCATGTTAGTGTGTGAGCAGTGAGAACTGACCTGGAGGAGCCACCCCGAAGCATCATGGGTAAATTTCCTGCAGTAACCTGAGCTCAAGCCAACGGAAACATCTGGAAGAGATTCATCAGCCTGCTGAACAGAGAGGCTGACTCTACTGTTTCTACTGACTCTACTGTGACTCTTCCATCACCAGAGTCTGTAGACAAAGAATCATCCACAAACTAAATGAAAACTTAAAATACATAAAAACATCTGAACATAAAAGCACACGACAGAACAAAATACAGGCTATTATTATTAATGTATATATTTTTATTGATACCCTATATAGTCTGTATATATATCCTTATTAATTCCCTTAGTTAATCTATATATATCTCTATATGTACATAATATATAGTTTTCTGTACATAATGTTTGTAACTAATTTTTGTTGTTTCAGCACTAAAATTTAATTTAATCTATGAATCTAAAAATGTCTCGTTATCACAGACAGAAAAATAAACTGGCTTCATACAAACTGAATGTGACAGTAAAGTTTTCACAAATTACGTTCATATCGGACGATTGTGCAGCATCAGCATCATCACAGGTCAGGCTGGCTGGTTGCCATGGTGACAGTCAGCCGGTCTCCTCCTGCTGACCTTTGACACTGAACTCTGAGGATGTTTTTCAGTCCTCTCTCAGATTAAACTCTCATCCTGTCTCCACGGAAACACACTCCCTGATTTATGGTTTCCATGACGACAGTTTGATGACTTCCTGCTCAGACATCCGTTCTTCAGTGTCACAGCTTGTTTGTGCAGATGGAGAAAAAATATTATTAATGATCATATCCAACCCTGTGGCAAAACCCCCCCACCCCAGCAGCTGTCTGTCAGCACACAAGTAAACACACACCTGAGCTGCAATCAACACATTCTGCTGGACTGTGATGATCAGAGGAACATGTTGTGAAGTAAGCAGAGTTTTATTAAACTTAAAGAAAACGGTTTGTAGTGTGGTGGTAAGCGGGGGGGCGGGGGGCTGGGGGTTCTACTGTCAAGACAAACATCATCTGAAGAGACGAGATGTCGACATGATGAAGTTAATGAGATCAAAGATTTATTTCAGTCACAGAGGTCGGAGACATGAAGGTCACAACACACCACAAAAATACACCTTACACTGTGTGTGTGTGTGTGTGTGTGTTCCTCTGTGTCCTCAGGCCACCTCATCGACCTAAAACTGCTGCTCCAGGAAGCCCCAGGAATAGGGTCAGTGAATGCCTCACTGTAGGGTTACCCAACCCTACAGGGAGGTGTTCACTGACCCTGTGAAGCCTCAGTGTGTTTACAGACAGTGAGGCGTTCACTGACCCTGCGAATCCTCAGTATGTTTACAGACAGTGAGGCGTTAACTGACCCTGTGAGGCCTCTGTGTTTTTACAGACAGGGAGGTGTTCACTGACCCTGCGAAGCCTCAGCGTGTTTACAGACAGTGAGGCGTTCACTGACCCTGCAAAGCCTCAGTGTGTTTATAGACAGCGAGGCGTTCACTGAACTTGCGGGGCCTCAGTGTGTTTACAGAGACCTTCCTGTTTACTGTAACTTTCATTTAACTGAAACATCTGCAGCAGTTTGAGGTCAATGTCAGCTCACTTCTTCTGCTGTCAGGTTACAGTCTGACAGCTGGACTGAGACTATAACTGTGTGTTTATGTTATTGTATTGCTGCCCCCCCACTCCGACCTTCTCTACAGCTACTCCTGTTAGTTGTGTGCTGTTGTCTCAGTGGACTGTAGCAGCCTTTATTGCTGAGCAGCAGTGAGTCACAGCTTTAGTCTCTGCTGGAGGTTTGACTCATAAAATAAAAACATCATGAAACATCAGAAACAAACCTGGAAATCATTTTCTGCTCATTTCTGTTTGACAAACTGCTGATGGAGGAGGCTGATGATGAGCCTGCATCTGCACCGATATCTGCAACTGATTCACGGGATAAGTTTATTTTTATTTTTATGTTACTGAATGTGTGTTTGTATGGTGTCATATACTGTATATACCAAGGAACCAAATACCCTTCCATCCATTCATCCATCCATCCATCCATCCATTTTCTGCCTCTTATCTGGGACTGGGTCACAGTGGCATCAGACTGAGTGAGGAAACTTAGACATCCTTCTCCTCGGCAACACCCTCCAGCTTCTCCTGGGGAATCCAAAGGTATTCCTAGGCCAGGAGAGATATGTAATCCCTCCAGTGTCCAGGTCTGCCCCAGGGTCTCCTACCAGTTGGATGTGCCCGGAACACCTCCAGAAGGAGGCATCCAGGAGGATCCTAACCAGATGCCCAAACCACCTCAGCTGGCTCCTTTTGATGTGAAGGACCAGCGGCTCTACTCCAAACTCCCCACCCTATCTCTAAAGCTGAGCCCAGACACTCTCTGGAGGAAACTAATTTCAGCTGCTTGTATCCGTGTTCTCATTCTTTCTTCTTTTCTTGGAATGTAGACTGACTGGTGAATTGAGAGCTTTGCCTTCTGGCTCATCTCTTTTAAATTCTATTCTGGATTTTACAGGAAGCCAATGCAGAGAAGCTAAAATGGGAGAAATATGATCTCTTTTCCTAGTTTTTGTCAGTACACGTGCAGCTGCATTCTGGACTAGCTGGAGAGTCTTTAGAGACTTGTTAGGGCAGCCTGATAATAAGGAATTGCAATAATCCAACCTAGAAGTAACAAATGTGTGGACTAGTTTTTCTGCGTCTTTTTGAGGCAGGATGTGCCTGATTTTTGCAATATTACGTAAGTGAAAAAAGGCAGTCCTTGAAATGTGTTTTATGTGGGAGTTAAAGGACATATCCTGATCAAAGTTAACTCCCAGATTCCTTACGGTGGAGCTGGAGGCCAAGGTAATGCCATCCAGAGTGGCTATATCATTAGATAATGTGTTTCTAAGGTGTTGAGGGCCAAACACAATAACTTCAGAAACTAACTAGCAGAAAATTGCAGCTCATCCAGGTCTTTATGTCCTTAAGGCACACTTGAAGTTTAGTTAACTGATTGGATTCATCTGGCTTTATTGATAAATATAATTGGGTATCATCTGCATAACAATGAAAATTTATGGCGTGTTTCCGAATAATATTACCTAAAGGAAGCATATATAAGGTGAATAGTATTGGTCCAAGCACAGAACCTTGTGGAACTCCGTGTCTAACTTTTGCGTGGATGGAGGATTCATCGCTCTTAGAGCGAAAGGGAAGGTTAGATATAGGTCTATAGTTGGCTAAAACGGCTGAATCCAGAGTAGGCTTCTTAAGAAGAGGTTTAATTACAGCTACTCTAAAGGACTGTGGTACATAGCCTGTTACTAAAGAGAGATTGATCATATCCAGTAAAGAAGTGCTCACTAAGGGTAAGACTTCCTTAAGCAGCCTAGTTGGGACGGGGTCTAAGAGACAGGTTGATGGTTTAGATGAAGAAATCATTGAAGTTAATTCATGAAGGTCGATTGGAGAGAAACAGTCTAAATATATATCAGGTTTTACAGCTGTTTCTAAGGTTCCTGAGTTTGAGGGTGAATCAGTGCCTGTTGAGGGCAGGAGAATGAATGAATGAATTTTGTCTCTAATAGTTAGAATTGTATCATTAAAGAAGCTCATAAAGTCATTACTGCTGAGAGCTATAGGAATACATGGATCAATAGAGTTATGACTCTTTGTCAGTCTGGCCAAAGTGCTGAAAAGGAACCGAGGGCTGTTTTTATTCTCCTCTATTAATGATGAGTAATAGGCAGCTCTGGCATTACAGAGGGCCTTCCTATATGTTTTAAGACTATCTTGCCAGACTAAGCGATGAAGTCGAGTGTTATTTATAGTGAGCCTGCAGCACTATCAACAAGATGATCAATTTGGGAGGGACTAAAGTTAGCATAAGAGTCCTCTGTTGTATTAAGACAAGGCATTGAATTCAGTGCTGATAGAATTGCTTCCTTAAATTTAGCTACAGCACTATCAGAAAGACATCTAGTAAAGATGTTTTTGTCTAATGGTGTGTAGTCCAGTAATAGGAATTCAAAAGTTATTAAATAATGGTCTGATAAAATAGGATTTTGTGGAAAAACTATGTATGTTCAATTTTGATGCCATAAGTCAGAACAAGGTGGAGGGTGTGGTTAAGACAGTGAGTGGGTTTATTTACACTCTGATAGAAGCCAATTGAGTCTAACAATGAGATAAACGCAGTGCTAAGACTATCAATATCGACGTCCACATGGATATTAAAGTCACCTACTATAATTACTTTATCTGTACTAAGGACTAAGTTTGATAAAAACTCTGAGAATTCAGATAAAAATTCAGAGTACGGGCCAGGAGGGCGGTACACTATAACAAATAGAATTGGCTGTAAAGTTTTTCAGGTTGGGTGTGAAAGACTAAGAACGAGGCTTTCTAATGAGTTATAATTAAGTTTAGGTCGAGGGTTGATTATTAGGCTTGAGTTGAAAATGGCAGCAGCTCCACCTCCTCGGCCGGTGTCTCGAGGAATGTGAGTATTAATATGACTTGGAGGAGTGGATTCATTTAGACTAACATATTCTTCATGACACAGCCAGGTTTCAGTAAGACAAAATAAATCAATATGATAATCTGAGATTACATTGTTTACTAATATGGCTTTAGCTTTTATAATATGAAATACAGAGATTTATCTGGTGGTAATTGGCTTAATCAGCATTGTGTGAATTTGTTCGGCAAGGACTTGAATGTAACAGATGTCCATTATATATGTTCTGCACTGCAGGTTTAAGTGGTTGGGGGACAGACACGGTTTTTTTTGTAGTTTTGGGTGGGTAACTGCTCTACTGGAAGCTCAGAGAAGCGTGTAGGACTGCAGCTCTGCCTCCTGGTCTCAACTCTGAGTTGTCATGGTTTTGGTCTAATAAGAAGAAAGAAGAAAGAGACATAAGTTACAACTCATTTTTTCTAAAAAATTGAAAATACACCAGAGTTACTTTGATACTTGATGAAGACCTGAGTGTTGTTTTTATCAAATCTCACTTGGACATTCTTCTCTGTGACTCTGGTGACCTTTGACCCCACTGATGGAAGTCATCACAAACATATCAACAGGAAGGGACCCTCGGGACTTCTTCTGTGGTTTTATGACAGGACTTAAAAACAGATTGGAGGAAACTTTATTGATCCCTACAGGAGAGTCAATAATAAACTTACTGAGCCCTGCAGGAGAGTCAGTAATAAACTTTATTGATCCCTGCAGGAGAGTTTGGCTGCTGCACAGATAACAGAGTCTCTGTTAACACGTATGAAGACGTTCAGACAACAGGAAACTGATCTGAAAACAAAAACACGATCAATAACTACAATCAGTTTAATAATAATCACATCAATAATAAACATTATTTTTAAAATGGGGTCTGTACTGTCTGTCTGCCAGGACTGATAACCACCAGGTTTACAGGTTACACCTGAGTGCAGCTGCAAACATCCTTCAGGTCCTGCTGATCAGTAGTCGCTCTGAAGCATATTTAAAGAGCAGCATTCAGGGACTGATTGGCTGGAGGAATCTGGGAAGAAAACTCATTGGCCAGATGTGATGATGTCAGAGTTATACCATCATTGCAGCGTTGGAAAGAGGAAGTGATAAGATGGAACAAAAAGCTTCACTGAAAGATCAAATAAAAACAGAATGAGACAGAAAAGATTATAAATCACTAAACTTTCCCAAAGGTGTGGTGGAGAAATGTGGTTTCCAGCTGTGGAGATATGTGGTTTCCAGCGGTGGAGAAATGTGCTTTCCAGCTGTGGAGATATGTGGTTTCCAGCGGTGGAGATATGTGGTTTCCAGGTCTTTAGGAGATACGAGGTGGTCTGCTGACGTGTCTCACCTGAGGCTGTGGCTCCGGAATGTGAGTCAGTGTTAAAAACAAAAACTGCCTCGTAAAGTGAAAACAGTGGTTAGTGATGGAGCCTGGGTGGTCTCTGCCCTGTCTGTTCTCCACCTGGGGAGGGGGGTCTGCTCCTCCACCTGGGGGGGGGTCTGTTCTCTGCCTGGGAGGGGGGTCTGCTCCTCCACCTGGGGGGGGTCTGTTCTCTGCCTGGGAGGGGGGTCCGACAGGGGTGTGGTGGGCAGAGCAGGATTTATGAGATCTGATAAAGAACATTTCCATTGTTACTCTCTGTTGTTTTTCTCAGATCTGACTCGCAGCTGTTCACATGTGTATATTTAAACGAGTAACGTGAACATTATTCATGTTGTGTTTTTATGTTTTAATGTGTCTGTGATGAGTTTAAAGTTCACAGTGTTTCATGTCTGTCTTAAACCAACAGTCAGGAGCCCAAATGAAGAGTGAAACCTGTTTTTCTTGCTGTAATAATTCCTCCTTCCTCGATAATACTGACCATTAGAAGATCCCTTCATAATGCACTTACAATGGAAGTGATGGGGGACAAAATCCACAGTCCTCCTCCTGTGCAAACATGGATTTCAAAGTTTATCTGAAGCTAATATGAAGCTTCAGCGTCCAAATGAGTCAAATCAAGTAGATATCTTTCAACGTTACAGTCTTTTTAGTGCCAAAGTCCCTCGTTGTGTAAATGAAATGTGTATATTGTGAATATGTAGTTTTTAATGGTTGATAGTGTCAGAAATGTGTATATAGTGTAAATCCAGTCAGATGTGTAGCTCTCTATAGAACGTACTACAGTGTATTCTACAGGAACCAGTCATAGAAATGCAGCAGGAAAGCTTTCAGTGGGCTTTATTTCTGACACCACGTCTTGTTTTTTGGTTGAATATAGATGTATTTCAGTGTGGTTATGATTTGGCAGATTGCTGTCCGTATGAATACATGTTAGTGTTTGAACAGAAACTGCAGAGTTTGGAAGTGAGGATGTAAACATGTGTAAAATGTTTTGTTGCTTGTTTGTGTTTGAGTGAGAAAAGTATTGAGGACATTTGAAGGCTGTAGTCACTGAATGCTTTCTGTGTCAAAACAATGCAAATGTGTCACAGTTTGCTCCATAATTGTTGCTGTTGTGTCGACTGTGTGAAGAGTTTGAACATGTGACTCAGTATTGATCCCTGCAGGTAACCAATCAGAACAAACTGTAAACCTCGTGTCAACTATAAATTACAAACGTATATAAAATAATTTACCTCAGAATGAGTTCATGTTGTCACTGCACTGCCTGCTGAGCACGCTCAGTGACTCAAATCAAACACACCCAAAGCAAAAAACCCTTATCACCAGAGACAGACTGAAGCTTCTGGTAACTGTCAGTGTGTGTGTGTGTGTGTGTGTGTGTGTGTGTGTGTGTTGGGTCACACTCAGAGGTCATATTGACCAGGTTATTTAGGGAACAGCTGATATGACTTCCTTTAACAGCAGGAAGTGTGTTCAGATTTTTTCTCTAGTGTGTGTATGTGTGTGTGCATGTGTGTGTGCATGTGTGTGTGATCAGAGAGACACTGAACAGTCTTTAGGGTCCAGTAACATTAACCCTTTACTGTGAGTTCAGACATAACACAGTCAATGCAAAGACATGAGTGTGCAGTTAAAGCCACATTAAAACATTTATATACAGTCCAGCATTTTTTCCATTAAAGGGTTTTTGAGGAGTTGTTCCTTATTCAAATCGAGGGTCAAAGGACAGAGGATGTTGTATTGTTGTACAGGCTGTAAAGCCAAGTGAGGCAAACGTGTGATTTTTGATATTGGGCTATACAAATAAAACTGACTTGACTTGAGTATCAGTCAAAAGTTTGGACAGCTGGTCATTCAAGAGTTTTTCTTTATTTTTATGATTTTCTACACTTTAGAGCAAAACTGAAGGAAAAAAAGCAGCCAACAGCTGCTCAGCATATGTGGGGACTTGACTGTTGGAAAAGCATCCAGGTGACGACCTCATGAAGCTGGCTCAGATATCACCAACAGTGTGCATCATCAAGGCAAACAGTGGCAACTCATGAGTCTGAAATATGAAACATATTTTGGTTCGTTTAATGTTTTTTGTTTACTACAGGATTCCATATATGTTATTTCAAAGTTTTGTTGTCTTCAGTTTTGTTCTACAATGTAGAAAATAGTCAAAATAAAGAAAAACCCTTAAATGAGGAGCTGTGTCAGGTTTGACTGCTGCTGTAGATAAAAGTCTGATGTTCTGTTGTTTGGTTCAGTTTGTTCTGATGTTCACTTCAGATCCACCTTGGAGGTTTCAGTCTTTGGTTTTTGGCTCCTGGGGGGCAGAGTGACTAAATAAGACTAAATATTCATACTGTAATACTTTCACATCTGAACTCATATACAGTATAAATCAGCAGACGGGTTGGGGTTGGTTTGGACCAGGATCAGCTGTGGAGGTGAGGCTGCAGAGCTGCACGTGTCTGGTTTCTCCTCCGGGAGGGGCGGGGACAGTGGAGGGAGGCGGTGATGAAGAGGAGGAGCAGCTGGACTCTGTCGCAACGTTTTCTTCTTCTCTTTGTTTCAGAGCTGAAAAGTTCTGATGAGAAACTGACGAGAGAACCGGAATAAACCCGGATTAAAGGCGGGATAAACCCGGATTAAACCCGGGACTCACAGGACTCTCCTCTCGGCTCCAGGTCCGGGTTTTAGGGATTGGGGGTTTTGGACCAGAGTCCGAATAATGGGTCGGGGTCTGTAGGACGGATTTGGCATTTTGTGGAAACTTTGGTTACCATGGAGACGAAAGTTTTTCCCGCCAGCTGATTAGTATCGATACCCTGTATTGATCCTGTACTGATCAGCGGGATGGCCGCGCTCCCGCTGCTGCTGCTCGCGCTCTGGACCTGTGGAGACGCCAAAAGCGCGTTCCCGCTGCGACCCTCCTACAGTTTGTACGCCGGCGGGCACGCGCACCCGCACGGAGCCCGCGCGGCCAGCAGACACAGGTAAGATGACACGTGCGCGGAAAGCTCCGCTGTTCTTTTTCTTCTGTGTTGGTTAAATGTCAGAAAACAAATAATGATGGTGATGATGGTGATGAAGATGGTGATGAACTGTGTGTGTGAGATAACAAGTGTGTTTATGGAGTTTCCTGCTGCAGGAGTGTGTACTGTGTGTAATATTGCGTGTTTTATTGTGTGCAGCGGTGGAAGAAGTACTCATACTGTACTGCAGTAAAAGTACCAATACAGCAATGTAAAAATACTCCATTAAAAGTAAAAGTCCTGCATGAAAAATCCTACTACAGTAAAAGTACTTCAGTATTATGAGCTCGATGTAGTTAAAGTATTGCAGTAAAAGTACTTCAGTATTATGAGCTTGATGTAGTTAAAGTATTGCAGTAAAAGTACATAAGTATTATGAGCTTGATGTAGTTAAAGTATTGCAGTAAAAGTAGTGGTTTGGTCCCTCTGACTGATATATTATTATATATGACATCATTAGATTATGAATACTGAAGCATCAGTGTGTAAGCAGCATGTTACTGTTGTAGCTGCTGGAGGTGGAGCTAGTTTCAACTACTTTATATACAGTTAGCTAGTTTAGTCCAGTGGTTCCCAACCTAGGGGTGGGGCCCCTCCAAAGGGTCAGCAGATAAATCTGAGGGGTCATTAATGGGAGAGGAAAGAAGAAAAAACAAAGTTCTGATACACAAATCTGTTTTCAGTTTTTGGACTTTTTCTCTAATCTTTGATTTTTGCTGAAATATTGGATCATTTGAACATTTATTGAAATGAAACCATGTGAGAAGTTTAGAGGGAAAAATCACTATTTGGTGGAGCTGTTAAAATTATTTTAAAAGCTTGTTATATTATCCATTGTGTCAAATCTTCATCTGAAAAGTAACTAAAGCTGTCAAATAAATGTAGTGGAGTAGAAAGTACAATATTTCCCTCTGAAATGTAGTGGAGTGGAAGTAGCGAAAGTAGTGAAAGTAGCGTCTCATGTTTTATTCTTGAGACACATTGCATTGCAAATGCTGTTGTGTAACATTAATTACTAAACTATATGATCATGATCTCACCAAGAGGTGGGATAGGCTACATTAGAGTTATAACTGAAATAGTGTCGGCCCGATCATGACTATTACATCATCCAAAGCTGGATGTCCCCCCATTTTAAAACTCATTCTGGTGCCGCTGTCCTCAACACACCTACCTGACTGTACTGTGACAAAATAATCTCAACTCAAAGCTCCACTCGGCCAGCGGCTCCTCACATCTTCAAAAATGTTGCAGCAGCGTTATTTGGATAAACCACATACTGGGAATCTACATGGTTACGTTCTCCCCTGAAAAAATATTAAATCTTAAAGTGACATATTAACAGTCCTACAGCGAAAATTACAACAGTCAAAATCTCTGCCATGATGCCATCGATCCTCGGATATCCAATCTTCGTTGCACAGCAGGGCACACTGGGTAATGTAGGCCCAGCTAAAGTCCGCCTATCTATGCCAAATGCTGACAGAAACTTTAAACTGAAAAGCAGAAAGTAGAAACTAAAAACCAGTGACACTGTAAGATTGTAATTTTTGAATGTCTGTGTTTTATTTTTCAATGCCAAATCTTATTTTTGATGCCAAAATGTAACTGTCACTGTTCTGGCCCTGTAGAATTACAGTGTGTTAGGCTCTATCAACCAGCAGTAGTCCATGAAAACTGCACAGTGTGGATCTCGCAACTTGGAAACTTGGCATGAAGCATTTTATTTTCCATCCATCCATTTTCTGCTGCTTATCTGGGACCGGGTTGCGATGGCATCAGAGTAAGGAGAAGGAAACCCAGACATCCTTCTCCCTGCCAACACCCTCCAGCTCCTCCTGGTGGATCCCAAGGCATTCCCAGGTCAGGAGAGATATGTAATACCCCCAGTGTGTTCTTCCCGGGGGTCTCTTACCAGTGCTCGAACGCCTTCAGACTACCTGGACGTGCTGATCCCAGGCATCGTAAACTGGTTCTAGGGATGTGGAATGTCACCTCCTTGGTGGGTAAGGAGCCAGAGCTAGTGCGGGAGGTAGAGCGTTATCAACTAGATATAGTTGGGCTCGCACAGCACTGGCTCTGGAACCAAACTCCTGGAGAGGGGCTGGACACTCTTCTTTTCCAGTGAAGAACCAAAATGGCAGCAGCTCGGGTGGTTGCTAAAGCAAAAACCTAGGTGTGGGAGGAGTTCGGGGAGGCCATGGAGAAGGACTTTCAGTTGGCCTCAAAGAGGTTCTGGCAAACCGTCAGGCGACTCAGGAAGGGGAAGCAGGGCTTAGCCCAGGCTGTTTTCAGCAGGGGTGGAGAACTGCTGACCTTGACTGGGGACATTGTCGGGCAATGGAAGGAACATTTTGAGGATCTCCTAAACCTAACCGACATGCCCTCTGTGGAGGAGGTAGAGTTGAACGACTCAGGGGAAGCCTCACTCATATCCCTGGCAAAGGTCTCTGAGGTAGTCAAAAAACTCCTCAGTGGCAAGGCGCCAGGTGTGGTTTAGATTCACCCTGAGATGCTGAAGGCTCTGGACATTGTTGGGCTGTCATGGCTGGCACGCCTCTTCATTGTTGCATGAAGATTGGGGACAGGGGCCTATGAACTGGTGGACCGGGGTGGTGGTTCCCATTTTTAAAAAAGGGGACTGGAGGGTGTGCTCCAACTATGGGGCGATCACGCTACTCAGCCTCTTGGGAAAAGCTTATGCCAGGGTGCTGGAGAGGAGGCTTCGGCCAATTGTCGAACCTTGGATTCAGGAAGAACAATGCGGATTCTGTCCTGGCCATGAAACAGTGGACCAGCTCTTCACCCGAGCAAGGATACTTGAGGGTCATGGGAGTTTATGAGATCGCAGATACAAGCGGCAGAAATTAGTTTCCTCCAGAGAGTGTCTTGGCTCAGCCTTAGAGATAGGGTGAGAAGCTCAGATATCCGGGGGGAGTAGAGCCACTGCCCCTTCGAATTGAAAGGAGCCAGCTGAGGTGTTTTGGGCACCTGGTTAGGATGCCTCCTGGACGCCTTCCTCTGGAGGTGTTCCAAGCATGACACAGAGACACAATGGCCACATTTATGGGAAATACATCAGGTTCAAATAAACTGGAAGTTTCCTTTAAGGGTGATCTGCAGTTATTTCACTGCCCACCGTAGCATGTGAGGGGAATCTGTCTGTCGTGAAGCTGGCAGCTCACAGGCAGACTCATCAGTCGATCAGTCAATACAGATAAGGTTAATAAGGTCAGAACATATATACAGCAGTCATACAAACAGCTGTCAATTTTTTTTCTCCCCTGTTGCCTTTAGTGAAGCATAATCTAACTCGGGGTGTAAAAACATGTGGCGGATTGAACTGAAGCGACGGATGTCAAAAACACTTTCTGTGTCATTATATGTGATGCAGAAACATGTTTCACACAAACTGCAGCTCAGTGAGTTCAGAGGAGAGTTGATCAGTAATCGAGCTGAATCTCTAAAACAACCTGTAAAAAATTATTTTATTTGAAGCAAAAAGGAATGAAAGAATCTCTCTGATACTTAAACTAAAATACGAGTAAACTTTTTCACATGATGTTAAATATGTATGTGTGTGTGTGTGTAACCAGCCTCCCTTTGGTAGTGAAGCGTCTTTGATGTCATCAGCAGTAAAATTAACTGTATAAACGCCCCAATGAATCATTTCCTGTAGAGAAGCTGACATCACTGTGTGTGTGTGTGTCTGGTTTTTGCCATGGACTCTGGTTCACAGTGAACTTACTGTTTGTTTTCTCTGCTGTTTGAAGATTAAATGAGTTTAAGAGGCATTCAAACAATAAGTTTTGATATTTTTTGTACATTATCATTTGCCGAGTTACCTGCTGAAGCACAACATTGTGGCTGGAAAACTGAAGTCCACCCTGTGGAGGTGGGGTGCAGAGGTTCTGTGGCAACTTCTACCACCAGATTGCTCAGAGACCTGGGAATCAGAGGCCAGAGCCTGCACTTAGCCATCAAGGCTGCATCGGAGGTGGCGGAGAGAAGCAGCCAGTGGCTTTGGATGAAGAGGCAAGACTCCGAAGTAGCAAGCCAGGATGACACAGAGGGGGGTGTTTTTGGGACACCAAAATTCACTGTTGAGTCCTCCAGAGGCGTTGTCGGCTCATCAATGAAATGTCAAGGAAGGAGGGTGCCCACTTTTAAACTCCTCTGTGTCAACTTTCCATCGTCAATCACTTCATTGTTGCGTTCACTATCAGCAAGAAGACTCTCATGTAAGTGATTGCACAAAGGGTATTGACATCTTATCCTGTGTATTTGAAATCAATTTCTACAGAGAATCCTGCCCTCTGATTGGCTGTCAGCTGTCTGATGTGTGTTCAGCTGAAACACAGTTCAGATCAGCAGATCAGCATATATTAACCTGCAGTTTAACCTGCAGTGTCCACAGCAAACATTGCGTTGTGGCTCAGTTTTGGCTCAGTTGTGGCTGCTGAAGACAGTCTGCTGCCATTGTAGCCGGCATGTGTGTGCTGATAGAGTCGACAGTTTATGTCGTTGGCCTCCCACAACTGTGGGAAGCCCACTTTTATCAGTGGTCCTCTCCCAACACTGGCCCATGGAGCAGGGCATTTTAGCAGAATCCTCAGTCTCAACACCTGGCTCCAGTCCACCTGCAGAGCTCATAACAGGTTTTATTGACAATTTCTTAGGATTACAAAATCTTTCAAAATCTATTTTGGAATTGTTCCTCCCTCTTCAGGACAGATGGAGTCCACCCCAAATGCATGGGTAGCCGAATGCTAGCGGCTAACATGCAGCACGCTGTCCACTGTGCCCCACATGACTGACTGTTTACATCCTACACCCCCTCCCAGGAGCCTTCTTCTCTATCTATAGTGGTAGCTTACAGTACTGTTCACCCACCAGCTCCCCCACAGGCCTCATCTGTCACCATCATTCATTCCATTTTGATTACCACTAGACAAAACAGGCAATACTCAACACGTTCTGTGAGCACATCAAGCTGTTCCCCAAGAGCCCTTCGTGTCCCTGCACCCTATCACTAAAACCATAAAAGCTGCACCGCTAAATGTAAGATTATCAAAGAAGTCTTTCCTAATGACCTGATTGTTAGTCATAAATTAGATTTCATGTTCCTTACTGAAACCTGGCTTGATTTAAATAACGAGCAGCTGGGATTGGCTGTTATTTTTTCAGATGTGTTTCAGTGGAAGCAAGTATCATTTGGAGACTTCTCATCTTTTGAATATGTTGCTGCTGTCATGAAAAGCTCTCCTTGTGTCCTACTCCTGATTATATACAGACCTCCAAAGTATTCTAGTAGCTTCTTTGATGAATTTGTCGAATTGCTGTCCATAATCTCCTTGGAATATAACGGCCTATCTATATCAGGAGATTTCAACATTCATATTGACAACAGCAACGATGACAATGCCAAAGAATTTAATAACTTACTTGACACCTTTGGACTCAAACTCAACATGTCTCCAGGCCCACCCACAACCAGGGCCATACTTTAGATTTATTTATCACAAGGGGTCTTGAGTCATTTGTTATGGCTCCTGATGTTGCTCTGTCTGATCATTTTTGCATTTTCCTTGAAATGTCTATTACTCCTGACACTCACATTAGATCAGAAGCAGTTAAAAAACAATATTCTCAATGAGAATACTGGCACACTGTTTATGCAGGCCATTTCCCTGTCACCAACTTTTATCTCAGCCTCTGTTGATGATCTCCTAGAAAATTTTAACGCAAAAATCGTGAATGTTATTGATATAATTGCACCTGTTAGGGTGAAATTATCTTCTGGTAATCTGTAAAAAAAAATGGAAAAAAGAGTGCCAAAAAGCTGAGCGTGAATGGCGTAAAACTAAGCTGCACATTCATTATGACATCTATAAAGACAGACTTTATTACTATAATCTGGAACTGAAAAGTGCTAGACAATCTTTCTTCTCAGACATCATCAACAAAAATGTTAACAATACACGCACTTTATTAGCCACAGCTGATAGACTGACCAACCCCCCCAGCACAGATAGCCCCTGAACTCCTTTCAACTGATAAATGCAATGAGTTTGCTTTTTTTCTTTAGAGACAAAATCCAAAACATTAGACAAACTATCAGCAGTTCCACATTGAACAAAAATGTGTCACCACTTATTCCACAAGTAACTTAAACATGAACCAGTTTCATGCCATTGATTACAAAACTCTAGAGGAAACTGTACAATATCTTAAACCATCAACATGCTGCCTTGACACTCTCCCAACAAGCTTCCTCAGAAATATTTATAGCTGCTACAGACCCATATCAAATCTACCATTTATAAGTAAAATAATTGAAAAAATTGTTTACCAATAACTTTTTGACTTCTAATGGTCTTTTTGACAAATTCCAATCAGGTTATCAACCGCATCACAGCACCGAAACTTCGCTTATTAAAGTTCTAAATGACATTCGCATGAACACTGATGCAGGCAAAATTTCAGTCCTTGTGCTACTTGATCTCAGTGCTGCTTTTGACACTGTTGACCATTCAATACGATTAGATAGACTGGAAAACTGGGCTGGACTCTCCAGCACGGTCTTAGACTGGTTTAGATCTTATCTGCAAAACAAGAAGTACTTTGTTTCCATTGGCAACCACGTATCTGAGCGAGCTAGCAAGATGTGTGGAGTACCTAAAGGTTCAATTCTTGGACTTCTCCTATTCAACCTCTTTATGATCCCAGTAGCCCAAATTATGCATAAGAACAATGTCGCTTACCACAACTATGCAGATGATACTCAATTATACATAGCTTTGTCAACAAGTGACTATGCTCCTCTTGACTCACTGCATCTGTGCACTGATCAAATTATGAGTGGATGTGCCAAAATTTCCTCCAACTAAACAAAGACAAAACAGAAATAATTGTCTTCGGTGCTAAAGAAGGAAGGCTGAAAGTTGGTGCACATCTTGATTCCCTTTCTTTGAAG
The DNA here is from genome assembly GCA_038419695.1 of Scomberomorus guttatus. Taxonomy (NCBI): domain Eukaryota; kingdom Metazoa; phylum Chordata; class Actinopteri; order Scombriformes; family Scombridae; genus Scomberomorus; species Scomberomorus guttatus. The sequence goes on from CM076445.1 coordinate 39,410,061, forward strand.
CCTAAAAACCAAGTTAGAAATCTTCGTGTAATTATTGACTCTGATTTAAATTTTAACTCCCACATCAAGTCTATTACAAAATCGGCCTTTTATCATCTTAAAAACATAGCAAGAATTAGAGGTTACATGTCTGGACAAGATCTAGAAAAACTAATTCATGCTTTCATTTCCAGTAGGTTAGATTACTATAATAGTCTTTTCTCAGGCCTTCCCAAAAAAGCACTCAGGCAGTTACAGCTCATTCAGAACGCTGCTTCTGGAGTCCTAACAAGGACCAAGAAAGTTGAACATATCACAGCAGTTCTCAGATCTCTGCATTGGCTACCAGTGTCACAGAGAATTGACTTCAAGATATTGTTACTTGTCTATAAATCACTTAATAGTTTAGGGCCTAAGTACATCTGCTTTGTTTCCACACTATGAACCCTCTAGACCACTCAGGTCATCAGGGACCAGTCTGCTAAGTGTTCCTTGGATTAAAACAAAATAGGGTGAAGCTGCATTCACTTATTATGCTACACATAGCTGGAATAAACTTCCAGAACATCTTAGATGTGCCTCAGCTCTGGCTACTTTTAAAATAGGCTAAAGACTTTTATGCTCACCTCTGCTTTTAATTGCTAAATAATTATTAGCAATTATTGGTTTAATTGCTAATTAAACTAATAATTGCTTTCTGACTCTTAGACGCACTGTGAGTTTCTACAGATTTCATTGTTTAATGTGTTCATGCTTATTTATTTATTTTTTTTAATTAATTAATGCTCTGTTCTTTTTTCTAATTTTATGTAAAGCACTTTGAATTGCCTCTGTGTATGAAATGTGCTATATAAATAAACTTGCTTGCTTATGATCATCATCAACCTGATAAAACAAATAAAACCCATCAGCTGTGCAGTGAGATCGTCTCTCTTATTATTAGAGTGTGTCGAATGAGCTGAGTTCGCTGGATGACAGATTGCATTGACTTGGAGAAGCTGGTGGAACGGAGGCTGGACAGGAATTGATGTCAGCACTCTCACTATTTTACTGTTCATATTGGTCTTCTCTGCCATCAGTTTGTCTTATCCTGGAGCTTTGTTTCCAGAGTTTCAGGTTTCCAGGTTTCCCTTCAGAGAACACTAAAGTAATCCTGTCTCCCATTAGCAGCAGTGTTTCCTCTGATGGACATCAGGTTTCAGAGTTTGAACTCTGCAGAGGTCAAAGGTCGCAGTTGTTTCTGACAGAGGATCAATGCTGGTTTCTGTTCAGGATAAAATCACAAAAGCTCATGTTGGTATGAAAGTGTAGACTGTATTATTATTATTAACTAACATTAACCAGACTGTAGTTATAATGTTTACTTTTATTAACATTAACCAGACTGTAGTTATAATGAGCAGATACTCTAGAAAGAGTGTTTAAACTGTTGGGGTTAGAGGTAATGTGGGTTTCTTGTACAGTCACATCAGTAAAGCAGTTTAAATTTATTTGACAGTAGAACAGCTCTTTAAGAAAACAGAAGCTGTATCTCAGGTTTCCTTTAATATTCTGTATATTAGTACCAAACAGTCTCTGGTTCGTCTGAATGTGGATCATTTCTCTGTGTAAACTGAGATCTGCAGTAAATATTTAGTTTGGGTTGGGTTTCTGTTTCTGATGTCACTCATGCCTTTAACATTATATCATGTTTTTTTTGTCCTCGGGACGCAGAGTTACACTGGTGTGTGTACCAACAGCAGGCTGACAGCTTGACTTCTTAAAGTGGAATTATAGTTTCATTGTGTGGTGGTCTCAGTGTAGGTTTGGATTAGACTGTGCTTATAGTGAAAAGAACCACATTTTTAATGCCTTCAACTGCTATTTGGTGGCAGTTACATAAAAATAATAATCGACCTCCCCTTTGTTTGGTCTGTTGATAACTCCTCATTTCACTCATTGATTCTTAATACAACATTTAAAATAAAATTAAAAAACATTCAAAATTTGGACAAATAATTGGAATAAAGAACTTTCAGGATCTTTATACCAACAATATTTCTCTCATTTCATCAATTACTCAGTAAATATGTCATTCCCAAGACACATTTTGGTTTCTGGTTGAAATGTGTGAATATGTGTGGCAGCCACTGAATAGATCAATGCGTCCTTCAAATATTAGCTCTATTTCATGACCGGGTTGAAGTCCTCAGGTGTTGATCCAAGATGGAATAGAGATTGATATTGATGTTAGATTTAAAAATAAAGTGTAACATTGTTTTGAACAGCTGATGTTTACCATGTGACACATGCAGCAGGTTATTATGTGTTTCTGCAGCAGAAGTTAAACTCCTGCTTCTTGTTCTGGATTCCAGAAGAAATACATCAACACAGTTCAATTTAAACACACAGACTTACCGTTTGTTAGCTGTGGATCCAACATGGCCAACACAGAAACACATTCATCATCACAACCTGATGACATCAGCAGATGTCACCATGTGCTCAACATTTCCTGAGATTTTCCACACAACAGATACACTGATAGACACATTCAATGACTGTGTGTCTGAAGCTGTCAGATATCTCCAGTGTGTTCTACTAAGAATGTTTCTACGAACCCTCTTCAATGTCTACATGCATTTCCCAAAGCCATGCACATGCACGTGCACGCCTGTCTGTGGTGATGAAGATGATGCTGAATTACATTTCTCACTGTGTCCACCACATGTAGACTCCACCTGTGTGGTCAGGATGAGGTTTAATGCTCTTTATCTGATCCCTGAACATGTTGTGTCTGGTTGTGTCGTAGCAGCACTTTCAATGTCTCTACATGTCCGATTGTGTTTTTATTGTGTTCATATTTAATTTTTTTATGCTGCCTCACTACCAACAGTGAAGACTGAACATCAAGGATGTGACTGTTACACTGATGTGTGTGCGTGTGCATTGACAGGAACTGGTGTGCGTTTGTGGTGACAAAGACGGTCAGCTGTGTGGTCGAGGACGGTGTGGAGACCTACGTGAAACCGGATTACCATCCCTGTGCCTGGGGCAGCGGCCAGTGCAGCCGGGTGGTGGCGTGAGTGCTGCACACGCACACACACTCGCACCGACGCTCATACATTAACATTAACACTCAGAGGTTAAACATTGTTTGTGTAAAGAAACAGCTGCAGTTAAACCTTCACATAACATAACATTCACATACAAACAACTGATTCCTCCCATCGGGTTTCTTCTTCCTTCTTTCTGTCTCTACCCGTCTTCTCTTCTTCTCTCGTTGTTTTTGGAATGAACAGAGCAGATGGTTAAAATCGACTCCAGAGATGTAAACTATCTTTCTGGGAAATAACCACGTTCTCTGTAATGTGGAACGTTCCACTCTGTCATCACTCTACTTCTTTTTCTTTTCCTCTAACTCTGACTGTAAACTTTTCTCTTCACTGAGCTGTCCTAAACTTTTGTTTTAATTTTTTGTCTTGGTAAAAAACTACATGTAACTAATTTTTCTGGCAGATCAGCAACATCAACTTTAATGTGGAATGCAGAATATTCCTCCGTACTGTCTGAATTTTCTTTTTCTTTGCCTTTTGTGCTGAGGACCAAATTTCTGCTTTACAACAGAAAACATCAGCTGAAGTTCAGATCTTTTGAATATTTTACATGAGCTGCTGTTACTGTCATCTAATGGTGACCTCCTGACCTTCCCTTCAGCGCCACCATCAGGCTGAAACCTGCTTGTCTACTCATCCAGCCACACATATACAGTGTGACAGCTTTAGACTTTTACTGCTGATGTTTCCTGCAGAGCAGAGCAGAGAGTAAACACGAATCACTTAACTCACCCTAACCCTAACATCTGTTCTTCCAGTTTTCTGCTATCTGTTGTAATTCTCGGCTCTTGGTCGACTTGCCTCTGCAGCCTCACAGCTGGATGCAATCAAGGGTTACTTTCTGTTTTGGTACGAGCTGATTGGCTGAGAGCTCATGTCAAACATACTTGTGGTGGACTGTGACGTCTCCGAACTTTACACAGAGTAGAAATAAGAGAAGGATGAATCACATGTTGAGGTCTGAGTCGTGTTTCTTGCTACAGGAGGACAAACGGAGGTTCTGCTGAGAATAAATATACCTTGAATTGAGTTTAAATCTGCAGAAAGAATTCACAAATATTCTCATCTGATCAGAAAACTGTTACACAAACAAGAAGCATTAGTTGTGTTTTTCTGACATGGTCAGATTCTGGCTTGTTTCTTTCTAACTGCACACATGGCTGTGCTGTCACATGACATCATGACATCAGGTGATGATGGGGGTGGAGCCTGTTGAGCCCTGCTGGCTCTGATTGGACGGAAATATGATGTTAAACATATTAAATTGTTTCTTTACTGAGCTTTTCTGATAAACTTGAAACTCTTGTTGTGTTTATTACTGATCAGTTCTGTGTGTCTCTTCAGCTATCGGACCTACATGAGGCCTCGGTACAAAGTGGCTTACAAAATGGTGACAGAGATGGAGTGGAAGTGTTGCCATGGTTACAGTGGAGAGGACTGCAACAGCGGTCCAGTCGGTGGAGCAGGGACCCAGATTTCCACTACCAGGCCTCAGCCCCGGCCAGGAGGGGGGACAAGCTCCGCACAGGGAGGGGGGTGGACGAGCCCCGGACAGGGAGAAGGACACAGTGGTGAGTGGATTCTGATTTACATTTGTTCATTTCAGGCTTTTGAGCACAAACACAACACTATTTATTACTATTTACTATTTATTGAACACAAATCCATTTTTAAATGAAAGCCTCTGTGGCCTCATTTACTCATTGAGATTAAAAGGTCAAACGCTGTAAAGACGGACTTCAGTTCCCCGTGTCCACAGTTTCTGTACCAGAGACCTTAAGATCCTGGTACTCATTCTTATTTATTAATTTTTCCAGTTAGACCAGCACCTTGCTTATGGGGATCCTTCCAGTTCTTAATTTAACATTATACAACAGATCCAGCTCCACTCAGTGAAATAAACCAACCAGCATCATGGAGAGAACATCCCCTGTCCAGAGTGACAGTGTTCAGTGAACCATCATGCAGCAACATCAGGAACCATTAAGTGTTTGCTGCCCTCTGTTGGTGACCAGCAGGAAATGCTCTTATTATCGTCCTCCAGTGTCAGATTTGTGTTCATGTGGCTGTAAAAGCTTCTGTAATTGTAGCTTTGAAGTTGCACTTTTGTTTTCTTCCAGGACGACTCGATAACGAGAAGATGAGGCAGCTGGAGGAAAAGATCCAGAGTCTGACTAAAAACCTGCAGGACCTGCAGTCTGCTATGAACGAGCGCAACAAGCCCAGCTTCAGTGGCGGTGGCGGCTCCCCAGGAGGAAGAAACCCGGCTGATGCAGCTCAGCCAGAGATTAAAGAGACGATCCACAGCATTCAGACCAAACTGGACCAGCTGGACAACCGCACACAGGTGAGTACCAATGAGTCCTTTACCTGTGAATATTGTTGGTACTGTAGCAACTGTGAGTACTGTCAGTACTGTAGTAACTCAGTACCAGTACATCAGTCAGAGAGGTTCACATAATGCGCTCTGAAGAGATGCAAACTTAAATCCAAATGTCTGCAGTAATACTTGTGATGAAGGGAGGACAGATCCAATCAATAAGGCTGTGGCAGAATTTAGTCCTGCTGCTGAAGGATGGTCAGTGCACTCTTGTCTTTATGTTGTTTTTTCATTCAGAAGAGTAGCTGATGTGTCTCTGCTCCAATAGGCTCATGATAAAACCCTCGTCAGCATCAACAACCACCTGGTGAATGGAAAAGGGAACGAGCTGGAAGGAGGCTCCTCTGGAGGAGGACTGAACTCGCTGAAGGAGGAGATCCTGAGGGAGCTGGAGCGGAGGGTGTCGCTCTCCTGCTCCTCCTGCCAGGTATCAGTCTGTACTGTACTCTGTCAGTACCAGTACCAATCAGTACTTCAGTCCTCTGTACCTCCATCAGTAACCTCTGACCAGTCAGTACTTCAGTCCTCTGTTCCTCCATCAGTAACCTCAGTCAGTACTTCAGTCCTCTGTACCTCCATCAGTAACCTCAGTCAGTACTTCGGTCCTCTGTACCTCCATCAGTAACCTCAGTCAGTACTTCAGTCCTCTGTTCCTCCATCAGTAACCTCAGTCAGTACTTCAGTCCTCTGTACCTCCATCAGTAACCACCAGTCAGTACTTCAGTCCTCTGTACCTCCATCAGTAACCTCAGTCAGTACTTCAGTCCTCTGTACCTCCATCAGTAACCTCTGACCAGTCAGTACTTTGGACCTCTGTACCTCCATCAGTAACCTCTGACCAGTCAGTACTTCGGTCCTCTGTACCTCCATCAGTAACCTCTGACCAGTCAGTACTTCGGTCCTCTGTACCTCCATCAGTAACCTCTGACCAGTCAGTACTTTGGTCCTCTGTACCTCCATCAGTAACCTCTGACCAGTCAGTACTTCGGTCCTCTGTACCTCCATCAGTAACCTCTGACCAGTCAGTACTTCGGTCCTTTGTACCTCCATCAGTAACCTCAGTCAGTACTTCAGTCCTCTGTACCTCTGTCAGTAACCTCTGACCAGTCAGTACTTCGGTCCTCTGTACCTCCATCAGTAACCTCTGACCAGTCAGTACTTCGGTCCTTTGTACCTCCATCAGTAACCTCAGTCAGTACTTCAGTCCTCTGTACCTCTGTCAGTAACCTCTGACCAGTCAGTACTTCAGTCCTCTGTACCTCCATCAGTAACCTCAGTCAGTACCTCAGTCCTCTGTACCTGTACCTCTGCAGTTCATCACTGACTGTTGTTTGTCCTTCAGGCCGGCGTGGAGGACCTGCGCAGACAGCAACAGGAGGACCGGGAGAGGATCCGAGCTCTGGAGAAGCAGCTGAATGCGATGGATGTTCGGTATCGGCAGGGCCTGGACGGGCTGCGGCGGGAGGTGGTGCATTCACAGGGATGCTGTGATACAATGAACGACCTCCAAAACCGCATCACAGATGCTGAGCGCAAAATCAGCTCGGCCTCTGAGAACTTTGATGCTCTGCAGACCCGCCTCGACAGGGAGCTCAGTGGGGGGGGGGGGTAGCAGCAGGGAGGATGGGGGCTTCAGGGGAGGAGGTGCTGGTGCTGGTGGTGGAGTCAGGGGCAGTGGGGGAGATCTGGCGCTGACAGAGGACAAACTGGACAGCCGACTGAAGGACCTGGAGCGTAAGGTCAACAACACTGTGCAGCGGATTGAGCAAACATGCTCACACCTGGAGAACGACCTGAAGGAGTACTTCCACAGAGAGCTGGGCGACCTGAGGACTGTGTTCTTGGACCGCTTTGACGATCAGGCCTTCCGGATCGCAGATGTGGAGCTGGACGTGGGGCTGGTGAAGGACCGGGTCAGCGACCACGACAAGAGGCTGGCAAAGCTGCAAAACACCACCTCCATCCTGAGCCGGAGGGTGGAGGACTGTGGCTGTGGAGGGTCTGGAAGAGGTGGAAGAGAAAGAGGAGGAGAAGATGGAGGAGAGAGAACACATGTGGGGGGAGGAGGAAGAGGAGGTGAAGATGGAGGAGCCAGTGGAGGAGGGAGGTGGGGAATGAGAGAAGGATTATCAGGGGCAGGGGGAGAACGAGATAATACAACAAAGAAATCTCTGGAGTGGAGAGTCGTCGCCAACGAGGACCAGATTCGACATTTCAACACTCGACTCAAAAACCTGTCAGTGTCCGGAGACTCTCTGTACGACAAGGTAAGATACAGTATACTGTCCTCACTGTTGGAGGGAATTGAACTGCCTGTAACCAACATAAAAAAGAAAATTTGTCACGTAGAAAAATAAATGATGATTCTTAAGAGTCCTGCACAGATTCATCATTTCAACAATTTAACACCGTCAGCCTCAGGAACACAAATTGAACCAGAGTTACTGTCTTTTTTATTCCACACATTCTTCTTCCTGGTCAAAACCTGCCACCTACATTACCCACAATGCTCCTGCAGATTGGGGTGTGTGATGCTAGTAGAAGCTAATGTAGCCTGGAGCTACTAGCCTCTAGGAGAGATGAGGAGCTACAGAGGTCTGGGAACCTCACTTCTTTTCTAACTCTATATCCCCACCCCCAATCCACGCTGTGACATCATCAGCTCCCTCTTTATACTGGTTTTTACACCTGGAAACACACTGAGGAGGAAATTGTCACAGTGAAGAATAAAACATGTCCAGATGAGAATGTCTTACTGTTTAAACAAATGTTTTCCACAAACCTGACTAAAACTGAGTGTAAACATGTAAAGTCATTAAACACCTAACACTGCTACACCAGTAGAGTAAAACCTAGAGTAATAGGATTACAGTAGTGTAAATCTGATTCCAGATCTCTCAAGAAGCTCAGATTAAGCAGATGTGATTAAGACCATGGTCTTATTACGGTGTTATTACTGTTCTGATACTCTGATACGATGACTACATGAATATTAACATGTGAATCATCTCTGAGGTGGTGGACCTGAGCCATGACATCCGTAAAATCAAAGCTCTGACTGGCGATCATGGCGAACACTTTAACCGCATCGTGACGGAGGTGGAGCTGCTGGGGCAGGACTGTGAGCTGTGTGGAAGGCTGGACGACGAGCTGCGGAGGCTAAACAATCACTCCCAGCATGCACTGGGCCGCATGGAGAGCCACATCAACAGACTCCAGATCCAAATGGATTCAGAGGGCAGCTGCCTCCAGATCTGCTCCCGCCTGCAGGACGAGGTCCACCTTCTGCGAGATGACGTCAGGAGCTGTACTGGCCAATGTAAGACCAGTCCCAACACACCCACAGGTTAGCTCCACCAATCAGATCCTCTTCACTAAGCCCCACTTGAGTCTAAAAGAGTCTAACCAGCTAATGATCCGTGTATGTAAAAATCCCCAAATCCAACAGTGATCAGAACAGAGCAGCTAACATTGGTCTAATGTTAGCAGGCAGTGAGCTAGATAGCCTGCTAACCTTAGCAGACTACATTAAAGCAGATAAACATGTTGTTCTCACACGATCAAATGTTTTTGGAGGCTTTTTAAGAGTGTGAGCATAAAAATATGAGAAAACATTTGACCACGAGCATAGAAATATAAGTTATGAGTTATATGAGTTCAGATTGTCATCTAGTATATAAAGTGCTTTTCAGACGTTATGAGTTGATCTCATCTCTCAGTTTTAATCTTTCTGTGAGAGCTCTTAATGTTTAAATGTGACCAATCAATACCTCCTTCATTAAATAATATTGATCACAACCATTGTTGTCAAATCAAGTCAGACATCCCGAACTGTTGTCTGTGGGCCTTTGGTTCCCCTCAGGTTGTCTTGTCAGGTGGAGCCCCCCTATCTCTTTATGGCCTCCAACGAGCTCCACCAGGTCCCCCTTAGAGATATTTCTGACCTGAACACGACCGGCTTCCTCTGAACATTCAAACATTTGGAGATCCAGTTGTTATGAGGGATCAATGATATTTTAAATACTTCAACATGTTCCTCCTGATGGGTATCTGGTACATTTTTTAACTATAATAATAATAATAATAATAATAATAATAATAATAGTAATAATAAGAACTTTATTTGTATTGCACCTTTCATGCAAAGATGCAGCCCAAAGTGCTAAAAAACAAGATCACATGAAAATAAACAATAACAATAAGTGAGAGAAAAACAAACTAAAAACAGTTTGATCACATTACAATAAAACATTTACAATAATACCAGTAAAGTTGCCCCAAATTACAAAGAGAGGCTTTTAATTTCTTTTTAAAAATACCAAGGCTGCTGTTCTAAGATCCATAAAAACAGAAAGCAGCCTCAGCAGAGTTCTTGTGGGATACTTTATAAACTTGTAAAAGAACGGCAGAGGAAGATCTGAGAGTTGTTGTTGGGACATAAAATGAAAGGCAGTCACTGATATGAGAAGGTGCAGGTTATGTAAGGCTTTATAGATGAGTAAAAAGACTTTAAAATCAGTTCTAAAAGATGCAGGTAGCCAGTGCAGTGATGCGAGCAGTGGGGTGATGTTATCTCTTCTTTTACTCTTCTCTTCTTGTTGCTGCAGCGACAATTCTGAATGAACTGTAATTTTCTCAAAGACTTTTTAGGGAGTACAGTAAGAAGAATCGCAGAAATCTAAACGGCTTGTGATAAAAGCATATATCAGCATTTCAGCATCGCTCTGAGTTAACATGGTCTAATTTTGGCGATGTTCATCAGATGAAAAAATGATGTTTTTGCAACCTAAAATAGCAAATAAAATTTAGATCAGAGTCTAAAATCACTCCCAGAGCTGTAACATGTCTTAATTTGCTTAGACAGATGAGCAAACACTGTCTTTCTGCTTTTGAACCTACGAGTAGAATTTCTCTTTTTTGCTCATTTCTTTAAAAAAAAAGTTGTTTACTCCCAAATGTTGATATCAGTGAGACAGGGTAAAAAGAGCATTTGAAGAACTGGTGTTACCTGGCAAAACAGAGATATACTGTATATTTGTGTATCATCAGTGTAACAGTGATATTTGACATTATGGTGACTAATTAAGTTGCTCAGAGGGAGCACGTATGAAGAAAAAAGAACAGGACCTAAAATGTTTCCTTGGGGAATGCCGTATTCAGTATCAAATGTCTGACACAAAGTAACCTAAACAAAATCTTTTCTTCCTGACTATAATAGGTGGTGGCTCTAGTGGTTCTGAGGTCGCTGGTGGAGGTGGTGGGGCCAGTGGAACTGGTGGAAGTGGCAGGACTGGCGGACGGGGTCCCGGGCTAGATACTGAGAAGCCTTTAGATGGCCACAGCGTGATCGGAGGCTCAATCAGCAACAACCAGCTAAAAACACTGCAGGCTGAACTGTCCGAGGTCATCCTCACCTTCAGCTCCATCAACGACACCCTGAAGGGGCTCGAACACACGGTGCAGAAACACAGCAGTGTCATCACCGACCTAGGTGAGCCCGGCTTGCTCACACTGACCATCTTCATTTGCCGCCTCCCCCGCTAACATTCACTCATTCATCCTCTGACCCCCACAGGAAACACCAAGGATAAGATCATCTCTGAGTTGGACAAGATCCAGCAGGAGGTGACCGAGCACATCGAGGAGAGCCAGGACCGCCTCGACGGGATGAACCGCGACATACAGCGGTTTGAGAGCACGCTGCTGCTGGAGACGGCTGACTGCAAGAGGTCAGCTGACGGGCTGGAGAAGAGACTGTCCAAGATGGAGGATGTCTGCGGGAGACTGGACGGCGTGTCCGAGTCCATCCACAAGATCAGGGATGGTATGAACACATAAAACTGATACCAACTGTTTATGAACACATGAAACTGATACTGACTGTCTATGAAGACATGAAACTGATACTGACTTTCTATGAACACATGAAGGACTGATAATGACTTTCTATGAAGACATGAAATGATGATACACACACACATGTTGGACTCCATAGTTTTCTCTGGGCCCCTGCCATCATTCAACTTCTATTTGTTATAGTGTACCGCCCTCCTGGCCCGTACTCTGAATTTTTATCTGAATTCTCAGAGTTTTTATCAAACTTAGTCCTTCGTACAGATAAAGTTATTATAGTAGGTGACTTTAATATTCATGTGGACGTTGATAATGATAGTCTTAGCACTGCGTTTATCTCATTATTGGACTCAATTGGCTTCTCTCAGAGTGTAAATAAACCCACTCACTGTCTTAACCACACCCTCCACCTTGTTCAGACTTATGGCATCGAAATTGAACATTTAATAGTTTTTCCACAAAATCCTATTTTATCAGACCATTACTTAATAACTTTTGAATTCCTATTACTGGACTACACACCATTAGACAAAAATGTCTTCACTAGATGTCTTTCTGATAGTGCTGTAGCTAAATTTAAGGAAGCAATTCCGTCAGCACTGAATTCAATGCCTTGTCTTAATACAACAGAGGACTCTTATGCTAACTTTAGTCCCTCCCAAACTGATAATCTTGTTGATAGTGCCGCAGGCTCACTGCGAATAACACTCGACTCCATCGCCCCTTTAAAAAAAAAGACAATAAAACATAAGAAGCTAGCTCCATGGTATAATTCCCAAACCTGCAAATTAAAGCAAACATCACGAAAATTTGAGAGGATTTGGCGTTCCACCAAACTGGAAGAATCTTGCTTAGTCTGGCAAGATAGTCTTAAAACATATAGAAAGGCCCTCTGTAATGCCAGAGCTGCCTATTACTCATCATTAATAGAGGAGAATAAAAACAGCCCTCGGTTCCTTTTCAGCACTTTGGCCAGACTGACAAAGAGTCATAACTCTATTGATCCATGTATTCCTATAACTCTCAGCAGTAATGACTTTATGAGCTTCTTTAATGACAAAATTCTAACTATTAGAGACAAAATTCATCACCTCCTGCCCTCAACAGGCACTGATTCACCCTCCAATTCAGGAACCTTAGAAACAGCTGCTAAACCTGATATATATTTAGACTGTTTCTCTCCAATCGACCTTCGTGAATTAATTTCAATGATTTCGTCCTCTAAACCATCATCCTGTCTCTTGGACCCCATCCCAACTAGGCTGCTTAAGGAAGTCTTACCCTTAGTTAGCACTTCTTTACTAGATATGATCAATCTGTCTTTAGTAACAGGCTATGTACCACAGTCATTTTAAAGTAGCTGTAATTAAACCTCTTCTTAAGAAGCCTACTCTGGATTCAGCCATTTTAACCAACTATAGACCTATATCTAACCTTCCCTTTCTCTCTAAGATCCTTGAGAAAACAGTCGCCAAACAGTTGTGTGACTTTCTCCATAACAATAGTTTGAGGATTTTCAGTCAGGATTTAGAGCATCATAGCACAGAGACAGCACTGGTGAAAGTTACAAATGACCTCCTAACTGCATCAGACAAAGGACTTCTCTCTGTACTTGTCTTGTTAGATCTTAGTGCTGCATTTGACAGCATTGATCATCACATCCTATTACAGAGACTGGAACATTTAATTGGCATTAAAGGAACTGCATTAAGCTGGTTTAAATCCTATTTATCAGATCAATTTCCGTTTGTACATGTTAACGATGAATCCTCCATCCACGCAAAAGTTAGACACGGAGTTCCACAAGGTTCTGTGCTTGGACCAATACTATTCATCTTTTTATGTTTCCTTTAAGTAATATTATTCGGAAACGCATACATTTTCACCGTTATGCAGACAATAGCCAGATGAAAAGCCAGTTAACTCAACTTCAAGCATGCCTTAAGGACACAAAGACCTGGATGAGCTGCAATTTTCTGCTACTAAACTCAGACAAAACTGAAGTTATTGTGCTTGGCCCTAAACAGCTTAGAAACACATTATCTAATGATATAGCCACTCTGGATGGCATTACCCTGGCCTCCAGCTCCACCGTAAGGAATCTGGGAGTTATCTTTGATCAGGATATGTCCTTTAACTCCCACATAAAACACATTTCAAGGACTGCCTTTTTTCACTTACGTAATATTGCAAAAATCAGGCACATCCTGTCTCAAAAAGATGCAGAAAAACTAGTCCACGCATTTGTTACTTCTAGGCTGGATTATTGCAATTCCTTATTATCAGGCTGCCCTAACAAGACCCTAAAGACTCTCCAGCTGGTCCAGAATGCAGCTGCACGTGTACTGACAAAAACTAGGAAAAGAGATCATATTTCTCCCATTTTAGCTTCTCTGCATTGGCTTCCTGTAAAATCCAGAATAGAATTTAAAATACTTCTCCTTACTTACAAAGCTCTTAATGGTCAGACACCATCATTTCTTAAAGAGCTCATAGTCCCCTATTACCCCACTAGAACACTGCACTCCCAGAATGCAGCTTACTTGTGGTTCCTAGAGTCTCCAAAAGTAGAATGGGAGGCAGAGCCTTCAGCTATCAGGCTCCTCTCCTGTGGAACCATCTTCCAGATTCAGTCCGGGGGGCAGACACCCTCTCTACGTTTAAGAGTAGGCTTAAAACTTTCCTTTTTGATAAAGCTTATAGTTAGGGCTGGCCAGGCTCGCCTTGGACCGGCCCCTAGTTATGCTGCTATAGGCCTAGACTGCTGGGGGACGTCCCATGATGCACTGAGCTCCTCTCTTCTCCTCCTCTCCATCTGTACACATTCATGGACCATTAATGCATGTTTCTAACTTGGCTTCTTCCCCAGAGTTTTTGTGCTTTGTTGTCTCACAGGTTCCTTTGGATCATGGTCGTGGACCCCCTAGTTATGGATCACGGTCTTCCATGGACTGTGGCTTATTATTATTATTGTTGATATAGTTATTATTGTTTTTATTATGCTTCTTTGTGCCCCCCCCAACTCCCCCCACCCCCTTCTTTCTCTCTCAACCCAACCGGTCAAGGCAGATGGCGCCCACCTAGAGCCGGTTCTGCTTGAGGTTTCTTCCTGTTAAAGGGGAGTTTTTCCTTGCTGCTGTCTCCAAGTGCTGCTCATGGAGGAATGTTGGCTCTCTGTAAATTAAAGAGTACAGTTGATCTACTCTGTGTGAAAAGTGCCCTGAGATAACTTCTGTTGTGATCAGATGAGTGCTAAGATGAAAAATGTTGTCTTTTTGTTCTTAAATTCACGTAAATACAAAGTAAACGTGTCCCATGTTGTGTTGTCTCCCATGTTGTGTCCCGTGCTCAGGACTAAACCGACACGTGTCGAGTTTGTGGACATGTGTTTCGGGTCTGAACGACTCTGTGATCCATCACGGAGGAGTCCTGGACATGATTCAGAGGAACCAGGACGATGTCCAGAGCCGTGTGAAGAACCTGAACTCCAGCCTGAACCAGGCGGTGAACAAGCTGCAAAGTTTCTCTGAGCACACTCCTACCGGTTAGCTGGACTCTACTCTACTGTATTCTACTGTACTCTCCTCTATTCTACTCTGTCCTGCTCTATTCTGTTCTACTCTGTTTTTTACTGTATTCTATTGTTCAGTCACAGTGATGGTTATTTAGGTTTCTTTGGAGAAACAACTTCAGTTTTTGTCTCTCAGTTGCTTTGGCACTAATGAAAAGTCATATTTTAAAAACACTTTATAGATGATTTTAATGAATAGTTGATGTTCAAACACCTTATCGGTCATCAATCAGGAGCCATCTGTAGCTGCTGTAGAAGACATTTGATGGAAAGAAAACGTTGCAATGTTTTCTGTCATACTGACACTTTGTCTGATGTCAGCAGTGATGAAGGAAGAAGTCCTGTTGGTGTCAGTGATGGTTAATGAGTTCAGTGACTCATGAATTAAATGTTGTCAGTTTCTGCCCTCTGATGGATACATGTTACCAAAATGCCCCCCCCACACAGGCCTGCCTGGAGTCCAGGGTCCCCCAGGAGAGAGAGGCTTCAACGGGCTGCCAGGGCCCCGCGGGCCACCTGGACCTCCTGGACGTCCGGGAGAGAGTGGAGCGCGAGGTCTGCCCAGTAACACACACGCACATATATAAATAAATAATATTAGGTTTATATAACCCGATAATATTGAGGAAGAACAGATAACAATGAAGTTAATCAAGAGATGGATTTAAAACTAATCAAGCTGATCTGGTTTCTTACAGGTCCCAGAGGTGAAGCAGGTATGTGTTTTTGTGTGTAATGTGTGTGTGTGTGTGTGTAGTATTGAACTACATACAAAGCGGCAAAACACAATATTCTCTCTACCAAAACTTTAGCTTATCCAAGCCTCAAAACAGAAGTTACACGAAATTAGTGGTAAACACCAAATGTAGCACACAAATAGGTTTCCTTGAACACAGTCATCAAATCGTCCTAAAGATGCAAACAAAAAGGAAAACTTCTGTCACATATCAAGGCTGACAAACTGCAGGCAGGCAAACAAACAAACTAGCAGGCTACGCAGGCAGGCAGGCAAGGCAAGCAAGCAAATAAACTGAGAACAAAGCTAGAAGCGTGCACATTGACCAACTGTGAATAGCACGACAGGGACTGGCTGTCTGTGCAGAGTTCTTGTAGAGGAGTGGTGATGACAGGCAGGTGCGCTGATTACCAATAATGAGGTGTGCAGAGAGAGAGAGACAGAGGGCAAGGGGGGAACACACCAATCACACATCACCCATACTAAAAAGGCTGAAAATAACAAAAACACATTCACAACAGGCAAGCAACTGTCATGGGGGAGAGGTCGTGACCGTTTCCCTGGCAGAAGGCAGTTTGGACAGAGGCAGGCAATGGGCAAACTTACTGAAATGGTAAATATGACAGTTTTACCATCCGAGATGGGCAGACCAGAGAGAAAGTCCAGAGCCAGATGAGACCAGAGATGACGAGGAACAGGCAGAGGCCACAGCAGACCAGCACTGGGCTGATTGGAAGTCTTATTCTGAGCACAGACAGGACAGGCAGAGACATAGGACTTGGTATACCCCTCCAAGGATGACCACCAGAACCGTCTATGGAAGAAGGCCAGAGTTTGGGTTACACCAGGGTGACAGGTGAGTTTGGAGGAATGAGCCCACTGAAAGACACAGGACTGCATCAGGGACAAACAAGTGACCCGCGGGGCCGTTACCTGGGTTGGGTTGAATCTTTTCAGGTGTTTGCCGACCGGATGTACGCCAGGTTCTTGTGGTCGGTTCAGATCAAGAAGGGCATCTCAGATCCTTTGAGCCAGTGTTGCCATTCCTCCAATGCCAGCTTCACTGCCAGTAGCTCACGATTGCCCACATCATAGTTTCTTTCTGCAGGGGAGAGACGGTGAGACAGAAAGGCACATGGGTGAAGCTTACCATCCTCCAAGGAATGTTGTGAGAGGACCGTCCCCACCCCGATGTCCGAGGCGTCCACTTCAATAACAAATTGCTTAGTTGGGTCCAGCTGAACGAGGATGGGTGCAAAAATGAAGCAGTTCTTAAGATGGAAGGCTGCTTCTGCCACAGGAGTCCACTGAAAGATCAGATAGTGGGGCTGCAATACAGCTGTAGTCATGGATAAATCTCCTGTAGAAATGACTAAAACCAAGGAATCTCTGAAGTTGCTTATGGCTGGCAGGGCTCAACCATTCAAGGACAACTTTTACCGTGGCTGGGTCCATCTTTACTTGTCCCTCTGCAACAATGTAACCAAGGAAGAAGACTGAGGGGCCATGAAAAGATCAAGATATAATCCAAGTAGACAAACACAAAGCGACCAAACATGTCCCGTGGGACGTCATTAACCAGGTTATGGAAGACAGCAGGGGCATTGGTGAGTCCAAATGGCATCACTTGATATTCAAAATGGCCCAGGGGGGCATTGAGGGCTGTCCTCCACTCATCTCCCCCATGGATCTGGACCAGATGGTAAGCATTGCGGAGGTCAAGCTTAGTGAACACTGTGGCTCCCGGGAGAGAATCAAAGACAGAGTTCATGAGAGCCAGAGGATGCTTGTTCTTTACCAAAATGTTTTTGAGACCTCTGAAATCGATGCACTGGCGGAGGGTTTTGTCCTTCTTAGCCACAAACGCAATTGTACGGGCGATGGGGAGGCAGAGGGAAAGCTTGCTGTTCACTAAAAACAGCCTGAAGGTCATGGTACGCAGGTGGGACCAGGGACAAGTTGGGGGATCTAGATACCTGACTAGGGACAGACTGAGGAAAAGGAGACAGAAGACACGTCATGATAAGAGGGGCTCCAACTAAGAACTTTGGCAGAGGCCCAATCAATCTGGGGGTAATGCTTAACAAGCCACAGATGACCAAGAATAAAAGGAACATAGGGAGAATTAACTACAAAGAAACTTAAATCTTCTTCATGATAACCTGACAACAGGAGGTGTACTGGTGCGGTCTTAGAGGTAACCCTGGCTAGGAGCAGTCCATCCAAGGCGTTCGTTTCTGAAGGCTGATCCAGGCTCTCGGTGGAAAGACCTAACTGCTCAACAACAACAACAACATCCAGAAAACAACATCCACACGAATGGCTAAGGAAATCACATCAAACCTTATCCTGAGCAGGTTCAGGATAAGACACTAATTCGTCTTTTATTAACTCACTCAGACCATGCGAAAATCCAGCTTGGGGCAACTCCTCATTCCAACCAGAGTCTGCTGACAACGTCTGGAACTCTATATATTCAGCATATTCAGCACCACTTTGGGAACCCTGGCAGAGAAAAAAATCTCTTGGAGACATCCTTACCTTAGGGATTAAAAACCTTAGTGAAATCTGAGTAAGACATGGCAACTGAGGACTACTCCTCTCTCATTGCTGATGCCCAGGCCAGAGTGTCTCCCTGGAGGAGGCCCATGAGGCAAGCAATCTTCGCTTTTTCCGTGGAGAAAGATAAAGGTTGCTGCTCGAAAACAAGGTCACATTGCATTAGGAATGATCGGCAAAAACCCAGATCTTCATTGTACTTGTAGGAGGAAACCATGGTTCCCTAACAGGTGATGGAGTTGGAGCAGCCAGAGTTGGAGTGGGAGCGAGCTTAGCTGGAGGCTGGACACAGTCCCAGAGAGCCCCCAGAGTCTGTCCACAATGTCCTGCAAAGTCTGGCTATGCTGGCCGAGGAGGGCTCCCTGGTTGGATACTGCTTGGCAGACAGTGTCCAAGTCTGCTGGGTTCATAGTGGCTGGATTGTACTGTCACATATTAAGGCTGAATCCAAATGCAGACACTGGATAAACAGGTAAAGTAACAAGTCTTTTCTTGCATAGACAGGCAGGGATGGTGAGATGATGGTTGGCTGGCAGAGAGAGTCCTGAGGATGTGTGCTGACAGGTGGGCTTGGTGTGCAAGTGAGACGGGCAAGCAGGCAGGTAATCTTGGAGACAGGGAGAACAGGTGTAAGGCTAACTGGCAGGCAGGCAAACACACAAACTAGCAGGCTAGGCAGGCAGGCAGGCAAAATCTTGCAGGCAAGGAAAGCATGAAAATAAACTGAGAACAAAGCTAGAAGCGTGCACATCGACAAACTGTGAATAGCATGACGATCTGGCAGGGACTGGCTGTCTGTGCAGAGTTCTTGTAGAGGAGTGGTGATGACAGCTCTTGTCTCCTCTGACAACACAAAGCACAGTTAAATAAAGCATAAAGTCTTCACTAGTAAACCCCAGTCCCTCACTTTCCAAAATACTACCTCATACCTAACAGTCTTCTTTTACACGTGCCAGGCTCGAGGCAAAATTTAAACACTGCAAGGTATGATCAGCCAGAACAGGCCAACAGGACAATGCAGCAAACCTCCAACAGAGACTAATCTCCCCCCAGGATTACCTCAAAACAAAAAAAGGCAAAATAATAAAGTAGTGAGCCGATGGAAGAACTGAAAGATCTGTTCAGCTGGTTCATTTGATGTCTAACTTACCAGGATTTACTTCTAAACTGAAAGACAGCTTGTACCACTGTACAGCACAAAGGGAAAGGCCAAAGGGAGGCACAGGCTACTGACCACCACACCACACTAGGAAATCAAACGCAGCAAAAAACTACCAAAACCTCCTTCAGTTACAGGAGGAACACCACCTAAACCAAACTACTACTAAAGATAAACTCATCACAAAAAAATGTTGGATCCTGAACCGATCCCGGACAAGCCCCCATACGTTTTGACCTGGCGCAGGGGGGAAGTAACATGACTGAAGGAAAACTGAACTAGACAAAACAAATGTCAGTTTATTAAATAAACAAAGGAAAACAAAGAACAAACACTGTGGTGTGGAGGAGAGTCTGCTGACTGAGAGAAAAGGTGAAGAGGGGGAGGAAGGGCCTTCTGTAGTTTGCTCAGCTGTAACTGATTGGACAGGACCAATGATCATCTCAGCTCCCTGAAACTAGAAAGAAGAGAGGCGGTACACAGAAGACAGGATGTAAACATGTGTTGATGTAATGTGTGTGTGTGTAACGTGTGTGTTGTCAGGTGTGTGTTAATATAACATATGTGTGTATATTCAGGCGTGCCTGGTGCTGATGCTCATGTACCCAAACTGTCATTCTCGGCCGCCCTCACCGTCCCCACGGAGCGAGCAGGAACCATCATCTTCGACCATATCTTCGTCAACGAAGGAGACTTCTATGATCCCAGAACAGGTAAACATGATCCCAGAACATACATGATTCATTAAACATGCATGATCCACTGTGACTTCTATTTACCTTCATGGATGATCGATTAGATCGATCGATGAAGTCGATCAGCGTCAGACGTGATATAAATCAGTTTTCTGCAGGAACTGAGATAATTTATTAACTTTCATATATCGAGAATAAAACTCAATGATGTTTGTTTGTTTGATCATGATGGAGGTGAAAGGATTGATAGTGTTGATTATTAAAGTCCTAATCACTGATCAAAGTTTGACATGGACACAGGCTTTAACTCTGTCACTTAGTAACTCTGTACCTCTGTCACTCTGTACCTCTGTCACTCTATACCTTTGTCACTCTGTAACTCTATACCTCTGTCACTCTGTCCTCCTCAGGTGTCTTCACCGCCCCTGTAGACGGACACTACTTCTTCAGCGCCGTCCTGACGGGCCACAAGAATGAGAAGATCGAGGCGGTTCTGTCCAAGTCCAACTACGGCATGGCCCGGGTGGACTCTGGGGGCTACCAGCCCGAAGGCCTGGAGAACAACCCTGTGGCCGAGGCGAAGACCCCCCCGGGCTCGCTGGCCGTCTTCAGCATCATTCTGCCTCTGCAGACCCGGGACACGGTCTGCATTGACCTGGTGATGGGAAAACTGGCCCACTCTTCAGAGCCACTCACTGTCTTTAACGGGATGCTGCTCTATGAGGACATGTGACGTTTCATCCTGAGAGACCGAATGGCGAGCTGAAGAACCTGAACCACACGATCTATGACAAACCCAGAGGAGGCAGCGCTGTAAAGAACCTGAACCACACGATCTGAGACAAACCCAGAGGAGGCGGCACCGCAAGAACCTGAACCACACAATCTGAGACAAACCCAAAGGAGGCTGCGCTGTAAAGAATCTGAACTACACGATCTGAGACAAACCCAGAGGAGGCGGCGCCATAAAGAGCCATCATCAGGCTGTTGATGACAGAATGTTTTAAGGAAGCTTCAGTACTGAACAGATGTTTTTATTCTACAGTCACTCCACTACAGGACCTGATGACATCACAGCAGAATTACAGTGTTAACAGTTTGATGCTGTAACAGCACCTCCCAGAGGCTGCAGGGTTAATTACAGCCTCAACATGCTAATGATGTTTCATGTGGTGTGTCCTGAGGGGGGCGTAGAGGAACACACACAGGCTCATTTAAACAAAGTGCTGCACAGACTTAAGCCCCGCCCCTGGCAGGTCAGGTGTTGTCAAGGCAACCTGTGACCATGTGACTTTAAATATGATGAAAGCTTTATAAAAGCAGAATGTGTACCTGAGAGGAATGATAGCTTTTTATTTTCTAACTGACACGAGTTCACATTGTGAATGTTTTTATTTTATTGGTGTTTTTAGTCTTTGTCACAAATATTAAAGGACAATGCTGGAAATATTCTATATTTTCTTAGTGTCAACAAATCCCTTAAAAGACCAGAGATGAAATAAATGTTCAGATCCTTTACTGATGTGAAAGTAAAAATACTACATTCAAAGTATGTTTTAAAAACACATTTTTATCAGAAAAATGCACTTGAAGTATTAAAAGTGAAAGTAGCCGAAGCAGTTTGATGTCCCCTGTGAGAGTTCTACTTTAATTTATTAGGTTTTTATTTTAAATATTAATCTGTCAAGTAACCAGTGGGTCGTCCACTAATTGAAAAATCGGCGGTTCAATCCCTGGCTCCTCCAGTCCGCATGTCAAAGTGTCCTTGAGTAAGATACTGAACCCCAAAGTGCTCCTGAAGGCTGTACCAGCGGTGTGTGTAAATGAGCATTAGATTTTCTCCTGATGAGCAGGTTGGCACCTTGCATGGCAGCCTCTGCCATCAGTGTGTGAATGTGGTATAAAGCGCTTTGAGTGGTCAGAAGACTAGAAAGGCACTATATAAGTGCTGTCCATTTACCATATACCATAAATGTGCTGGAAGAAAAAACACAACATTTCTCTTCAAGATGTACATAGTTACTTTCCACCACTGGCCAAGAGTCACACCAACAGTGTTTTAGTCCGTCTCTAAATACTTTCCTCCTCCCTTTCAGAGCTCATTGGTTTCTACTGAAGACAAATATACAAGTTCATGTTTAAAAAGGCTCAGTAATAAAACAGCTGCTTGTTTCTATCTATCAAACAGCTGTTCATGCTGATGAAGAAACATTCTGTGGCTCATTGACATGTTTTAATAATTTTTGGACAATTAGGAAAAAGATCAATCACAATACTTGTTAGTGGAACTGTTGATTTGACTCTGGGATTTATTGACAACAAAGACAATATAGAATATCACATTATAAGCACAAGCAGCAGATGAAGGATGAAGGACAACACACAGACATGATGGTGTTTCCTCTGAGGATAACTCATTACAACTGCCTGCATGTATTTTAACTAAATGTGTTTATCACTGAATCTCTCCAACAGATCTACAACACGTTCATCAGTTACTGATGTTTTTGTGTACAGATACACAGAGATGACAGATATTTAAAACACGTATACACTTATCATCTTGTGAACAGCAGCTGTCCTTCACTCACTCTCATGTAAACCTGTTTGTACATTTCACTGTTCTGTATTGACAAATCATTTTCTCTGTCATTAAAAGTAAACCTAAGTCTAACCTAGCAGGTTGTTTGACAAGCTGTGTTGTGTCTCTTAATAAATGTAATATATAGACTGACTCTGTGTTGCTGTGTGGTTTCAGAGATGACCTGAACATGTTCACAGTGACAGTGAGAGCATGATGGTCATCTGTGTGAAAATGGACGTTATTCAGTCTGTGACAGAATGAAAGGTGATGGCTGCCATGAGTAACAATGGCTGAGGCACTTTAACCAGCCTCTCCTAAACTTTAGATATTAATGTTAATAATGTTTCAACAACCTTGGCGAATGAAAACTCAAAATGACGTTGGACCTCCAGTGCAGGAGCATGAGGAACAACCGCTTAATGACCTAATCATAGGGTTAGGGTTAGTAGAAAATCTATCTTGGATCGCACTGTGCTGAGTGCCAGCCATGTTGCAGAAAATATTGAACTAATGGAGTTTGGGTCTCCTTGTTCTTCCAAACACTGTACCTATGCTGTATAAATCTGAAAAGGATGGTAAAAATAGAATGTTTTCTTTTTATTATTCATAAAATGAATTATATTATCCTATTAATGTATCTCATTAAACCACTTGATATCTACCTAGTATCTCATGACATAATAAATAGGTATTAAGAGATACTATTTCATAATTATGACTTAGTACTTTTACTCACTTTTTATTGCTATGAGAAACACATAATTCAATTAAATTCAGACTTTAGTAAGGACACAGCTCATGAGGGGTCCATAGCACAACAAAATACAAGAAGAACAAATAAATAAAAACTAATTATATGAAGTAATTATGAGAATGTTTTTCACGGTTATGAGATGCTCATATTAATAATAAATATTGTCATATTGTCTTGGGAAATGTAAAATGTACACAATACTCATCAAATGGGAAAGAAATTTAGTGTTCAGTTGTTTACAATAAAAACAGAACAGATACGACAGAAAAACAGAAACAAAAAAATACAGTACAGTAATATTAACTGTAACAGTTAAATAAATTGCAGTCTCACATATTTATAATATTAAATAAAAATATGTATTATCTGTATACAATTATGAAAAAAGTCATTTTTAATGTTCCCTCTCTTTATAAAAATGTCCTGACTTTATAAAAAACTTGAAAACTGTATAAATTGGTTTACTATCAGTATAAACTGGTTTATCTTCAGTTGGACCAATATAAACTGGTTTAATATCAGCATAAACTGGTTCATCTTCTTTTGGACCACTATAAACTGGTTTAGGCTTTTGTCAGCCCAATGGTGATTTATCACCCATCATGCCTGCTGTGCCTGAAATCATATTCAGCCCTGGCCATACACCTGAAAAAACCCACCATATGCAAATCCTAAAGGAGAGACAGTTGCTCCTAAATGTCAACTGTGATGCTGAATTTTGGAAATGAGACGTGACCAATTTTGGGCTGTGATTACAAGAGCTCAAGACTGGGCAGGCACCTGAGAGGAGACCACGCTAAATTATCAGAGGCTCAGGTGCAAATCTACCTTCACCCATTGTTTTTCAATTAAAACCATACAATATAGACAAATGACTTTAAGCCATTTCTGTTTTTATCTGGGCCTCTTCCCACTACGTGCACAACCTCTAGGTTGTCCATGAGTATCATGCAATGTGGCCCAATGAGCTATTATGGCCTATTTTTCCTCAATAGCTTTTTAACAAATAGATATCATAGGATCAGCTCAAGCTCACATCTGAAAAATAATCGCTTTAATGTGGTCAGAGGTGTGAACATTGCAGTATAGAGTGGAAAAGGAGTGAAACTAGGCGCTTTAAAGTGTTCAGAGACGTGAACGACGCAGTTTAAAGTGAATACGTCTCACACAACGTGAAAAAGAAAGTTGTGCTGCCAACATCAACATTGTTTTTCTTCTTATATATTCTAACGTGGTCATGTGTGTGAGCAGCAGCTGTCCAACAGTTTTTACTCCTATATTTTTTTAAATGAGCAGTGTGCAGAAACATGGAAGGTTTCCAATAAAGCAGCCTTGGTATCGGGTGACGCTCCACAATGCCCTCCAGTGCTCAACCTGCCCGCTTCATCCTGCTCTGTTGCTGTGGTAACGGCAGTCTGAAACAGGAAGTGGATGAGCATTGTTGCTGTTCAGGACAAACATGTTTGGTTTATTAAAAGTCATTTCCTGCTGATGACCTCAGAGCTTCTCCACGGCCGCAGCATGCTGACTGATTGATTAGATTTGAAGTGATTAGTGTAGAGTGCAGCGGTGATGTCATCAGCGTGTCACAGTTCAGAGAATGAGAGGATGAGGAGGATGAAGAATTTAATGAAGCAGCAGATTGAAGATAATAGAAGAAACATGAAGGAAGCAGCTGATTGAATGTTCTCCAATCAGAGACACAAACACATGAAGAACGGTACACACCTGATCTGACCCTCACACAGCAAACACAGTAAACATCCTTCAAAACGTTATTCGTCAATTTTAATCTGACTTTGAAAATATTTGAAACATGTAACAAGACAAAATCCTTCACCTGGAGACTCGAACATAAAGTAATTGCAAACACACCAGCTGAACGAGCTGTTTCTCTCAGCTGAAGAAACAAGTTTTAAAGTTTTACAAGTTGCTCCCAAAGTTTCCACATTTACACTTGTAAACACTTTATAAGGATGAAGAAGATGAAGAAGAAGAACTCTAACCATTATCAGCCTTGTTCAGTATGGACTCCTGCAATCCACTTCAATACACTAACACCACCTCCCGGAAAACAAGGGCAGTTGTTGTAGACAATCAGCTATTTCTGTTACAGCAGGAACACACTCCCTCTGCACATGTCTCTAAATATGCTCACATATGAACTCAAGAAAATGGTTTAATTAATAACTCAGGTGTTTTATTGTCTGATTGGTTTATGATTGTTTTTCTCCAATTTTTTCTTTGCAATGTGACTGTAACTTCACTACGTATAAAGTTGTTATCTGTTTCCTTTGTAATGTGACTGTAACATCACTACATATAAAGTTTTTATGTGTTTTCTTCGTAATGTGACTGTAACATCACTACATATAAAGTTTTTATGTGTTTTCTTTGTAATGTGACTCTAACATCACTCTATAGTTTTTTATCTATTTGCCTCATAATGTCACTGTAATGTCACTATGTATAAAGTTTTTTATCTGTTTTCTTCCTAATGTGAAAGTAAAGTGACTGCCTATATAATTATTTGTTTGCTTCGTAATGTGACTGTAACGTCTTGAAGTATTTTATGCGTTTTCTTCGTACTGTGACAGTGATATCACTACATATAAAATTTGTGTCTGTTTGCTTCATAATGTGATTGTAACGTCATTATGTATAGTTTTTTTTATCTATTCACCTCATAATGTCACTGTAACATCACTACGTATTAATTTTTTGTTTTCTTTGTAATGTGACTGTCATGTCACTGTATAAAGTTTTTATCTGTTTTCTTTGTAGTGTGACTGTAATGAGACACTAAAGTTATTGGTTTATAATCTTTGAACATGTTGTAATGTATTTAATTGTTTTCTCTGTTTACTCAGTAAAGAAAATTTCTGCTCTGAGAATCGCAGGACTTATTGGTTTTACAGACTGTAACCCCCCCCCTTCACTTTGCATCCCTGTCTCCCTGTTTGTCTGTGAGGCTGTGAGTTAAAAGCTATTAATGTTTGTATACAAGATCACAATGAGAGATGATGACAATCCCCCCCTCCCCCAGACTGGTCACTGGTCATGTGACCTCCTCTCCCTCCAGGGGTCTTTAAATCTGCCACCATCTCCTCAGAGAGAGATAAGAGAGTCACAGCGACAGGTGAGTCACCCTTCTGATACAGGATCAATAATTCTGAGCAGTTATTTTTCAAAAAATATAATTTCATATCAATATATTCTGCTTTTAGTGTTAAACAACAAAACATATAGTTGTTCCAACATAGAATCAATGTTTACAACAAGTAACTGTAAATGTTTTGTGCACTTTCTCTTCCATGAGAATATATTTATATGAATTTATATTATATTGTATTATATTATACGATGTGTTGTGAAATTTACAGTAACATTGTATTTTACAAACTAAATGTTACATCTCAAATGTTTGTTTAACATAAAACTTTCATTTTGTCTCCATAATGTTTTTTGGTAACACTATTTTACAGCTTCTTTAGTTTTATACTCATTTCCTGGAAATGTTCAGAGTAATTTTCAGTTGTTTTGATGGTTAATTTTTAGGACATCTTACAGAGAGGGAGGTGCAGTATGATTCTAATTATAAGAAAAACTAAAAAAGTGTTAAGTTGATTTCACTGGTAAACAGAAACTCGTTACACTTGGGTTCATACATAATTGTTACGTTGCAAAAATTCTTAATAAATTAGACGCTTAACTCTTAAAGTCTTGTAGTTAGGGTAAATCGATATAAATTGATAAATCAGCATATTAGGTTTTTTCAATGATTTCCTAAAAGTAGCTGCTGTGTAACTGTTCATTCTTATGACATTTCTTTGAAAAATGTTGTAGTGTAATGTAATGTGGTATTACACAGGAAATGAAAGGAACTGTAAAATACCACATTTACTCCATTAGAAGTTTTAAGAAAACATTTTGAAAACCAAAATGAAAGTTGTGTGTTAAACAAAGATGCAACATCTGATTTGTAGAAGACACAGATGTTTGAGAGCTGAAGAGTCATAGTGAAAAGTCCCAAACGATGATGAAGATTTACAAGAAATATTATTATATTTTTAACTTTACTCATATAAATGTCTGGAAAAGAAGAAAAATGATTATTTAATAATTCTGATTTCTGCTGTTTTATGCAGAACTGTGATTTATGAATTTGCTTTGTTGAAGGTTTATTAGAATATTTAAATGTATTTAGAAACTGGTGTATATGAATTTATGGTGTTTTAATAGATAAATCCAACCAGAAACACGTTACAGGTTAAAGGCCTGCAGTCAGTCTTAGTATTAAAGTAAATGTGTTTTTTAATTGATGATAAACAGGTAAACATTATTTCTCCACTGATGGTACTTCAGATAACATCTGCATCTTATCTTATAAATGGATCATATTCTCTATATTTAAAATATTCATCTGTAAAGTAACTTTAAATAAACGTAGTGCAGTAAAAAACTAGAAATATAATTAGTATAATGTAGCTGAAAATAGAAAATAAGATAACAAAGAAGTTAATTATCAGCACTGAGTCATCAGTTTCAGAAATATTCTTCACTGTTGATTAAGATCAGCATCTGTCTTTATTAAACTCATAAAAGTTCAATGTTGGACTTCAGTGAAAGATAAAAGTTAAGTTAATTTTATTTATATAGCACCAAATCCCAACAGAAGTTATCTCAGGGCACTTTTCACATAGAGCAGGTCAGACCATACTCTTTATTTACAGAGACCAACATTCCTCTATGAGCAGCACTTGGTGACAGCAGCAAGGAAAAACTCCCCTTTAACGGGAAGAAACCTCAAGCAGAACTGGGCTCTTAACAACAATAATAATAGAAATCTGACTAATAATAATAATTGCAGGTGTGGGCGTCAAGCAGCAAATGTGACTTCACTCAGACAGAAAATAATATTAGTTAATATAAATGAATAAATAACAAAACAATTAATGAATAAGAGCCAAAACAGCAAGGGTGACAGGAACACCCGGCTCTGATTGGTCAAACTTCTCTCAACAGATTGTTAATTAAACGTGTCCCAAATGCTGAACGTGTCTGTTCAGTGAGATCCATTATTGATTGTAATATTGATCTTTTATCAGTTCAGATATGACAAACTGTGATGACGCTGCAGTTCCTGTAACAACATCTAAACTAAAATCATAAATGCTTGTAAAGAGTTTTGTTTCCTGCATTCAGAGACTGTTGGCGAGAAGCTGAGGATTGTGGGTGCTGTAGTTCTTCTTCTCCTGTTTGTGACGGCGGCAGGATGCTGGGCTGTCTGCTGCTCTGCTGCTGCTTCAGTCTGCTGCGTCTCTCCTCTGCTCTGGTTCATGGAAATCTGCAGCTGGATACTGAGCCCGCCTACCTGTCTGACATCGGTCAGTGATGTCACAGACACCTGTCCAATCAGAGAGCCACAGGAGGCTGACATGATCCGAAAAGAGTCAAAGTTTGATCTTTATTTCATAATAATAATGATCACAAAAACAGGATTAAAAATAAATAAAATATTTGTATGTAAATGTAAATCCTCCTGAATTATTACGCAGACTAAAAAGATCTTTTCAAAAATAGCAGCAGTTTGTCCAGACGGAGGATATTAAAGGATAAAAGGAAGCAGTAATCGTGTAATAAAATGCTTTAATCTGTTTTTGTGACGTTAATTAAACGTTAAATGTAACTTGGTTTGTTTGGTCAGATGACTGCAGCTTCTCTTTTTCTACTTTTCTACAAGTAGAATCAGTTTTCTGCTGAATCCAGCTGTTGACATGAAGTGAAGTGAAACACAGATATACAGATGTGTATCGTCAGCATAACCACTGATAATGTTAAAATAATAAAAATTATATAAATTTTAAAAATTATATAAATAAGCAGTGTGTTACAGACTGTTTACATCCATTCATGTCAAACTGTGTACCTGAGGCTCATGCATGGCTTCACATTCAAAAAAATAATAGCTTATGTTGATAAAAAATATTATTAAATGATACTAATAAATGACATCCACATGTACAAACAATCATCTGATGAACAGACTGCAGATATTTGATTTCTGCGTTCTGTCCTGCAGAGAGAAGCCACGCCCCTGACCCTGTGCGTGACCCTGCCCTCTTACCTGTTGACTCCATGGAGGATCACTTCCTGTTGGACACGGGCTCCTATGATGAGGTGGGTGTAGCCTAATGAAAGATGAGGCTCGCCACAAAGTTTTCAGACTCACAGTGAATGTTTCCTGTTCTCCAGGACTCCTCGGCAGCCTTGCAGCTGCAGGGTCGGGCCATGCGCTCGCCTCGTCGCTGCATCCCTCACCAGCAGTCGTGTCTGGGTTATCCGCTGCCATGCTGCGACCCCTGTGACACCTGCTACTGCCGCTTCTTCAACGCCATCTGCTACTGCCGCCGTGTGGGCCATGCCTGCCCACCACGACGCACCTGAAGGAGCGACGCTACCCGCAGACGTGCCTGATAGACGACACCCCCTGCAGATGCGACTGATGGAGTGACGCTGCCTACAGGTTTGCCTGATGGGGTGACGCCACCCACAGACGCGCCTGATGGAGTAAATGTGTTGGTGGTGGAATAAATGAGTAAATGAATATATTTTCAAATGTCACTTTAACGTGTTCTGTCAGTGATTCAAACACTTTATCAAAATGAGGACAAAATGTTGAAATGCTGAACAGGAAGTCCTGTGGTCTGTTGGCTGAGACACAAACCAGCGCTGGTCAGCTGTGTTATAAATCACAATCCGGTTTAAAAACCTGCTAATTAACATGAAGAAAGACAGAACAGTTGGTAGAAAGACAACAGCTCATCCAGTCAGCTGGAATGAATCTCCAGGTGCATTCTGGGAGTGACTGACAGTTAAGATTACATAGGTGCTTTTCATAATGCTAAGGTGTCTCCTCGCTTCCCTCACTCACCTCTCAGCTCCTCCCAGTGAGGATGAGGACAGAGGAAAGTAATTCATCGACCGGGACATCCTCGCTCACTCCAGCGGCATTTTGAGAAGACGACAACTACAAATGTCAAATATGTAGAAGTTAGCTATCAATATATTATGTCGAAATTATTAAGTAACAGTTTAAAGTCTAAAGTTTAAACTTTTAATTCATGTACAATTAATCAAAGGCCCAGTGTGTAGGATTTAGTGGCATCTAGCAGTGAGGTTGCAGATTGCAACCAAATGAATACCCCTCCCAAGCGTGTAGGAGAACCTATAGTGGCTGTGTGTCATGGACTCGTGGTTTGGGACTCTTCTGTGTTCTTTGGGTTTTCTGTGTTACACTTATGTTACCTAGTCCTTTGGGTCATTTGGTTAAGCTTGTTTATGTTATTTGACTTTGAAAGGCTTTCTTGCATTCTCGGTTGGATTATGGTTTGAGTTGTGTGTTCTGGGATTTGGTTTGTATGTTTCCCCTGTGTTCCTTTACTCCTCTTGTGTTCATGTACTCCTCCTCACACCTGCCCTGTATCACCCTCGTTAGGCCTGCCCTGCTCCCAGTGTCTTCTCCAGCCTATCAGCTCCCAGCCTGCCCTTTTGTTGTGCCACCTGTTCCTTGTTGTCTGATTAGTTCAGTTTGTGTTTAAGTTCAGTTTTCAGTTCAGTCTTTGTCGAGTCATCTGTTCTGTTCTGCTCCATCCTGTAAGTCTGCTCAGTTTGTCCGCTTAGTTTGGTCTGTTCAGCCTGCCGTGTCTCAGCTTCTTTTGATTTTTTTAATAAATATTCTGCACTTGATCCTGTCTGGCTGCCGTCTCTGCATTTGGGTCCCCCTGCTCCTCAATCCATGACACTGCGAAACTCACAAAAAACACAAAAGGCCCTCTCTAGAGCCAGTGTTTGGTTTGTCCATTCTTGGCTACTGTAGAAACACAACGGTGCAACATGGCAGGCTCCGTGAAAGAGGACCTGCTCCCTCTGTAGATATAAAGGCTCATTCTGAGGTAACGAAAACACAACACTTCTTATTTTCAGGTGATTTATTTGCACTTATGAATATGACATTCCATTTCTGCCAACTCTGTTCCACTCGATGCCACTAAATTCTACCCACTGGACCTTTAACACTTTACACAGTCAATAATTTTTTACATAGGGATAGCTGGAAGGAAAACTGATAACTGCTCCAATTTTTATCATTTGATTATAGATCTATAGCAGCGTCTGTCTGTCACACAATAAACATGTTGCCATGTTGTTGACGTAGGATATACCTGTGGTTCGTCACTCTCAGCTCTTCCTAGGAGCCTCCTCGCTCCTTGTCTCCTCTGAGGTGCATTTAAGGGATTGGAAGATCCTTCATGATGGCGGAGGGGGAGCGATTTCCAGGTCACGGGAGGAGAGAGGACGCGAGGAAGCATAAGTTAGCATAATTAGAAGCACCCGCTGTTTAGAAAAGAAAAGATCACGATTCCACATTTAGCTGCACTTCAACTCTAGTTGAGAACAACTATTACTGATGAAATGATAATATTACAACCTGTAGATCAATTTACATTATTAATATTAATACAAAAGGAGTGGAACCTTCATGGGGATCAGTAAAGAGATGAAACTGATGCTTTGTTAAAGGTAAAACACAAACTGTAAATGTCTTATTGGAACAAAGAAAGTGCAGCTGCAGTCTAACTTTTGCTGCCTTAAGAACCAGGTTTTAGATTTAGGCCCGTATTTTTATCATTTTATTTATTAATAATTATTATATATTAATAATGGCTTCCTCTGCTTCAGCAGCCATTCAGATTTCTGTAGAATAAAAATTGTCACTTTCTTTAAACTTTAGAAGTGTTGGTTGGTGTGTTTTTAAACCTAGCCAGTCTTTATGCTAAGCTAAGCTAAGCTAGCTGTTTTCCCTTGATTCCAGTCTTATACTAAGCTAAGCTAGTTGTTTTCCCTGCTTCCAGTCTTTATGCTAAACTAAGCTAGCTGTTTCCCTTTGCTTCCAGTCTTATGCTAAGCTAAGCTAGTTGTTTTCCTCTGCTTCCAGTATTTATGCTAAGGTAACCTTTCTCAGTCCAAACAGCATCATGTAAAAGCAGTTTCTTCAGTTTGATGTGAATAAATGAGAACAAGCGGTGTGTTTCAGATTTTGCATGTTTTATTTGAACTTCATGTTGAAAGTGAAACTGGTGTCTTGCTCAGTTGGCGGCGATGGTTTGGTCAACCCAGGCGCGCAGCTCGGTGACGCGGGCATACACGCCGGGCATCGTGGGAGTGCAGGTGCCACTTCCCCAGGACACAATACCGACCAGAGTCCAGGCGCCGGCCTTCTCACAGACCAGAGGACCGCCAGAGTCGCCCTGAAAACAAACACACAGAAATAAATAAATACACAAACAAACAAATGACAAGCGTAGGTGATCGCTACATATTAGCATGTCCAGCTTTAGATGATTTAACCTGTTGCTAACATGTTGTTAACATGTCTGTTGGTGGTTAGTATGCAGAACTCACCATGCAGCTGGAGGCTCCGGCAGCTCCAGCACAGATCATCAGGTTGCTGATCTTGTTGCCCCAGTAACGACGGCACTGCTCATTGGTCAGCAGAGGGAGGGCGGCCTGCTGCAGCAGGGCGGGGGTGTCAGGAGCTGCAACACATCAACACCACAACATATCACACTGATGTCTACCTGCTGCATACTGCCCCCAGTGGTCAAAGAACACTGTGTTTCCTGTGTCAACACTCCCCCTAGTGGTCTGAGAAGTTGTACAGGTGAGCTCTCAGGTGTAAAGCACTAATAGTAATACTACTACTACTAATAATAATAATAATAATAGTAATATAGTCACCGTTGTAGCGCGTCAGGCCCCAGCCGCTGGTCACACACTTCATGCCTCCGGGGAAGTCGTCTCCGGTCTCAGCCACGCACACGGGGGAAACACGCATGTTCAACTGGGCAGGGCTGGCCAGCTTGATGAGCAGGATGTCGTTGTTGATGGTGTAGCTGTTGTAGCGGGGGTGCTTGAACACCTGACAGGAAATGACATCATTAGCCAGTGAACACGCAGGAGCTCACGAGACGTGATGAAGTCCTGCTGCTTGTCGCTCACCTTGCCGACCTTCATCACCTGGATGTCCTCAGCATTGGAGGAGCGATCATGTTCTCCAAGGATCACACGGTGGTATGTCCTGCAGAAAAAGATGTGAGTGAAACCAGCCAGCAACAACAAAAAAACACCTGAAAAACACCTGAATGCCAGGAGGTGGAGCCTAACATCAGCTGATGGCTGAAGCAGGAACATTGATCATATGACAGGTTTAACTGTCTTCATTTAAACATCATTTATAAAGTTTAAAACTGCAGTTAAAGATTGTTTCAATCCAAGTAAAAACTGTCCCATCATGATGTCAGCTGTAAAATTAAAAAGTGATAATTCAATGTATCAATAAGCTGCATGTTCTCATCTAAAAATCAAAAGGTTGTTGGTGTTTACTTGACATTGCAGTGAGCAGCGGTCACCACCCAGTTCTCATTGATGAGGGAGCCTCCGCAGAAGTGGAAACCGGTGTAATCCTGAAACAACCACATGTTAATGAACATAACCTGTGTGTGTGTGTGTGTGTGTGTGTGTGTGTGTGTGTGTGCGTGTGTGTGTGTGTGTCTGTGGTGTGAGTGGGTACCTGCAGGGACACCTGCCAGGGCCAGGAGTGAGGCACTGCCTCCTCGCCGTTCACGATACGGGAGTAACCCGTGATGATAGGGGGGATGGCAGGATTGCCGCAACCTGGTGACATTATCATAATAACATCATCATAAAGACATCATTAACAACAACATAAGTCAGGAAGTTCATTCCTGATCTTTGGGAACAAAAGACACAAAACACCTCGAGTCACATTTTCAGTAGGAAACGGTTGTTAATAAGATCAATACTTAAAAACTGATCAGCCAATAAACGGATCGATCTCTGCATCCAGTTTTCTTCAGTCACTTTTAAAAATCATTTTATCTTCATAAAGTTTTAAAATGTATTTTCTTGTAGGTTTCTGTGGTTACCAACTCTATAAATAAATATTAAGATTGTAAATTAAAAATGATCCGTCACCAGCAGCTCAGTCTACCCAGCATGCTTCACTCCCTTGGCTGTCTCACCGTAGGCTGCACCAGCGAAGGCAAGGCAGGAGAGGATCCACAGGAAGGCCATGGCTCGAACATGAAAGCTCTGTCTGAGAGATGAGCCTTTATACAGACAGGGAGCGACAGGATTGGACAGGACAGGAGGGATGTGGCGGGACAGCAAGGCGTGTTATCAGAGGATGGTGGGAGTTTAGACAGGTGGAGCTGACAGAGTTTTCCACCTGATGAAGCACAAACATGAAAACTGTTCAAACGCAAAGAACAACATTAAGTCTGGCTGCAACATGACACACTGAGTATTAATCTGTTAATATACTGACCAGTTTGGTCCATAAATTCAGTCAGAAAATGGTAAAAAAAAAAAAAAAACTGACGTCTTTAAATGTCTCATTTTATCTGACCGACCTTTTATAACATTAGAAAACAGAAACTCTGAGACACGAGAGAAACTGACTGAAACTTTTAACTGGTTTAATCAAAATAGTTGCATAATATATTTTTAGAATATTTTATTTTTATTTTCAGATTTACTTTCAACAATTATATAGAACACAGAACATAAAGAAACCTCAGTTCCCTGCCTAGTCTGTATGAACCCCATTAAAAAAAAAGAAAAAGGTCAGTGTGTAGTAGGGATGGGTATCTTTAGGATTTTATCAATACTGATACTGCTTAGCGATATACTTGTCATTACTCTTATTGATACTACTCTTCATAAAGACATGACATGAAAAGATGTTAAAGATTCAACAGTTATTTTTTTTTACTTTTTTGCTCTTAATAAGTAAATTAAATTGTTTCTGGTCAACAAATGTGTGATGAGCCTTAATGCTGCTTTATTAGCAGAAATTAAACTTAAACTTAAATTATTACCAAAGCACCACAGAACTATAATTCTTCAGCTCACAGAAATAGATAACAAAGAAATAACTTGACAGAGTGTAATACAAACTTGTTTTCCTCCAACCAACCCACGTCACCCCCTCGCCCACATTCTAACTCCTGATGAACCAAGGCCGTGTACATAGATAAGAAAAAAATAATAAATAATTTTTAAAAATTAAAGTAATTAAGTAATTATTAAATAAAGAAAAACACAACCGAGCCCACCATTTCTTTGCACACATTCTCAAAGAACTTCCATTTTGAATAATTTCTTACTTCCCTTACTGCTGCCTCCTTCTTTGTTCCCAGATTGAATCTAGGTTCCATTATAGTGGCCTCCTCGAGAAATGCCATCATATCATCGTCCTGTACACAAGAAAATAATTAAACTTCATAGTAAGGGTATATCTTGTCACTCATTTATTGTGTTTTTTGTTTGTTCTGTTTTTTTGCACCTGGTAATGTTGGATAGGTCACCCCAGACTTTTTCTTTAATGGTCTTCCAGTGTTTGAAGGATGGGCAGCATCTGGCCACATGTAGCATGCCTGTCGCTCAACACACTCAGGGTAGACATGCATTAGACTGTGGAACTCCTCAGCCTTCCTGAAGTCATCGTCTGTGACCTTTTAAAGTCTGAGATGAAATGATTCAAATGTTACAATTTATATATTGTACATTAAATTACATTATTTATTTATTTTTTCATTTTTTAATTTTCATCATGCTGACATGAACTTATTTTAAGTCATACATTATTATGTTTCCTTAGACTATTCAGTAATATCTACTAGTAAATCTGACCCAGTGGATTACCTATCTCTCCTCATGAAGGCTGCCATAAGAAACAGAGTTCCGGCATGTCCTCACACCCTGGACAACAGCATGGTCAGGCAGGCCTGAAACATATAAAAGACAATCAATTGAAATCAATTTAGTCCTGCCTGAATGATACTGCAACAATGAGGCTTAGTTTCTTACCCAGGATACACTGCTTCTCCTGGAACACAGTCTTCATGATGGATGATCTCTTGATCCACACAATGGGAATCTGTATCCTTGCCGTCTACTTGGAGATGGTTTGGATGGTATAGACCTATTGTGCTCCAAGGTTGAGAGTATGCGTGAAGCATTCAAGCTTCATAATTTGGAGCTGTTGTACAGCCATGTTCATATTTGCAGCATTATCTACTGTTATGGCTACAGCTTTCTCTCTTACACCAAATTCTGCAAGGACCTCTCCTATGTCCTCAGCCATGACAGGACCACTCTGAGACTCATACACTGCCTGGGTCCTTAGGACTTTCTGTCTCAGTTGGCCTTCATTTGCATAGTGCAGTGTGACTGTGATGTTGTGGTCCTGTGTGATATTTGTCCACCCATCAGTGGTTATGGCTAGTTTTGACACATTGGCAAGCTCACTGATGGTTTTTTCTTCTCAGCTTCACACCAAGCAGGTATAAGGGTGCTTGATAACATGTCTCTGAAAGGAGAGTGGTCACTGGGGTTAAGGGCTGTGTCAACAAGTCTCTAAAGACTCTAAAGCTGGTCCAGAATGCAGCTGCACGTGTACTGACAAAAACTTGGAAGAGAGATCATATTTCTCCCATTTTAGCTTCACTACATTGGCTTCCTGTAAAATCCAGAATAGAATTTAAAATCCTTCTCATCATATACAAAGCTCTATATATACAAAGGCACCATCATATCTTAAAGAGCTCATAGTACCCTATTACCCTACTAGAACACTGTGCTCCCAGAATGCAGCTTACTTGTGGTTCCTAGAGTCTCCAAAAGTAGAATGGAAGGCAGTTTTGGGTGGGTAACTGCTCTAATGGAAGCGCAGAGAAGCGTGTAGGACTGCAGCTCTGCCTCCTGGTCTCAACTCTGGCTTGTCATGGTTTTGGTCTACTAATAAACTCAGCCATATTTCTAGATATGAGAGCTGCTCCATCCAAAGTGGGATGTATGCCGTCTCTCCTAAACAGACCAGGTTGTCCCCAGAAAGTCCACCAATTGTCTATGAAGTCCACATTGTTTGCTGGACGTCACCTCAACAGCCAGCGGTTAAATGATGAAATGCGGCTATACATGTCATCACTGGTCAGATTAGGCAGGGGTCCAGAGAAAACTACGGAGTCCGACATTGTCTTTGCATATATACACACTGACTCAACATTAATTTTAGTGACCTCCGATTGGCGTAATCAAGAGTCATTCCCATTGACGTGAATAACAATTGTACCATATTTACGCTTATCCTTAGCCAGCAGTTTTAAATTTGATTCTATGTTACCCGCTCTGGCCCCAGGAATACATTAGACTATGGCCACCAGTGTTGCTAACTTCATGCTTGTCACTATGGAGCTGCCAATAATCAGAGTTGGTTTGTCAGCAGGTGTGTCACTGACTGGGAAGAACCTGTTAGAAATGTGAACTGGTTGGTGGTGAACCGTGGGCTTCTGCTTAAGGCTATACTTCCTTCGGACAGTCACCCAGCCAACCTGGCTTCCCAGCTGCTCAGGAACTACTGAGGGAGTAGGAGCTATGCTAGGTCGGCTCACACCAGCTACTGGGGGCTGGCTAACTACAGTAGCTAAGGATTGGGTTTCCATGGTGCAGAGCCATGCTTCCAATTCATTAAGCTTCACCACCAACACTGCTAATAAACTACATTTATTACATGTACCATTAAAGGAGGCAGAGGAATAGCTAAACATATGACACACCGAGCAAGAGAGAGCAGGAGAGCGAGAGGGAGAGAGAAGCCATCGCTAACAGCTAAGCTAAGTTAGCTGTTAAGCTAACTGCTGAGCTAAAGTAACTAGCAACTGTGGGATTAATTAGTCGCTAAAAGAAGGAGAGAGCTAAGAGTGCTTGAGCAGAACTAGTGTAAGTTTAAATGTACAGTGATTCTTCAATTACTCTTATTAAAAAAAGTGAAGGGAGCAGTGAACTTATAATGAAAAACATTTAATGTGTAAAAATACTCACTGAGTTATAATCCCAGTTACAGATTATAACTGTGGTTACATAACAACAGCAGTTCAACATCTCAACAACATTGTTGATTGTCTGTATGTTATGTACAACACTGTGGTTTAAAATAACATGCACTCTGACAGCTGGTAGCTGTTTTAGGCTCAGGGCAGAGCAGGAAAGAGACAGGTTTGCCAATTAATGTAATAATGAATATATACGTTACATATATATATATATATATATATATATATATATATATATATATATAAATAAAAGGAAAAGTAATTCAGTTAAATGTAAAAGGAGAAAAGTTTCACAGAAGTCAAATGGAAGAATAAGATTATTGATTATAGATAATCAATATAATGTCTATTTGTATATGTTTTAATTCATCTCTCTTTTATCTTCCTCTTCTCTCTCATTTTATTATATACTCTAATTGGACCTAGAGCTGGAAGAAGCCAAATTTCACTGCCTTCAGTGTTGCCATCTGCTGCTGCTGTGCATGTGATAATAACTTAGTTTTGATTATGTATAGATGTTGTTGTACTTTTGTGTTTAAAGTGTTTTATTCCAGATGTTGGTTTTTGTACAGAGAAATTAAACCACAGTTATTATTTAGAGCAAGTCAGTTCATGTGTGATGATCTGGTTTTTCTTCCAGGTTTTATATAGTTATGTTTTGGCAAAATGTATGATTTAGGAGATGTTTCTAAAAGTGTAATATTCTTAAATATTATTAGATTTAGTTCTATAAAGCCTGTGAAATCTTTCTCATGTTAAAATTGTATATATTAATTTATAAATATATATTATTTTTTGTCACTCATGGTGAGTTTCTATAAATCTGGTTTACCGAAGCTGCCGTTGATTATGTCGTTTTGTATGTGACATGTTTTATCTTTAAACTGCAGTGTGTGAAGCCGTGTGTGTGTGTGTGTGTGTGTGTGTGTGTGTGTGTTGCTGCTGTTGCTCGGTGTGTGTTGAAGGTCAGTTGGATGAAATGTGTATGTCTCCCAGCAGCAGCAGCAGCAGGTGTGTTGCATCATGAGGAACACATGAACATGCAGCCACATGAACTCTGATAACGACAGTCGAACGTCCAGTTCTCACTGAACAACAACAAACCCAAGCAAACCAATGATTACAGTAACAAGAGTCTCCTCTGATCAATAATCAATAATATGTTGTTTTATAGGATTCATATTATTTTATCTCACTACTCTCTCAGTAGTAGTAAGTATGTTATTAAATATTTAATGATTTAATAAAAGCTGACATATTTACTGTTAATGTGATCACAGTAACACATTACTAAATAGAGTATCGTGTTACTGGGATCATTTCCACTGCAGTGAAGGGTTAGGGTTGGGTTAGGGTTAGGGGTTAGGGTTAGGGGGCTAGGGTTAGGGTTAGGGTTGGGTTAGGGTTAGGGTTAGGGTTAGGCGTTAGGGTTAGGGTTAAGGGTTAGGGTTGGGTTAGGGTTAGGGGTTAGGGTTAGGGTTAGGGTTCGGTTAGGGTTAGGGTTAGGGTTAGGGTTAGGGGTTAGGGTTAGGGTTAAGGGTTAGGGTTGGGTTAGGGTTAGGGGGTTAGGGTTAGGGGTTAGGGTTAGGGGTTAGGGGTTAGGATTAGGGGTAGGGTTAGGGGTTAGGGTTAGGGTTGGGGTTAGGGTTAGGGTTAGGGTTAGGGTTAGGGTTAGGGTTAGGTTAGGTTAGGTTATGGTTGGGTTAGGGTCAGGGTTAGGGTTTGGGTTAGGGGGTTAGGGTTAGGGTTGGAGTTAGGGTTAGGACTCTGTGTGGCATTCATCTGGTCTCTGATCTGAGCTGCTGTTAACTTGCGATTTCTGAGGCTGGTGACTCGGATGAACTTGTCCTCAGAAGCAGAGGTGACTCTTGGTCTTCCTTTCCTGGGTCGGTCCTCATGTGTGCCAGTTTCGTTGTAGCGCTTGATGGTTTTTGCGACTCCACTTGGGGACACATTTAAAGTTTTTGCAATTTTCTGGACTGACTGACCTTCATTTCTTAAAGTAATGATGGCCACTAATTTTTCTTTAGTTAGCTGATTGGTTCTTGCCATAATATGAATTTTAACAGTTGTCCAATAGGGCTGTCGGCTGTGTAGTAACCTGACTTCTGCACAACACAACTGATGGCCCCAACCCCACTGATAAAGCAAGAAATTCCACTAATTAACCCTGATAAGGCACACCTATGAAGTGAAAACCATTTCAGGTGACAACCTCTTGAAGCTCATCGAGAGAATGCCAAGAGTGTGCAAAGCAGTAATCAGAGCAAAGGGTGGCTATTTTGAAGAAACTAGAATATAAAACATGTTTTCAGTTATTTCACCTTTTTTTGTTAAGTACATAACTCCACATGTTCATTCATAGTTTTGATGCCTTCAGTGAGAATCTACAATGTAAATAGTCATGAAAATAAAGAAAATGCATTAAATGAGAAGGTGTGTCCAAACCTTTGGCCTGTACTGTATATATATATATATTATATATATAGTGGTGGTTATAAAGACAACTGAGAGACTGAGAGCCAACTAAAACAGACCAACTAAAGATATAATGTTAAATGTTACATCCATGACACTACACACTGTCGAACAGCAGGTGGCGATGTGCACTACTTAAATGTTTTTAACTCTACATTGAATGCTGCTTTTAGATGCTGGTGTTCCACATCAGCACGCCACACCAGCACAAAGAACATTATAATATATTTATACTTTTCCCCTCTTTTTGTAAGCTTTTTCTCCTCCTTTTGCAAGCTTTTTTGCTTTTTTCTGTGGGACCCACAGTGGACGAAGGGACGTTATTTGTACTGTTACTGGGATTAGCACTCGTTACCACATGGGTGCTGTGGCCTACCCAAAATAATTGAAGAACAAGACATCTCTGTAGTTCAGACAAGAAAGAACCTGGATCAGAGAGGGCTGGGAAAAATGGACAACATGCAGGACAACTTTGAAAAGCAGCTGAGGAGAATGATGGGTGATATGCAGAGTGCATGTGAGAAACAAATGAATAGCAAGATTGACTGTATTAACACATCTCCGCAAAAATCCACACAGCAGTTATGACAGAACTGGAACGATATGGCTGCAAAATGAAGGAAACACTTGATATCAAAGTTCACCTTCTACAATCACAACTGCAAGTTTTGGAGGAGACGATCACCCGAATTCAGAGGGTGCAGCTGTATCGTAGATCATTGTTGACCACCAGATCATTTATTGCTGTGAATGAAGTTTAGTGGTGGTTATAAAATGTTCCAGACTCAAGAAATATTTACTACAGCTAAACAAATTAAAAAGAGGGTGAAACAAACTGTGCCAGATACCTTCCTAAACTCATAAATGGGATGTACATCTTTTTTTTCAAACTTTTAACGAAATGCAAGAGGAGCTAGTTAAATGGTATGATGAGTTTTGTATACTAGTACAATCAGAGTTAAATGATAATATGGATAAGCCTAAATTTAGGAAATCAAAACAAAATAAACCTTATTGGAATAAGGAGTTGGGTGATTTATGGTCAGACATGTGCAACGCTGAACATCTTTTTTTAAATGTAAGAATCATTGATTGTAAGATAATTTACAAGCATAAACAATATACTTTTGATAAAAAAAAAACTTCACATCAGAATGATGTGTCAATAGATTTGACTGGATGAGTGTAAATACATAAACTCTGCAGTCTGAAGTCTTCTTTCTATCTAATATGCTGTGTGTTGTAGGTGGGTCCTTCTGCCCCAGAGGAGGGCTGGCAGGTATACAGCTCAGCTCAGGACTCTGATGGTCAATGTTTTTGTACGGTGGTCACTCCTCAACAGACTGTCTGTTCCAGAGACGCTTGAACCAAACAGCTAAGACAGCTGCTGGAAAAGGTACGAATTCAATTCAATTCAATTCAATTCAATTCAATTTTATTTATATAGCGCCAAATCACAACAAACGTTATCTCAGGGCACTTTACACATAGAGCAGGTCGAGACCCAACAATTCCCCCCATGACACAGAGAAGCATAATAACAACAACAACAATAACCATAACAACAGTAATGTAAGTAGAGCTATGACTTTATAATAGTAATAGCAATAATAGCAGTAGCAGAAATGGAAGCAGGACATCCACAGGACCACGCCACAGTCCCCACAGCCATGACCCACCGTTCAGGCACTGGATCTTCCTGTGAGACGAGAAAGCACAGAGACTCCGGGGAAGAAGTGAAGTTAGTAACATGCATTAATGGTACATGAAAGCATACAAATGGAGAGGAGGAGGAGGACAGAGGAGAGATGAGCTCAGTGCATCATGGGAAGTCCCCCGGCAGTCTAGTCCTATAGCAGCATAACTAGGGGCTGGTCCAAGGCGAGCCTGGCCGGCCCTAACTATAAGCTTTTTCAAAAAGGAAAGTTTTAAGCCTAGAGAGGGTGTCTACCCCCCGGACTGAATCTGGGAGATGGTTCCACAGGAGAGGAGCCTGATAGCTGAAGGCTCTGCCTCCCATTCTACTTTTAGATATTCTAGGAACCACAAGTAAGCTGCATTTTGGGAGCGCAGTGTTCTACTGGGGTAATAGGGTACTATGAGCTCTTTAAGATATAGAGGCGTCTGACCATTAAGAGCTTTATAAGTAAGGAGAAGTATTTTAAATTCTATTCTGGATTTTACCGGAAGCCAATGTAGCGAAGCTAAAATAGGAGAAATATGATCTCTTTTCCTAGTTTTTGTTAGTACAAGTGCAGCTGCATTCTGGACCAGCTGAAGAGTCTTTAGGGTCTTGTTAGGGCAGCCTGACAATAAAGAATTACAGTAATCCAACCTAGAAGTAACAAATGCATGGACTAGTTTTTCTGCATCTTTTTGAAGCAGGATGTGCCTGATTTTTGCTATATTACGGAGGTGAAAAAAAGGTAGTCCTTGAAATTTGTTTTATATGATGGCTGAAGGACATATCCTGGTCAAAGATAACTCCCAGATTCCTTACGGTGGAGCTGGAAGCCAGGGTAATGCCATCCAGAGTAGCTATGTCATTAGATAATGTGTTTCTAAGGTGTTGAGGGCCAAGCACAAAAACTTCAGTTTTGTCTGAGTTCAGTAGCAGAAAATTGGCGGTCATCCAGGTCTTTATGTCCTTAAGGCACACTTGAAGTTTAGTTAACTGATTTAATTGATAAATATAATTGGGTATCATCAGCGTAGCAATGAAAATTTATGGAGTGTTTCAGAATAATATTACCTAAAGGAATCATATATAAGGTGAATAGTATTGGTCCAAGCACAGAACCTTGTGGAACTCCGTGTCTAACTTTTGCATGGATGGAGGATTCATCGTTAACGTGTACAAACTGAAGTCGATCTGAAAAATAGGATTTAAACCAGCTTAATGCAGTTCCTTTAATACCAATTAAATGTTCCAGTCTCTGTAACAGGATGTGATGGTCAATGGTGTCGAATGCAGCAAGATCTAACAAGACAAGTACAGAGAGAAGTCCTTTGTCCGATGCAGTTAGGAGGTCATTCGTAACTTTCACCAATGCTGTCTCTGTGCTATGATGCGCTCTAAAACCTGACTGAAAATCCTCAAATAAACTATTGTTATGTAGAAAGTCACATAACTGATTGGCAACTGCTTTCTCGAGGATCTTAGAGAGAAAGGGAAGGTTAGATATAGATCTATAGTTGGTTAAAACGGCTGAATCCAGTGTAGGCTACTTAAGAAGAGGTTTAATTACAGCTACTTTAAAGGACTGTGGTACATAGCCTGTTACTAAAGACAGATTGATCATATCTAGTAAAGAAGTGCTAACTAAGGGTAAGACTTCCTTAAGCAGCCTAGTTGGGATGGGGTCTAAGAGACAGGATGATGGTTTAGAGGACGAAATCATTGAAATTAATTCACGAAGGTCGATTGGAGA
Source organism: Scomberomorus guttatus (assembly GCA_038419695.1). Classification (NCBI taxonomy): domain Eukaryota; kingdom Metazoa; phylum Chordata; class Actinopteri; order Scombriformes; family Scombridae; genus Scomberomorus; species Scomberomorus guttatus. Next base: position 39,454,313 of record CM076445.1, read on the forward strand.
GAAACAGTCTAAATATATATCGGGTTTTGCAGCTGTTTCTAAGGTTCCTGAATTGGAGGGTGAATCAGTGCCTGTTGAGGGCAGGAGGTGATGAATTTTGTCTCTAATAGTTAGAATTTTGTCATTAAAGAAGCTCATAAAGTCATTACTACTGAGAGCTATAGGAATACATGGATCAATAGAGTTATGACTCTTTGTCAGTCTGGCCAAAGTGCTGAAAAGGAACCGAGGGCTGTTTTTATTCTCCTCTATTAATGATGAGTAATAGGCAGCTCTGGCATTACAGAGGGCCTTCCTATATGTTTTAAGACTATCTTGCCAGACTAAACGAGATTCTTCCAGTTTGGTGGAACGCCAAATCCTTTCAAAATTTCGCAATGTTTGCTTTAATTTACGGGTTTGGGAGTTATACCATGGAGCTAGCTTCTTATGTTTTATTATCTTCCTTTTTAAAGGGGCGATAGAGTCGAGTGTTGTTTGCAGTGAGCCTGCGGTACTATCAACAAGATTATCGGTTTCAGAGGTTTCAAGTTAGCATAAGACTCCTTTGTAGTATTGAGACATGGCACTGAATTTAGTACTAGTGGGATCGCTTCTTTAAATTTAGCTACAGCACTATCAGAAAGACATCTAGTAAAGATGTTTTTTTCTAATGCCGTGTAGTCTATTAATAGGAATTCAAAAGTTATTAAGTAATGGTCTGGTAAAATAGGATTTTGTGGAAAAACTATTAAATGTTCAATTTCAATGCCATAAGTCAGAACAAGGTGGAGGGTGTGGTTAAGACAGTGCGTAGGTTTATTTACACTCTGAGAGAAGCCAATTGAGTCTAACAATGAGATAAACGCAGTCAATATCGACGTCCACATGGATATTAAAGTCACCTACTATAATTACTTTATCTGTACTAAGGACTAAGTTTGATAAAAACTCTGAAAATTCGGAGTAGTGTGTCTTTCATTTTTATTATTTATGAGGACAACACACATTAATTGACATTTCTGTGAATGTGCCAGTGTTAGCCAGCTGTCTAATTTTCAACTGCAGTCCTTTGGCGAGATGTTTTGAAACCTATAAAGTGATCAAATTTACAGAACAAAGACAAGACACCATAAAGACAGCAACAGCAACAAAACAAGAATTCTCAAGACAGAACACAAGCCATGCAGGGCAACAGGAAACAGGCAACAACAAACACCATTTCAGCATATATAGCTATGCAAGCAACATGAAGCAACAAAACACAGCCAAGCAATACTGACCACAACCATTAACAATAAACATAAGTAAACTACAATAATCGTTATGTTGATCTTGATGAAATGTTAAAAGATACAGTTATGAGTTAGTAAAATGATAATATACACCTAACACCCAAGCCACGCCACACAGAGTTGTAAGACACAACGATAGAAAAACATACTCGATTGTTAATAAAATACTAGCAGATATTCCATACATACCCAGGCCATGTAGAACTGGCTTGGGTATGTATGGATATGGGACAAGTTAGCAGCTGGTTAGTCAGTAATAAAAATGATCATAATAAAATGAGCATTGTACTATGTAGGTTAGAAATGTTTACATCTGACTTTTCAAAAGCCAGGTCTTGAGTCTTTGTGTGAAGGTGTGGTAGGTGGTACAGTTTTTTATTTCATTTGGTAGGGTGTTCCATAATTGAGAAACCCTTACAGAAAAACATAATTGGCTGAAGGAGCTGGACCTGAAAGCACTGGCCATTGACCCCCACCCATGAGCATATCAGATCAATAATACTTTCAGTTCTATGCCCAAATTTGCTTCTTGAGGACCTTGTGCTATCCTGTACCATTTAAAATAAATTACGACTCTATATATTGAGTAAAGTTAGTGATGTTCCCATCAGAGTGACTACTTTTCCAGTTTATATTATAGTCCCCAAGCATAAATAATTCTATCCTTTCATTCAGAGCAAGATCAATACTTTCACATATTTTATCCAGGTATAATGTGTTTGATTTTGAGGGCCTATAAGCACATCCAATTAACATTGAATTTTGGAAAGGAAGGTGGGTGCAAACACATGCCAGATGGCCTGCCACAATGAACAATATTAACTTGTATTCTTCTGACTAACTGAATGCAAACCTCATTTGGGAACATTTGGGAATTGTTTTGCTCGGTGTATGGCATCATTTTTGCTGGCAGGTGAGATTTGTCCAACTTCTACCTGAATGCACCTGAATCATTGCTGAATGCGCTGAGATGATGTAAGTTACCACCACACCAAATGCCACAATTGGTCCAAATCACAAATGCTCTGTTGAATTGGACATTTCATGCAGAAAAGTGGTGATAATTTAGCTAAATTGCAGCTCTCACAAATATTGTGGAGATTTCTTGACTTTGTGCTAATTATTACAATTGCAAAATCGCAATTTCCTGGAGGGACAGTTGTAATAATACTACACACAAAAAAATAATTCGGGGAAATTTTTCACCAGTTTGGGGCAGTATAGTACCGACACAACATTGGGTTAACTTTACTAATCTGTTATTTTGACCCAGTGTTACACACAATAAGCAATAGCTAAGAACTGTCACAGGTTTATTGTTTTTTGTACAAAATGATGTGCAAGACATTCAAAAGATACACAACTTATTAACAATCAATAACAAACCATAACATGTCAGTTTCAAAAGAGTAGAGAAGTACAACCTTTAGTTTCGGTAAAATAACCCAAAAAACAACCCCTTCTCTTGAGTGGCTTTCTAGGTAACATTAACCTAGTGTGTTGGTGCCATATCGACCCAAACTGGGTAAAATTGCAACCCGGTGAGTACTGGTAATAGTATTACTGAGAGTACTGCTGAAGAGGGTATGAGCTACTACTACTGACAATGGTAGTGCTACTAATAGTACTCCTGATAGCACTACTGGTAGTGTTTTTCAAACTGTGATATAAAGCACTAAAAACACAGACAGGCTATTTGATGGGTAATAAACAAGTAAGGTCAGTAATGCAGGAACACAAGACTGAATGTACAGTAATGGTAAAAAGCCATTTGACAGCTGTGCTATAACTAAGGTTGGGGTATCAAAAGTAGGGGGCACTAAAGCAACACTGCTTAGCTCAGGAAAAATGGACAATTTAATACTGTTAAAGCAGCAGTAAGGTACCCCCAATCAGTGAATCTGAATAATATGTTAGTTTATTATCAACAATATTAAACTGTGAACACCATCAAACTCACACGAAACAATATTTAAACAAAAAGCTAACATATGACACATATTCCAGCTAGTAGCAGTGATAACGCTAACACAGACTACACTAAGTTAGCTTTACAGGTAGTGAAAAAGTAGTTGAATGTATCCCAAACATCAACCAGCAGCACAGAAGCCCCCCTCTCATACACACAACACACAAGTGACGTTAGCATAAAAACAATAAAGTAACATTAGCATATAATTCCTGCTGTTTGCTTTACAGGATAGACATTTGTAACATTCGTAACATTAACTCTCTGAACATCTGAAAATCCGCCTACACACATCTCACAAATGGTATTGCAAAAACCCGTGTTTCTATAGGTTACCAATAAAAATGGGTGTGTCTGGGGTGCAGAGAGCTGTATTCTGTGGAAAATCTGAAGCAGCCAATTAGAGAGCAACCTCAGGTCACCTTGCCAAAAGTTCAAGGACCTACATACACACTCATTTTGCCAGCGGCCCTAACACAAAAAGTGTACATATTCACACCAAGTCAACAAAATACAATTTGAAAATACATTTAATAAATGCTGGCAGGACTACAAGACACAGAGTACGAGGGACGGGGGCAGCACCCCACATTAACCAGCCGCCACTGGTACTACATACAAAATAAAATAAGGAGCCATGTGAACATCTGTGAATAAGCCCCAGGCTTGTTCACCTGCTTCACCTGGTAAATGTTGGGATGTTGTATCATTCAGGTGCAGAATATGAGCTAAAACTAACTGTACCACTGATTCTGGTAAGATATTTAAGAGAAAGGTATATTATGTAGTACAGTTGTAGCAGTAGTACTAGTATAATATTAGTTGGTAAATGTGGTGTTCTATCATCCAGGTGCAGAATATGAGTCAGTCTATTGAGGTTCTCGACCAGTGCACTCAGAGAGATTTGCAGTTTGTGGAGAAGATGGAAGTTCAGCTGAAAGGACTGGAGAACAAATTCAAACAGGTGGAGGAAGGGCATGAGAGTAACATCGCCAGGCAGTACAAGGTACCGCCCACACCATGACATCATGCCTTAAAATACCAATTAACAAGTCAGCTTACACATGACATCATGTCTCTGATCAACCAATCAACAAGTCAGCTAACAAATGCATGTATGAGCTGTTTTGGTAAAAGTATCTTCAGTGCTGAGAACTTTTTAAATGTTTCAAGAAATGTGCCAAAGCAATTGAGAAAAACTGTAATATGACTAAGGCAGGTCTGAATCTTACAGTAATGTTGTTCAGGTATCACTGAATGTGATCTAGGATCTTGTAGAAACATCAGTATTGATGTTTGTTGCTCACAGCTGCCATTAAGGATGAATCCTGAGCTCCATCAGAGTCCAAGATAAGCCTCATTATGCATTAAATTTAAATTGCAGTGTTTTAAAGGTGTTCTGGGACTGGAGCTGTGGAGGTGAACCTTTTAGCTACTCAGATAAACCTGGGCTTCTTGGGTACATTTAAAGGATCAGTTCACTAGACCACCATCACAACAGGTGGAGGACATCGGTGGTTCTGCAAGTGGATGATGACAGTTGAACAGGAACTTATGTCACTGTCTGACGTCCCTGTCTCCACAGTGTTTGAAAGCTTTACGTTAAAATCCTTTTGTCCTCTGAGTGTCTCTGTCTGTCTTTCAGTCCATCAAGGCAAAGATGGAAGAGTTACGCCCTCTAATCCCGGTGCTGGAGGCCTACAAGGCGGATGCTCTGCTGGTGCGACAGTTTAAGGAGGAAGCAGCGAATGTGACCTAACTGCTGAGCTCCTTGCAGGAGCAACTGGGAGGTCTGGACTATCAGGACCTCCACAGCAGAGTGACAAGCCTGGAGGACCGTCTGAGGGCCTGCATGCAGAGGCTGGGTGAGTCAACAAACAAACAAATACACAAACGTGTCCCACTGAAAACCATCTCTCACTTCCACACTTCGCTTTTAATAATTTACACAGTAATTTTAGGTTCAGTAAAAAATAGTTCTAGTAAAAAGTGTTACCAGTTCAGAATATATATTAAACATTAAACCTGAAATATAGTTGTTTTTGTGATATGCAGTATGCTTTTTATCCAAGGAGATCATTACATATGACTCTTCATTGGTAGGAGTTTTTAAAAAATTACATTATTTTCCTTTGCTTGCACTTTTTCCCCAAATCCCGCAATTTTAATGCCCACAATATGACACCAGCAGTTATATCTCAGCTAGGAAACTACACATTTCTGGAGTTTCAAAGATGTGGCTGTTTAAGAGGTAGGGAGACACCGTCCAGTTGCATCACAGGAAGTGTGAGATCCAGTGTTTTTGGAGTCAAAATATTTTGCACAGATTTTGATTATTTTTTAAATCTGTGTGTCACACAGCAAACTGATTTATGAAAGAGGACTGATTTAGCATTTTCAAACAGTGCTTATCATAATCACCTACCCAGATTTTGGAGGAAAAGCTATGTAAAAGTAAACCTTTACTCAGGACTGAAACAAGATCCAAGTTGAAACTGACGGGATTGCGATGAGTCATGGTTTTTACTCTGCATAGGATGATGGAGAGATGAACCAGAACCAGAAAGGAAAAGAAAATTTGAAATTGCGATTTAAGATGGAGAAAGAGCATATTAGGAGACTAAGTACTCTGGGATGAGAAAGGTGTTCAAGTCATTTTTGAAGACAGAGTGAAGTTTAGTAAGTCAATCCACCACTGAGACAGCACACAGGAGAAGAGTTTGGATTGAGATTTCCTGGCTTGCAGCAATGGTAGGACTAGTCGTGATTTATTGGCAGACCGATGGGAACGAGAAGGCTCATAAACCTGAATGAGGGAGTTCAAATAGGTGAGTACTGTGCTAGTGGCCACACTGTAGGTGAACATTACTGACTTGAACTTAATGCGAGCAGCAACAGGGATCCAGTGGAGAGTAGTAAAAAGTGGAGTGACATGAGCTCTCTTTGAAGACCAGATGTGCTGTTGATGACATAATGATCAAACTGTAGGCATGAGGGTCAATAAACTATAACGTAACATTATTTGTATGTTTTCTTAAACATATTCATACATCACATTAGTACCAAAAAGAAGAAAAAAAAACATTATTTATTTAAGGATTATTTGACATCATAGTAGTTTTTACATTACTTTTGGTTTCATCCCTTACAGGTGTGGTACATGGATGGTTACCATAACAACCGCTTTGTTAGGGAGTACCAGTCAATGTATGACTTCATGACAACAAATAACTTCACCTCTCACCGGCTGCCTCATCCCTGGTCTGGTACTGGTCAGGTGGTTTATAATGGCTCCATTTACTTCAACAAATTCCAGAGTCACACCATCATCAAGTTTGATTTCAGCACATCGCTCATCAGCCGCTCTCGCCAACTCGACTTCGCTGGCTACAACAATATGTACCACTATTCCTGGGGGGGGGGCACTCAGACATCGACCTCATGGTGCTGAGGGCGGGCTCTGGGCAGTCTATGCTACCAATCAGAATGCTGGAAACATAGTTCTCAGCCAGTTAAATCCAAATACTCTGCAAATCATCCGCAGCTGGACCACCAACCACCCGAAATGCAGTGCAGGTAAGGCATTCATGATCTGTGGAACCCTGTATGTTACAAACGGGTACTCAGGTGGAACAAAAGTGTACTATGCCTACTCCACTAACTCTTCCACCTACGAGTACATCGACATTCCTCTGACCAATAAATACAGCCATCTGTCCATGCTTGACTACAACCCCCGAGAGAGAGCACTGTATGCCTGGAACAATGGCCACCAAGTCCTATACAATGTAACACTTTATCACATCATACAGTAACACTGAGGAACAAACATTAAGAATAAAGAATAAACACAGTAACACTGAGGAACAAACACTAAGAATAAAGAACAAACAGTAACACCGAGGAAGAAACACTAAGAATAAATAACAAACACAGTAACACTGAGGAACACACACAAGGAAGAAAGAATAAACACAGTAAGACTGAGCAAAAAACACTAAGAATAAAGAATAAACACTAACAATGAGAAACAAACACTAAGAATAAAGAACAAACAGTAACACTGAGGAACAAACTCTAAGAATAAAGAACAAACACAGTAACACTGAGGAACAAACACTAAGAATAAAGAATAAACACAGTAACACTGAGGAACAAACATTAAAAATAAAGAATAAACACTAACAATGACAAACAAACACTAAGAATAAAGAACAAACAGTAACACTGAGGAACAAACAGTAACACTGAAGAACAAAACACTAAGAATGAAGAACAAACACAGTAATGCTAGAGAAAAAATACAAGTCCTTGATAACTTAACTGCACTGCATCATATATTAATATTAAGAATAAATATGCTATGACACATTCTCATATTCTCAGTGTTCTACAGTCAGAGGACAGTATGGTTGTCAGGTTTCCCTGTGTGTGTCCAGGACAGAAGCTGCATTAGCTTAGCTTAGCTAGCTTAGCACAAATAACAGAAGCAGGTGGAGATTCCAAGTCTGTTGTATCTTGTTAGCTAACAAGTCAGCAGCCTATGTTGTTGTGCGCTGAGTTTAGTTGCAATTAGAGTTCAGACAGAGGTGAAACCTGACAATTCTGAGATGCTATGTCCAATTACTCTGCCCAGTTGTTTGTCAGCAAAAAGCTCCAGTACTGACTGCTGGTAAAACCACAACATTTGTTTTTTACATTTGTATTTCTACACATGTTCAGTAAAAAGTATAACTTGTGCTAAGCTAGGCTAAACGCATCCTGGAGCCATCTCTGTACAGGAGCATAAATCCCCAAATGTTGGACTGTTAACTTATATGTTTGAGTTGTATCATTAAATTAGTATGAAGTTACATATTGACCCATTGTTTTTAAGATAATGAGCCCAGTAACTGACACAAATGAACTTGAAATGTAAACACACTGAAACAATCTAACTAAAGTTTCTCTTTCACAGTAAGAAAACACAGAAATGTATGTTTGATGGTTGACACTAAAGAATGCTACATATCTTTTATGTAGATAGATATTTTTATGGGACATTTTCTGAGTTTATGAAATCAGACCCACTGGTTTAAATGTGAATAATAATAATAATAATAATAAGTCTTTCCTTACTGTTATGTATTATACAGCAATACAAAATGTTTTTTACACTTTTCCAATAATTCCCTCAATAATTCCCCCTTTAAGGGAGCCTCCAGCATCCACTGGCAGCGGGTTCAGGACTACATGAGATGTCCAGCATGAATTCTATTAGAGATATGAAATGTATTCAAAATATGAATGAAATTGAAATGTGTTACATTCAGAGGATTCCATGTTTTCTGGTCCTCCTTTGTCTTGGTTGTGTTGTATTTTTTAATGTTCAGCTGGTCTGTGTGTAAGTTGAATCAGTGAGCGTGGGACAAGGTTTAGAAAAATATTATTTATTACAGTATTGAAGTACATTTTTAACAATTAAGAGAGTCATTTTGTTGTTGCTTCTTATAGCTTTTTGTTTTGTATTTCAACACACTTGTACTGTATTTTAAGTTTTTATGAACATTAAGAGTTTGGCCTCAAGTTTTACAGTGCTGTTTTTTGGTGTTATGAATTGGTGGAAATGGCAGTGATGGTATAAAACCTGCAGAAGGAAAGCAGCTGGTGATATTTAATTACTTAGCAGGACTTCATGTACATTGTAAGAGAGATCTCAGTTTTGTTAATCAGTCGTCTTAACAGCTGGTGTGTTCTGGATTGCATTATCTATCCATGATGTAAAAAAGAGTTTTAAAGAAAGAATTAAATAAAAAGACTGGACTTGATAAATAAACTTCATGACCTGCTGGTTCTGTTTGTGTGTTTGAGATGAGAAGGATGTCGGTGGGAAATAGTATTCCATCAATATAAAAAAAATCTGCCCAGGTACAATGTTATAATTTAAAGCCCCCCTCCAATGTATTTTGGCATTTTTACGACATTTCATATTTTCTCAGTGCAACACTATTTTTTTCTGCCACACTTTTCACCAAATATTTTTTGATAAATAACTTATTTTTGCAGTCCAAGTTTAAAAAATTTAAACTGTTGCTAAAATAGAACAATGGCATATGACTATAGTAGAACTGTCCTGGTTCTGTCACTGACTCTAGAGACTCTTGAGTGTCTGTATTCTTTGGTTGCTATTCTCCACTGGTCCTCCGGAGGTCCTCTGGCTTTTCTCTCTTTGTGTTTGGAGTGGACTGAGTGGGAGAAGACTGTTTTGAGTTTTTTTTTTTAAGACTTGTGGCTTTGTCATTTGGGTTGCCTTTATTGGCTGAACTGTGCTCATTGTGTTTCTGTTTTTTTGGTTTTCTGTTTGTCCTGTGTTATTTCTTCTGTATTCATGTACTCCACACACCTGCCCTGCATTTATCCTCGTTAGCCCTGCCCTTGTCTCAGTGTCCTTCCTTCCACAGTCTGCTGTCACTTTCACACCTGCCCTATATCAGTGTTGTCAGCCCTGCCCTGCTCTGTCTTTGCATTTGGGTCTACCTGCTCTGCGTACTCCATGACAAGAACGCTACAGTCATATGTCATCCTCATAAAATCCCTTTGTTTTTGTGAGTATTACATAGTTTACTGATACAGTATGAGGTGCCTGTGTTTCAAACTAAATACCTGCTGCAGATGTGGTCCAACAATGGATTAATGCTCCTAAAATATAAATAATTTATTTCAGTTAAACACTGTCCAACTAAAATTGGCACAGCCAATAACGGTTAATGCAGTTAAAGCAGGAAAGTCAGTAAGTCAGTGTGCATTGATCTGTAAATGAATGTGGGTGATTGTTCCAGTATGTGCTGTTCACAGCTGTTTATACTGTATCAAAAGGTTCTCCTTCAGTTCATGAAATCCCTGCAGTATCTGAAGGCAGCAGGACTGATTAGTTGATAAATTCGAAGACTCTGAGAAGTGCTGCACCAGAGTGCAGTGCCATTATGCACAGCCATTCACTGAGTTTACCTTCATTAAATTACATGATTTTATTTGTCTGCAACAGTATAACCACACACATCTTTACACACATCAGACTGATTGGTTATAAGTCAATATTTTTTTTTAAGAAGGAAACATTGGGTTAGGGTTAGCAGTTAGGGTTATTTTTAACAAAAGTAGTCATTTAGTCACATTCCAGTGCAAATGTTATGTAACATTAATTACAAAAGTATTTGACCATGTACAAGCTGAGATACATTAGAATCATTGCTGAATTAGTATCAGTGTGATTTTAGGTTCAGGGGATAATTGCCCTGGCTGGATATGCTGGTTGAGGCCTTTCCCATTGCTCTATTGGTCCCAAAGTGAGGTTGTGGAGTTTTTTTGGGTCACCGAGTCAATTGGAGATGGTCCTAAGTCGATTGGAGCAGGTATTAGGTAGGTAGGTATTAAAGTAATAAGTGTTAAGGTAAGACTGAAGTCAATTTTGTGAAGATAATCTAAAGGTTAAGGTCTACTTACTTACCACCTGACTGCCACAGACTATTTGTCAACACCACCAGCTTACCCTAGTCCAGCCAGTCAGGTCTGAAGCTCTTAGGTTTCCTAGTCTCCCTATCCTGGGTAAAGGAGAGTTAGAGTTAGGCGGTTAGGAAATGAAAGATATCTCGATGACCCCCCCGCTTCGTCCTTTGACTGGGCAGTTTGGAGTGGGGAGTCAAAGGCAATGCACTGGCCGACACACGTTATACAAAGCCCACAATTCCTATATCCGCTACCATTCGTTTGCGTCCTATGGTTTCCTTACTCTAGGTTGTTTATGGGACTTGGGGTCCTTTATTTAAAGATCCAGATGGAGGTTGAGACCGGACAAAAGCCCCTGGTTTAGGTGGATCTCCCACTTGGGTGAGCAGATGATGGCAAACCGCAGTCAAATTGAACTACTCTCCTCAAAAGAAGGCATCCTATTTTTCACGTAAAATCACCCCCTCTCAATACACAAGTCCCCACCTGGGTTTAAAAATTTATTAAAGGTCCTCCTTATGGTGTAGATGTGGTTGTCTTGATTGAAGTCTGATCTAGTTCTATATCTGATGTCTTGATAGTGTTTCCACATTTGGATTTCTTCCGGTCTGGTTTATTATAAATGAATTAATTAATCAACCAATTAATAAATCTTTATGAAAAGTTTGTTAGTGTAATCACATTCCTGGCTGTGTGAGACACACTCGTGTTTTTTTTATGGTTCTCTTGATTTATGCATTTTTTAAAAGGCCAGAGATAGACCATTAGTTTAATATAATACTCGCCAGTTGTGTTGCCCCTTTGTAGAGAAATTGGCCAATAAACTTTCCCCATGATGCAACTGGGGCATGGTTTGAGTGTTTTGTTTTGTTTTTTTTTTATATATAGGTGGGCTAAAAAGTTGTTTTTAGTATTCCTCTTCAAATCGTATAGGCCCCCTTAGGGTGCAGAGTTAGACTCAAATTACCGCCCCCCAGACCAAAGAGCACGGGAGCCCACAGCACTATTGAGACCCCTGGGTGTTGTTGTACCAAGTTTATCAATCCATAGTTTCTCAGCTCTTTTCCTCTGTCCTTCGGTCCAGCGGTCATCTGCCTCCAGGCCCGAGATGATCAAGTGGCTGGTGGAGTGGTGTGAGAAATGTGACCAGTGGAGTTGTAAGTTTACCTTCCCCAATGTTGTACAGATGTTGTTTTAACCTGATTAGTATTGTGTGTTTTGTTTCTCCCACGTAGTGTTTCTGACAGAGTGTGCATGTAATTATATAAACTATGTTTCTTGAGGCAAGTGAAAAGGACCCTAGTGAAGGGAAGGCGGCCTTGCTATGTGGGTTGTGAATGAACTTTCTATTCTTGTGATATTTACTGTGCTCTATATGTGGTGGGTGTCTATTGTCTGTGAATTTAGACCGGACAAGGAGATCCTGCAAATTCTTGTTCTTCCTATAAGCTGATATGACCCTGTGATTTTTAATAATGGAGTGTTGTGCCTGTATGAAAGAGAAATTGCGCTTTATTATACGATGGAGCCCTGTTATTCTGTGTGAGAAGGTGGAAACAAAAGGAATTAATTGTTTTTCATCTGATGGATACGAGGATGGGGTTGGGATACAGACCCTGTTTCGGGTAAGGGAATGGGGGATCTAGGGGTGCAGGGGACACTGGAGGTGGAGTCTGCTCCGTATTGTGGACCTGAGGTGACGTCTGACCAGTGGGGGTGAGAGTGGCCAAGGTGTTGGTTTTTATTGTACGGAGGAAGCGTTTGGAATATCCTCTCTTTTGGAGACTATGAAAAAGTATATGGCATGCTTCTTGGAAGTCTGAAAATTTGGAAGAGAGGCGGTGGAACCTGATTATCTGTGATTTTATTATTCCTTTAAATGTATGTTTGGAGTGATAACTAGCCTTGTGTAACAGCACGTGTGTGTCAGTGTCTTTAAAAAAAACTTTAGCCAGCATTTTATTGTGTGTCAAACTCAAGGGTTGTAAGAAGACAGTAGTGTCTATGAAATTGACCTGTTTAGGATGTATGGAATATTTGACTTGTATGGATGGATGGTGACTATTAAGGGTGTTTATGAAGTCAGAGAAGAGTGTAATGTCATGTGGCCACGCCCCAATGATGTCGTCCAGGAAACGGAGGTAGAATGTTGGTTTGAGTTCACACTTGGCCAAGGCTTCTCGCTCCCACTCGCTCATGTACATGTTTGCATTAGGATGGTGCATACCTTTGACCCATGGCTGTTCCATTGACCTGGAGGTAATGTTGATTATTGAAACAAACATTATTGGTTAAACAGATTTTTAATAGGTGGAGGAGTTCCTGATCTGGTCTGATCTTGTCCGGGTACCTGTTGAAAATGGATGAAATAACCTTTAAACCTAATTCTGTGTTGATATTAGTATCTAAACTGTCAATGTCAATTGTGAAGAGATAAGCTTGGTTGGGAACAGTAATGGGTCTGATGGTGTCCAGAAAATGTGTCCTTGATGTGTGTCTGGTGGAGAGGGGACCCAGAAAATGTTTTATATCTGATCTGCTTTTGTATCTGACGTCAGGATAGTGTTTCTGTATTTAGATTTCTTCCGATCTGGTTTATTATAAATTAATTAATAATTAATCAACAAATTAATGAGTCACTATTTATCCAGTTGTCTGTGTATTAATCAATTAATTTGCTTATTAATCCATATATTATTTATTATTTATTGATGTATTTATTTATTTATTCATGTATTTAATTATTCTCTAATTAATTTTAAGAGGTCTTTTTTTGGGACACATCATCAGTAGTGGACCCCAGGATCATCGGGCATTTCAGGCATTATCACTAGACACCCTCAGCCGAGGGAGGCCCTCCAGAGGTTGATCAAGCCTCGGAGTGTTTCCCAAAGCCAATTGGATTTTATTTTGGCATTTTTAAGCCTCCAAATTGTTTTTTTTTTTTAGAATCCATTTTAGAACCCTGACCGAGGCAGTCTTGAAAGTGTTATTTTGAAAAGAGGATGAAATGTCTTCGAAGAGCGGTGTGAGCGGTACGTGAGCTGCAGCCTGAGCTGTAACTTAGCCGCTTTCACGCATTTCCTGGATGTGTTCACCGTTTGTCTTGCTTTTCAAAGAGCAATGTGAGCGGTACGCGAGCTGCAGCCTGAGCTGTAACTTACCCGCTTTAGAGTATTGAGACGGACGGATGTGCTGACGTGCTACAGTAAGCGTATTGTGTCACTTCCGGTTGTTGACTGTGTTTACCGATAATGTTTTGCTGCCCTCAGTTTAGCTAAATTTTGCTCTATTCTTCATCACTGTGGATAAAATACCTGCAGTATATTTAAACGTATGCTAGTTCTACACAAGCACTCCTAGCTCTCTCCTTCTTTTAGCGACTTTTCTTGCTAATCCCATAGTAGTTAGTTGTTTTAGCTCTGCTGTTTTAGCTTAGCAGCTAACATAGCTAAGCAGTTAACGATGGCTTCTCTCTCTCCCTCCCACTCTCCCGCTCTCTCTTGCTCGGTGTGTCATATGTTTAGCTATTCCTCTGCCTCCTTTAGTGACAATAGTACATGTAATAAATGTAGTTTATTTGCAGTGGTGGAGGCGAGGCTTAGTGAATTGGAAGCGCGGCTCCGCACCATGGAAAACAAATCATTAACTAATGTAATTAGCCAGCCCCCAGTAGCCGGTGCAGGCCGACCTAGCATAGCTCCTAGCATAGCTCCTACTCCCCCGGTGGTTCCGGAGCAGCCGGGAAGCCAGGGCGGCTGGGTGACTGTCCGAAGGAAGCATAGTCCTAAGCAGAAGCCCACGGTTCACCTCCAACCAGTTCACGTTTCAAACAGGTTCTCCCCTCTCAGTGACACACCCGCTGAGAAACTAACTCTGGTTATTGGCAGCTCCATAGTGAGAAACGTGAAGTTAGCGACACCAGCGACCATAGTCAAATGCATTCCTGGGGCCAGAGCAGGCGTAGATATCTATCCATAGAATCTAATTTAAAACTGCTGGCTAAAGATAATCGTAAATATGGTAATATTGTTATCCATGTCGGTGGGAATGACTGTCGATTACGCCAATCGGAGGTCACCAAAATTACCAACATGTTGAGTCGGTGTGTACATATGCAAAGACTATGTCGGACTCCTTAGTTTTCTCTGGGCCCCTGCCAAATCTGACCAGTGATTACATGTATAGCCGCATGTCATCATTCAACTGCTGGTTGTCGAGGTGGTGTCCAGAAAACGTTGTGGGCTTCATAGACAATTGGCGGACTTTTTGGGGAAGACCTGGTCTGATTAGGAGAGACGGCATACATCCCACTTTGGATGGAGCAGCTCTCATATCTAGAAATATGGCTGAATTTATTAGACCAAAACCATGACAAGCCAGAGTTGAGACCAGGAGGCAGAGCTGCAGTCCTACATGCTTCTATGCGCTTCCATTAGAGCAGTTAACCACATAGAAACTACATAGAAACTGTGTCTGTCCCCCGACCACTCAAATCATTTGAATCAATTAACTCTAAAGTAAACAGAAGAGGATTCTTTCATAAAAATCTAATAGAAATTAACACCACCACTGTCACAGTGCAACAAAATAGGAGAATTAAATGTGGACTCTTAAACATTAGATCTCTGTCTTCCAAAACTGTATTAGTAAATGACCTAATCTCAGATTATCATATTGATTTATTTTGTCTTACTGAAACCTGGCTGTGTCATGAAGAATATGTTAGTCTAAACGAATCCACTCCTCCAAGTCATATTAATACTCACATTCCTCAAGACACCGGCCGAGGAGGTGGAGTTGCAGCCATTTTTAACTCAAGCCTAATAATCAACCCTCGACCTAAACTTAATTATAACTCATTCGAAAGCCTCATTCTTAGTCTTTCACACCCAACCTGGAAAACTTTACAGCCAATTCTATTTGTAATAGTGTACTGCCCTCCTGGCCCGTACTCTGTATTTTTATCTGAATTCTCAGAGTTTTTATCAAATGTAGTCCTTAGTATAGATAAAGTAATTATAGTAGGTGACTTTAATATCCATGTGGACGTCGATATTGATAGTCTTAGCAATGCATTTATCTCATTGTTAGACTCAATTGGCTTCTCTCAGAGTGTAAATAAACCTACGCACTGACTTAACCACACCCTCGACCTTGTTCTGACTTATGGCATTGAAATTGAACATTTAATAGTTTTTCCACAAAATCCTATTTTATCAGACCATTACTTAATAACTTTTGAATTCCTATTAATAGACTGCACGCCATTAGACAAAAACATCTTTACTAGATGTCTTTCTGATAGTGCTGTAGGTAAATTTAAAGAAGCGATCCCACTAGTACTAAATTCAGTGCCATGTCTCAATACTACTAAGGAGTCTTATGCTAACTTTAGTCCCCCTGAAACCGATGATCTTGTTGATAGTACTGCAGGCTCACTGTGAAAAAAACTCAACTCTATCGGCCCTTTAAAAAGGAAGATAATAAAACATAAGAAGCTAGCTCCATGGTATAACTCCCAAACCCGTAAATTAAAGCAAACATTGCGAAATTTTGAAAGGATTTGGCGTTCCACCAAACTGGAAGAATCTCGTTTAGTCTGGCAAGATAGTCTTAAAACATATAGGAAGGCCCTCTGTAATGCCAGAGCTGCCTATTACTCATCATTAATAGAGGAGAATAAAAACAGCCCTCGGTTCCTTTTCAGCACTTTGGCCAGACTGACAAAGAGTCATAACTCTATTGATCCATGTATTCCTATAGCTCTCAGTAGTAATGACTTTATGAGCTTCTTTAATGACAAAATTCTAACTATTAGAGACAAAATTCATCACCTCCTGCCCTCAACAGGCACTGATTCACCCTCCAATTCAGGAACCTTAGAAACAGCTGCAAAACCCGATATATATTTAGACTGTTTCTCTCCAATCGACCTTCGTGAATTAATTTCAATGATTTCGTCCTCTAAACCATCATCCTGTCTCTTGGACCCCATCCCAACTAGGCTGCTTAAGGAAGTTTTACCCTTAGTTAGCACTTCTTTACTGGATATGATCAATCTGTCTCTAGTAACAGGCTTTGTACCGCAGTCCTTTAAAGTAGCTGTAATTAAACCTCTTCTTAAGAAGCCTACTCTGGATTCAGCTGTTTTAACCAACTATAGACCTATATCTAACCTTCCCTTTCTCTCCAAGATCCTCGAGAAAGCAGTTGCCAATCAGTTATGTGACTTTCTACATAACAATAGTTTATTTGAGGATTTTCAGTCAGGTTTTAGAGCGCATCATAGCACAGAGACAGCATTGGTGAAAGTTACGAATGACCTCCTAACTGCATCAGACAAAGGACTTCTCTCTGTACTTGTCTTGTTAGATCTTAGTGCTTCATTCGACACCATTGACCATCACATCCTGTTACAGAGACTGGAACATTTAATTGGTATTAAAGGAACTGCATTAAGCTGGTTTAAATCCTATTTATCAGATCGATTTCAGTTTGTACACGTTAACGATGAATCCTCCACCCACACAAAAGTTAGTCACGGAGTTCCACAAGGTTCTGTGCTTGGACCAATACTGTTCACCTTATATATGATTCCTTTAGGTAATATTATTCGGAAACACTCCATAAATTCTCATTGCTACGCTGATGATACGCAATTATATTTATCAATGAAGCCAGATGAATTAAATCAGTTAACTAAACTTCAAGCGTGCCTTAAGGACAAAGACCTGGATGACTGCCAATTTTCTGCTACTGAACTCAGACAAAACTGAAGTTATTGTGCTTGGCCCTCAACACCTTAGAAACACATTATCTAATGACATAGCTACTCTGGATGGCATTACTCTGGCCTCCAGCTCCACCGTAAGGAATCTGGGAGTTATCTTTGACCAGGATATGTCCTTCAGCCATCATATAAAACAAATTTCAAGGACTGCTTTTTTTCACCTCCGTAATATAGCAAAAATCAGGCACATCCTGCTTCAAAAAGATGCAGAAAAACTAGTCCATGCATTTGTTACTTCTAGGTTGGATTATTGTAATTCTTTATTGTCAGGCTGCCGGCCAGGCTCGCCTTGGACCAGCCCTTAGTTATGCTGCTATAGGACTAGACTGCCGAGGGACTTCCCATGATGCACTGAGCTCCTCTCTCCTCCTCCTCCTCTCCATTTTTATGCTTTCATGTACCATTAATGCATGTTACTAACTTGACTTCTTCCCCGGAGTCTCTGTGCTTTCTCGTCTCACAGGAAGATCCAGTGCCTGAACGGTGGGCCATGGCTGTGGGGACTGTGGCGTGGTCCTGTGGATGTCCTGCTTCCATTTCTGCTACTGCTATTATTGCTATTACTATTATAAAGTCATAGCTCTACTTCCATTACTGTTGTTATGATTATTGTTGTTGTTCTTATTATGCTTCTCTGTGTCTCTCTCCACACCACCCCCCTCTCCCCTTCCCCCATCCCCCTCCCTCCTTCTTTCTATGTAAACCCAACCGGTCAAGGCAGATGGCCGCCCACCTAGAGCCAGTTCTGCTTGAGGTTTCTTCCCGTTAAAGGAGAGTTTTTCCTTGCCGCTTTCGCCAAGTGCTTGCTCATGGGGGGAATTGTTGGGTCTCTGTAAATAAATGAGTACGGTCTCGACCTGCTCTGTGTAAAGTGCCCTGAGATAACGTTTGTTATGATTTAGCACTATATAAATTAAATTGAATTTAATTGAATTGAATTTCATTTAATTTAATTATTCTCTAATTAATTTTAAGAGGTCTTTTTTGGGACACATCATCAGTAGTGGACCCCTGGATCATCGGACGTTTCGGCCATTATCACTAGACACCCTCAGCCGAGGGAGAACCTCCAGAGGTTGATTAAGCTTCGGAATGTGTCCCAAAGCCAATTGGATTTTATTTTGGCATTTTTAATTTCCAAATTGTTTTGTTTTAGAATCCATTTTAGAACCCTGACCGAGGCAGTCTTGAAAGTGTTAGCAGTACGCGAGCTGCAGCCTGAGCTGTAACTTACCAGCTTTCCCGCATTTCCCGGATGTGTTTACAGTGTGTCTTGCTTTTCAAAGAGCAGTGTGAGCAGTACGTGAGCTGCAGCCTGAGCTGTAACTTACCCGCTTTCACGCATTTCCCGGATGTGTTTACAGTGTGTCTTGCTTTTCAAAGAGCAGTGCGAGCAGTACGCGAGCTGCAGCCTGAGCTGTAACTTACCCGCTTTCACGCATTTCCCGGATGTGTTCAGTGTGTCTTGCTTTTCAAAGAGCAGTGTGAGCGGTACGTGAGCTGTAGCCTGAGCTGTAACTTACCCGCTTTCACGCATTTCCCGGATGTGTTTACAGTGTGTCTTGCTTTTCAAAGAGCAGTGTGAGCAGTACGCGAGCTGCAGCCTGATCGGTAACTTACCCGCTTTCTCGCATTTCCCGGATGTGTTTACAGTGTGTCTTGCTTTCAAAGAGCAGTGTGAGCAGTACGCGAGCTGCAGCCTGAGCTGTAACTTACCCGCTTTCCCGCATTTCCCGGATGTGTTTACAGTGTGTCTTGCTTTTCAAAGAGCATTGTGAGCAGTACGCGAGCTGCAGCCTGATTGGTAACTTACCCGCTTTCCCGCATTTCCCGGATGTGTTTACAGTGTGTCTTGCTTTTCAAAGAGCAGTGTGAGCAGTACGCGAGCTGCAGCCTGAGCTGTAACTTACCCGCTTTCACGCATTTCCCGGATGTGTTCAGTGTGTCTTGCTTTTCAAAGAGCAGTGTGAGCGGTACGTGAGCTGTAGCCTGAGCTGTAACTTACCCGCTTTCACGCATTTCCCGGATGTGTTTACAGTGTGTCTTGCTTTTCAAAGAGCAGTGTGAGCAGTACGCGAGCTGCAGCCTGATCGGTAACTTACCCGCTTTCTCGCATTTCCCGGATGTGTTTACAGTGTGTCTTGCTTTCAAAGAGCAGTGTGAGCAGTACGCGAGCTGCAGCCTGAGCTGTAACTTACCCGCTTTCACACATTTCCCGGATGTGTTTACAGTGTGTCTTGCTTTTCAAAGAGCAGTATGAGCAGTACGCGAGCTGCAGCCTGAGCTGTAACTTACCCGCTTTCACGTGTTTCCCGGATGTGCTCACAGTGAGTCTTATCTTGGTGATTTAATTTCTTAGGACTTTAATGTTGTATCAAATATTCCACTTTAAATTTGAAAGTAATTTCCTGTGCCCCATACACCGCACGGCCGCAGGAAACACTGCTGTAGTCTCGCAATTCAAACTTTATAAAAAGTTTGTTAGTGTAATCCCATTCCTGACTGTGTGAGTCACACTCGTGTTTTTTTATGTTTTTTTTGATTTATGCATTTTTCGAAAGGCCAGAGATAGACTGTTAGTTTAATATATGACAGTTGCTGGTTGTGGGTTAGGGTTAGGGTTTAGGGTTACACAAGTCCCCACCTGGGTTAGGGTTAGGGGGTTGGGGTTAGGGCGTTAGGGGTTAGGGGTTTAGGGTTAGGGCGTTAGGGGTTAGAGGGTTAGGGTTAGGGTTGGGGGGGGGGGGTTAGGGTTAGGGGTAGGGGTAGGGTTAGGGTTAGGGAGTGTGTCCCATAGCCAATTGGTTGGAGTTGTAGTAGCAGTCCCATTTATGGGGATTTAGAGTATATGGTGGCCTGTTATTCCTCCGGTAAGTATTAAAATACGCAGGTATTAATATTAATTTACGTTTTTAATATTGGGGGTAAGTAGCAAGGCAAGGTAAGTAGGGTTGGACATTTAGGATCAGTATTCTGGTAAGCATAAAGGGTAAGTAGTGAGGTAGGGTAAGTAGGGTTGGGTATTTAGGACTGATGTTCTGGTAAGTAGCGAGATAAAGTAGAGTTGGATATTAAGGACCGGCATTCTGGTAAGTATTAAGGGTAGGTAGTGAGGTGAGGTAAGTGGGGTTGGGTGTTTAGGGCCAATATTCTGGTAAGTATTAAGAGTAAGTATTAAAGTGAAGGTAAGTAGGATTAAGTATTAAGGTAAGTATTATGGTAAGTATTAAATTATTGTAGGTCCTAAGGCATAAACAAGTTATCAAGGTAATTGCGAGGTAAGTATTAGTGTATAACCATAAATCGAGGTAGGTTTTAGGATAATTATAAAGGTGAGTATTAGGATAATTATTAAAGTAATGTTATGGTAAGACTGAAGTCAATTTTGTAGAAATATTGTAAGGTAAAGGACTAAAATTCCGGTAAGTGGAAAAGTCTAAAAAAAGTCGGTTGGGAGAGGTAATTTAAAGGGTAAGTTGGAAGGTCTAAAGATTTAAATCCCCCAGGTTAGGATTAATTTGTTCTTCAGAGTCTTTTCCGCTTTATAGGTCCAATGGGGGAATCCAAGTGTAAGGTAGTCCTAGGTCCTGGTGCATCCACGGCCTAGTCACCTAAACTGGACTAGGGGATGGAGAATTTAGGCGTTGTGAGAAATTTTGAAGGAGGGGTTAGGGGTTGGGGTTAGGGTTAGTCTAGGGAGACATGTAGACTGTGGAATGTGTCCATACCCTGTCCATCATACAAGGTCCACAAAAATACATAGGTTCATATAAAAGTCATACTAACAATTCCCCCTTTTTTTCTTTTACTTTTTTTTTTTTCAAAAGGGTATGAGATTAACATATATGGCCATACATGTAGCATCTTACATACACATACTATAAAATACACATAGTACATATAAAATCTTCCCTTCCATCTTATCCTCAATCTTCATGTTACAATGTTGTTTACATCAATGTTTATTATCCTCTGTTATGTTTAGACTACACCTGCTTCACTCTCCCTCACTTCTAATAGTGACCTGGCTACCATTGTACCTGCTACAACATTTCACTGGCTTCAGGGACGAGGCCCCTATTGGTTCTCCGACCCCCCTTTCACCAGGCTTCACCAAATCACTGATAAGTGATCCTTCACCAAATCACTTGTCAGTGATTTGGTGAAACTTTGTCTCTGGTGGAGCGTAGATGTAGGTGTTTCTAACTGGATTCTGAACCAGTATAGTCTTGGAAACAGAAGAAGCGGATTTCATGATTAGCGCACGGAAAATTGGGAAACAACAACACATTATTATGGCTACTATCATCACAATGCCTATAATAGGTGCACATAATCCTACAAGCCAAGCTAAAGTAGAATTTCCTCCAAAATACCTTGCAATGCTTTCCCATACCTTGTTTCCTCTGTAACCCATTTCAACTCGTGCATTCCTGTTCACTGTAACAATACTTTCCTGTATATCTCTCAAATTCTTAATTGCAACTGACAAATTACCACTTCCTTCTGAATCTGAGGGTAAATATGTGTAACATCCTTCACCCATGATAGCACAGACACCGCCATTAACTGCGGTTAAGGCGTCCAAAGCTACACGATTAGCATTATCAAATCGTTTAATCAAGTCCAATTCACTACTGATAGATTTGAGCGCTAAAGATGTAGAATTAGCCACTAATGCCAAATCATGTCTTGTCAACGCTATAAGATAATGATTACTGTACTCTAATTCCGTATTCCAAAATATAGATGCAAATACCATTTGAGAATGCGTGTAGATTTGATATCCTTCATCTAATGCATAATATTGTTCAGCCAAACGTTGAGGATCTGTATTCTTCAGGTGTATTATCCTCTTACTTCACTAACTTCTCTTTTGACTCTAGATGAAGTCCCATTGTTTCCATGTATTCTACGGGCTCTACTACATAAGTGACATCATGTAACATGCAAATTCCACATCTTCCCTTAAATCTGGGTGG
Organism: Scomberomorus guttatus; assembly: GCA_038419695.1. Lineage (NCBI taxonomy): Eukaryota > Metazoa > Chordata > Actinopteri > Scombriformes > Scombridae > Scomberomorus > Scomberomorus guttatus. The sequence goes on from CM076445.1 coordinate 39,476,816, forward strand.
GAGACTATCCCAAACATGTTCTCCACAGCACCAATAAAATCCTTCCATCATAGGTGCTCCCATAAATGCTAACTGGGCGTAATCATTCCCTTTGTCCATGATGTATCTGCATTTATCAACCTGCACGGATCCCATATCTTGACCTTCTGTGTCATTATCTTGCTTTCCTTCGATACATACGTCAAAAATGTCCGTGTCATTAACTATTGCTGATGACTTCACCGGAGTAGCCGATAAATCATATGGCATATCATAAATGTGTTTCTCATAGAAACTAGTACATCCCATAAGAGATGGGTTATCTCCTGGTGCTTGAAATTTAGTCACGTGAATATTCACAAGATCCTGTCCATTTGGTTGACTAATTGAGATATTGGAATAAATTGCATATTGTACTACTTTATACATGATGTTGTTCTCTTTCATCACTAGATTGAGTATCTTACCGAAATGCATTCTATTTGTTTTAATTATTGGTCTCGGGGGCGAAGTTGTTAACACATGTGTTCCTGTCTTAGGGTGATTTTGGACTACGTACATATATGCTAATGTACATAACGCAGGCAATCCTTCTGGTTTAAGTAAGAGGTTTTGCTACTAAAACAAATACGTCTTTGGTTGATAGCGGAAGTAACGAACATGCATAACAAGATTTCTGTGTCAATCTTCTAACTCTTCTCTTAATTGATTGATACCACAAATTAGATTCAAAAGGATGACCTGATCCTAATTTAATGTTCAACTTCTTATAAGTGTGTGTATCATCTTCCTCAGTCACCTCATTCGCCTTTTGGTCTCTTCCTATTGTATTTGGCCAGTCTATTTCTTTAGTGTCTTCAACGCCTATTTTATCTCCTTCAGCTTCTATCTTTGGTGTAAATTTAGCTGTTTTGGGAATCCAATATGGTGCACATACTCCCTTCCAATTTGGTGGCATATAAGTATACACATTCTCTCCACACGACCAAATCACATTATCCAGAGCGGGGAAAGGATAACTGGCGAGGATATATATATATATATATATTACTTCTACACCCTTTAGTAACTACTAGGTCATAGTGTACGATACCTGTTATCGCATTTACGCATACTTGTGGTGACCTTCTCTGGACAGCTTTCAATACAATGGAGTGAAAGTCTGTGTACGCGCCTGGATCTATGTGTACGTAGAATTTGGTACTCTACTTGCACCTCTACTTTATTTGGTTCAAGTGTGATATATGTGACTTTATTGATGTAGTAGGGTTTGGTTGCCTCTGCTGTTAGTGGGTAATACAGACATTGTATTTCAAAATCAGTCATTGGTGTATGATCCATCATTCCTACTTCCATGTACGGTCTAGGTTCCACAATCTTTGACTTTGTTGCTCTCTTCATGCGATTAGTCATTCTCCTCATCCATTCACTCTTCTATTCTTTTCCTCCATTCCATATGCTTTTACCTCCTTCATCACTCTCTTCATTCATGTTACTTCCTTCTACATTACATTTTATAACTATGCAAGTAAATATGCAGCATGCAATAATACTTAGAATAACTTTGGGGTTAGTTATTTTAACAAACTTTAAAATGTTAGTTGTGTCATGCGTGTTTCTCTCGTGTTCACGCCCTCTAATTACTCCCCTTCTTGCTTTTCCAGTGTTGCCGTATTCGCCTCTGTCGCCTCGATTACAGTCGAAGGTGCTGCCCTCACTATGGATGCGTGGATCCATTGTGGTTGTCCTTTGACCTTGACAGCGGTCCTTGTCACCATCAGAACTTGAGTTGGCAGTCCGTAACGTGGTTCTCCTACAGTAGGCTTCAGACTCCGAATTAGCACGTAGTCACCTGGTTGGAAGTTATGTGTAGGCATATCAGCTGGAAAAGGAAGAGCGTCAAATACCTGCTGAGAGTACTGAGAAACAAAAGAAAATGTTTAACGTAATTTTGTTGTGATTCTTGTAGTTGTGTCAGATCCACTGGTGCTCTCTCGTTCATCTCGACTCCTAGAGGAAAAGGTCGTGCCATTAACACTTCATGTGGCGACAATCCAGTAGTTTTGTTCGGCATTGCTCTCATAGACAAGAGTGTCAATGGTAATGCCTCTATCCAATTTAACTGTCTAGATTGATGCACTTTTATCAATTTTTTCTTAATTGTCCTATTTGTTCTCTTTACTTGAACTTTGTGGATGATAAGGAATATGAAAATTCCATTTGATTCCCAATGATTTTGCAAGTAGCTTAGTTACTCTCGACGTGAATGGAGTTCCATTATCTGAATCGATACTTTCAGGTATCCCAAAACATGGAATAATATGTTCCATTAAACACTTAACTACAGTTTGAGCATTTTCTTTTCTCGTCGGGAAAGCCTCTGGCCATTTGGAAAATCGATCCACAATCACGAGTAGATATGCATAACCTCGACATTTAGGCATATGTGTAAAATCAATTTGTAATGATTGAAAAGGTCCTTCTGGTCTTGGCAAATGTTCATGTCTTGGTGGATTATTATGTGGATTACATCGTGCGCAAATTAAGCATCTATTAAAGTACCTTCTAACATGTTTTTCCAAACCTATCATGAAAAACAATTTAGATATGTAATCTGTCACCGCTTTGTAATTCACATGTTATTCCGTGTACGTACGCGATTAAAGGATCATATGCTAGCTTAGGTAAAGCTACTCTTTTATCCTTGAATTTCCACAAATCATCAACATCTTTGTGACAGTTCTTCTTTAACCATAACTTTCTTTCTGCCTCCGGGGCTTGTGTTTGAAATGCAATTAAATCATTAACCGTATAAGGTGGATTAGTTGTTTGTACTACCGTTAGAGTCGTGTTTAACCATGGTGGGAAGGATGCACTTAAAGCTGCTTCTTTAGCATATTTGTCTGCTAAGTTATTTCCCTTTGCCACTTCTGATTCTCCTTTAGAATGCCCTGCACACTTGACTATAGCAAGTTGTTCTGGTAACATCATGGCTGCTAATAGGTCCTTCACCAAAGTAGCATGCTGAATAGGTTTGCCTGAAGTTGTTATAAATCCTCTATTTTCCCAAATTTTACTGAAGTCATGCGCCACTGAAAATGCGTATTTTGAATCTGTATATATTGTTGCAGTCTTACTTTGTGCTAGAATACATGCTCTAGTTAAAGCTATCAGCTCTGCTGCTTGTGCTGATGAAACAGGTAGCCTATATGCTTCAATACATTTATCTTGATTATCAACAATTGCATAACCTGCTAATGTGGTTTTATCATCTTGTCTCAATTCCATACAATCATGTTCAACTTCCTCTTGTTCTTTATTTTCGCCATGTAGTAATGCCTTTAAATGTAGCGCGGGGTTAAGGTGTGTTGTGGTTGAGATAGTAAGATTTTGGGTTCCTGTTAAAATGTGTTCATAATTACTACGTCTCTGGCTAGTCATATGTTGTGTCGTTATGTTGAGCAAAATAATGTTTACCACATGTGTTGTATGTAATACCAACGGATGTCCTAAGACTATCGTTTGTGCTTTCTCCACCATGATAGCAGCAGCGGCAACAGCTCGTAAACAAGGAACCATGCCTTGTACGATTAATGGTAGTGTTTTGGAGTAATATGCAACGGGTCTTGACCTGTCACCATGCATCTGCGCTAACATTGCGGATGCGACAGTACCATTCTCTGCCACATAGAGGTGAAAAGTTAGCTTGTAATCCGGCAGTCCCAATGCTGGAGCTGTGCAAAAAAGGTATTTGATGTGACGAAAAGCTTGTTTCATTTCCTCATTCCATTGGATGTCGTTCGAAGCATCCTTGATGGTTGCCTTGCGCAATACAGAGTCATATGTCACATAATCAGCTAACCATGCTCTACAATAGTTCACCAGACCCAGAAATGATAACAGTTCAGTCTTTGTCTTTGGTCTCTGGATATCTTTTATCGCTTTCACTTGTTCTGGAGACAAGTATCGGCATCCATCTCGTAAAACAAAGCCCAGATAGTTGACCGCTGGCTGGCAAAACTGCAGCTTTGTAAGAGAAGCTTTGTGTCCACCCACGGCAAGATGCTTTAAGAGAGCAATAGAGTCTTGGAGGCAGTGAGATTCAGTTGGTGATGCTATGAGAATATCGTCAATATAAACACACAGCGTAGATGGTCCGGGTAAGGTCAATTGAGCCAGATGCATATTAACTGCTGAGGCATATACAGTTGCTGAATCAACAAAGCCCATTGGCAAACGCCTCCATACATACTGTTCGTTTTTGAATGTAAATGCAAACAAATCTTGTGTATCCCGATGTACAGGGATAGAGAAATATGCTGAGCATAAATCTACTACTGTATAGAATTTTGAGTCTGCTGGCAATGCTGCTAGAATGGAGTTAACGTCTGGTACTACTGGTGCAATAGAATAAACTGCTTCATTAACTTTTCGTAGGTCTTGTGTGAACCTATATTTATTTGTTCCTTGCTTTAGTATTGGGTTTATCGGCGTATTATTTTGGGATCTTCTCTTAACAATTACTCCCTGTTGCAGTAAGCTTTCAATAACCGGTCTAATTCCTTCTTCCTTTTCTCTAGAAAGTGGATATTGTTTAACATAGACTGGATATTTGTTGGGATTTATCTTAGCTCGATAAGGTGGTATATTTAATAATCCAACATGATTAGCATGCAGTGCCCATAATTCTGTTGGAACTGACGCTAATATAGATGGCGTTTTCAATTGAATTTCTTTCATCTCGTTCTCCACGATCAATGATCTCATGTTATGCTGCAATGGTTTAATAAAGAAGTGAATTGGTTCCACATCATAAAACCATATGACATAATCTTTGTTTTGATCTTTATTATCTGGTGCTTTCTCAAGGTATTCAATGCATGATTTCAGTACTGGATCAATATCAGTATAGTCTGTTCGTACCGCACATACAAAGAATCGAATCTCTTTGGTTATTGTTTTCCACAATAATACAAGACCATGGGGAGACATGTAAAAACAAGGTGTATTTTCATCCATTTCCTTTTGAGTAGTCATCTTATTTGAAAATGGAGGATCAACTGGTTTCATATGTAAAATTTTGGCTGCAGCTGCTTGTTGACATGCTGCTAGTTTCTTAATTTCGTCCATAGTAAACAATCTGTAAATTAAATCAACATTAGTTAAAGTGGATGTGGCTGTGTAAGCTGTTCCAATACTATGAGACAACAGTTGATGAACTCTATCTGCTGGAATGTGGATCTCCAATCCATCTGGAGAGCATGAAATAATTGCATTTAATTTACTCAAGATGTCTCTTCCTAATAGTGACATTGGTGTTGTATTGCTCACTATAAATGAATGTTGAAATTGGTATTCATCCACACAGGTTGTCAATGGTATAGACATTGGTTCAGTTTGAGTTACTCCAGAAATGCCAATTGACTTAACAACTTCATTACTAACTGGACACTTCAAATCTTTTCTTCTCAAACATGACATAGTAGCTCCAGTATCCACTAAAAAAGGAATCCTTTTACCTGCAATACGCAAAGTTAACTGTGGTATTTCAGATGGTTTGCTAGAAATCTGTAATTGAGGTGTATTAATTATCACTTTAGCATGCTGTGAGTTTAAATCATCCATGTCTCTCTGTTGGCTGAGTCATGCATTCCATATCACATTTCCTGCAGTGGCTGTTTCACACTGTTGGTTCTGTGTCTGTGTTCGAGGTTGTGTCTATGAGCGTGTGTTATTATTAAAATTTGTTCCTGTGTATGTCTGTCTTTGACTTTCTTCCTGCCATTTTAGTTCACAATCTCTTGCCCAATGTCCCATCTGTTGACAATAATTGCATACATCAGATGGATTTCGCCTTGCTCCACGTCCAATCCCATTCCTGTTAAAGTTTCTCCCCCTTCGTGTCATCTGTCTGTAACCTCCTCTCTGTGTGGGGGCCCAACTCTGCCTCTCACCCCAAGCTGCATTTCCTCTGCCTCTGCCTCTGCCTCGGCTATTTTGGAAACCTGCCAAATTGTATGTGTGCTCTTCTTGGTTGAGTTGCAAAGCCTGTGTCATACTTCTATTCTTTTCAAACAACCCAATGGCATCTAACTCCCTTATTTTCTTTAACAATTCCTGTGGAGTTAAAGAGTAAACATCTGGTGCAGCAATTTTCAGAGTGTAAGAAGAATTTTGATCTAATCCGTTTAGAAACATGGCAGTGAAAAAAGGATCTTTGTCTTCCTTTATTTCTAATTTGGCCTGTTTTTTCCAGCATTTTTGAAATCTCGCTGCATATTCAAACATTGGTTCATTGGATTTACGTTTACAGTTCAAAATTTGCGTGATGTCTCTCTCTTGCGCCGCATTCTTTTGAAGAAAATCAGCCATTTCTCTAATGTGTTCTTCTTTATGTCTTTTGTCTAACCATGGGTATTTCTTCTCTAGACGAGTTTCATGTTCAAGAGGACCATCATTCTCAAAATTTAATGTTTCACATGCTTCTATCAATTTGTCCACACTAATGTTTGGCATTAAAGTCGTTAATATGTAACGAACATCTCTCCCTGACATTGCGCTATGCATTAAAGCTGTTGTCCACCAGTTCAGAAAGGCTGTGGGATTTATTAGTGGTTTAGGAGCGTCCCGTGTAATTTGTGATATTTCACTCAGAGTTAAAGGTTTATCCAAAACTCTATCATTAAACGTCACTAGTGGAAGTGCAACATTTGTAGTTTCTCTGTCTGCTGAGTGTTTCTCTTGCTCCTCTTGATATTGTATATATGTCCTTATAAAGTCATAAAGAATTTCCGCATCTTTATCCGTAATACTGTTAATTACCGCTCTAATGTATTTTGAATCTTTAAATCTCTCCACATCTAATGTGAGACCCTGTGCTTGCTCATAATGTTTCAACACTCTCTTGAAACTGTCGATCATGCATTTAGATACTTCATTAATATCTATTTTTTGTCCTCTCTTCAGTATGGAAAAACACTTTTTAAATTCGCAGGACATTGCCTCCTTCAGATAGTTGATTTGTTGCGCCCTAATTCTATCACTGTCCCCCTGACACTTACTAGATATCGCATCAAACATTTTCCTAGTTTTCTATCCATTGTAAAGTACACTGTTTTCTCCAGCCCTTAATTTGGTTAGACACATTTTCCACTGGAAATATCAAAGATGCGGTAACTTTTTTCGGCGTGCAAGATTTAGTTTTGTTTTCTGTACATAAAATCATCCATTCCATGATTTCATCATCAGATTCATATTCGGGCGGAGATATAATGTCATCTGTTAGGGTACAACTTATTTACTGGTGTTGTCTTAATCATTTGTGTTTTCTCCTCTTGTACTTGCTCCTTTTTCATTGTGTCTTGCGTCATTGTAAAATTAAGTTTCTTCTTTTTCATTAGCTTTTTTGTCATGTTTGCAGGCTGATGACTCGTCAAGACTCATCAGCTCCCATGCTTTAAATACCTTTATCATATATTCTTTGTCCCAATTTGGATTCGGTAAGGCAGTATTATCTATTATGTATGCTTGTATAAAGTCTAATTTACTCTTGTCAAAACTTCCGTCTCTGGGAAATTTATTATCTGTCCACTCAGAGATGTCTGTTAAAAATGGTTCGACGTAGTAAAATCCTATTTTAGTTTGCATCCACTCTCTATGTGACATCTGATTTACTGCTTTAGCTTTAACTTCTTTAAGGTGAGGGTTGGTCTTTAACAGTTTCTTCATTGCTTTCCTCTCTTTTCTTGGTAGATCATGCTCTGTTTTGTGTTTTATCTCAATCTCTTCTTTGCATAATTTACTGGATTGTGACCCCATTATTAAATGTTGTTAGTATATAATACACCAAAACATGCAGCGTCTGCGAAATAAGAACTTTCTTTCGTTATGCCTCTTCCACTCTTTTTTTTTTTTTTGTGTGTGTGTGTGTGGGCTGATATAATGACCAACTGTATGTCAGAAAGCACTCAACCGTTATATATAATCAACAACACCATAACAATTATTTACAAACAGCGCAAGGCGCTAGACAGCCCTTGCCTGTGACACTTGTCCAGACCCGTTTTCTCACTCAAAGTGTTCTGACAGTGTTTCTGTCGGGACGGAGTGCTCTATAGCCTCTCGTCTGCACCTCTGCCCAGACTCTCTTTTCTTTTCTCTCAAAAGCACTCTGACAGTGTGTCTTATACT